>JAODUD010000040.1:14858920-14884542 GCA_026784285.1 Stomatorhinus walkeri | reverse complement strand
ATCTCCATTAAAATATTAACAGACGACATCAACCACGTAAAACAAATTTTGCATAACGCGCACACGGAGATACCGCGCGGGAGGGTTGTGCGGTTTGTAAAAACACGGAAAACGCGCGCGTTATATGCGAAAAAATACGGTATTCCTAAATTGTATTTGTTTATTCTCATTACATTCTATGGAACAGTATCTCCTATTTTTACTCTAATCTTCTGTGAAGAAAGTACTTAATCTTTTTTGTACTTTTGTTTTGTAAGTTTTTTTTACTTTTAATGTTTTTTTAGTTGATATTTGCATAGAATGTTTTATTCTTGTTATACCAAGTTTTCGGTGATCGCATCACCTTTGGACTTGGGTTGGCAGCGCGTTCATTAGAGAGAGGAGGACATCTGGCTTGAAGTGTGTTTTTCGACACGTTTTGATTTTTACACAAGTTTTGTCAGATGTCCTTGAATGGAAAATTGGCATGGCTATCTTTTGTTTTGTCAAGTTTTTCTGAATTTGTTATTGAACTCATTTGCTTAAAATAGCAGAATAAGAGAGCTGTAAACTGTTGAAATCTGGCTACATTGTTTTTTTTGTCTTTTCTTACTCTAGCTTTCAATGTTTTCAATGTTGCTATATTTAGACAGAAGGGGAGCCCATGGATTAAGAAATTATTTAATGAACAATCTGCCAAAAGAAACTGTAATATTGAAGGAATATCAGGCATTGTTAAGCATTTTATATTTTATTACTAGGGAGATGCTTTATTCATTTGTTTCATTTATTTTCCTATGTTTTATTTTTTATTACCCTCAGCATATTAAGTCGATCATCACAGTGGTTCAAAAATAAATGAAGGTCCTATTTTTAATGGATGTGTGGACAAAAAAATAGAAAGAGTTTTGCACTAATATACAATACTTGTGAAGCAATTTCTCAGAAAATTATAGAGTATACCTTTGTTCAATAAATATAATGCTTGATCACATAAAACGGTTATTTAAATACCAATGAATCTTTTGATAGTGTAACTTAAAAAAGTCCAATGTTTTTTGTCTAAATTTGGAAAAGGTATTTAGTTAATTAAATAGATAAATGGGAGTGTGTATGTTCTTCTAGGTTCTCTGCTCTTCACACACATTCCAAAAACATGCCAAGGTGAATTAGAGTTGCCAGATTCTCCATAGGCGTGAATAGTGTATGTGCCCTGCAATGGGCTGACAGTGGTTGGTCCTGGTTATTCCCTGCCTTGTGTCCATAGTTTCTGGGATAGGCTCTGGAACCTGAATTGGACGAGGGGCTATAAAAAATGGATGGATGATGGTAAAGTGTGAAATATGATGGTTGGGTATAGAGTGATTATGATGTCGTCACACTGGTACAAAGTGCTTTGGATGATGCTTAGGCAATACTTTCCAAATATAACTAATATTGGTAATTATTATAAGCTTAAATATCAATTGTGAAAATGTCACAGATGAGAGCATATGTGCTTAATGCAAACGAAAAATTTTATACAAGTACACTAGCCTAGTAAATGTACTATTTGCATCACGATATTTGTACATTTTGCCCCTATAAAGTGCTGGGCCTTTTGAATCTGCCCCTCGAACGCCCCCTGCAGCTGCTACTACTACTTACTACCCCGCAATAATAATAACAATTTTATATCTTTGTATAACATTTTAAAAGACGCATTTAATTGTCTAATGTCCTTCATTGAGCGAAGGGAAAAGGACAATAAAACAAGCTACAAGATAAAATACAACACCGCGAAACAGAACCAAATAGTAACGTAGATGTAAATGAAAGGTGTGTAGCAGCGACACTGTTCGGGAGCTTCCGGTACGTGACGCCGTACAGTTCAATCGTCATATCCGGTTCACGGTAGAACACGGAAGATGTTGGAATAAAATCCGCCTCGGATAATGTTTTGGTTTGGTTTACATATGTCCTGGGCAAATTTATCACTCGTGTTGCTAAATTCTAATATTTAGCTGCTGCACTATCCGATCGTTATAAGTGCCTGAATTTTCGTTTATCTAGGTAGCCAAAGAAAATATATGCATATAATAGACCCGCATTGGTATTTATTAGCTGCTTGCTGTATACCATGAATAGTCATTGGATGTTACTAGCTTTACTAGGTTAGTCATTCATTTAAAAGAAATATGTTTCGGGTTTCGGTGAGCTACGTTTTGCTGTGTGGACAGGTGCTCTTACTTTTGACGGTATTGCTATTGCAATGTTTGGAAGGTATCCAGTCTCAAAATGCGTCCATTACACCTGAAATTGGGTTGGTGACGAGTGCCATCGATGAGCCGCTTAACGGGACGCTTGCCGTATCAGTAGGGAACGACTCCCTCGTGTATAATCCTTCGTCGCCAGTTGTTCTTTGTAGCTACTTGTAAGTTTTTTCTTCCCCTGCTGCACTATCCGCATACAATTTCCCGTAACCACATTTAATTATTACTGAACTAATTTGATACGATCACCACTACACAATTAGATAGCATCGACGAGTGTGAATGTATTCTTAATTTTCAGATTATTTATATGTATGTGAAAATGCGTGGCTTCGACTGTTTGTGAACAGACCAGATGAGTTCGTATACTGTCAGGAGCCTGTGGACCACCTGGGCAACTCGACGGCATTCCAGGGACTGGGTTACGGTTGTGTGAAGGCAAGTGATTTTTACCCAAAACCTTTTTTGCATTTGAATGCGTTTAACTACAGCACTCGTTATGTATAATACTATGAATTGAACACCAGTAGTATGGTTCAGAAATAATTATGACACTTAGAATGTTTTATGGCTGTTTTTTGCCATATTTTATTTCAAATTTATTTAGCTTTTTTACACACAGGTGTGCACAGTGGAATGAGGTGATGTTCCCTTCCGGTTCTTGGTGCCACATACAGTCAGAAAGGGGGTGCATCTCCATGCATATATGGCGTAGCACATGGCACAATTCACGAAACAGTGCCGAACAGGGGGTTCAACTTAAGACGGCACATAGTGGCAACACAAAATACATTTAAAAATTACTTTTCAAATCCAAAGTGTCGAAATGGATGATTACCAGATGTGATTAAATAAGTGTATCATAAACCATAAATATAGTTGCAGATTAATGACGGAATGTATTAAGACAATAGTAGGGTATAGGAGGGTAGAAAGGGGGGGGCAGCAAGGAATTGAGGGTCCTGACAGCGTCTGGGAAGAAGCTGTTACAAAGACTTGGTGAGCTGGGTTGGTTGCTCTGGAAACTTCTGACAGATGAAAGGGTGGCACAGAGTCTATGGGGAGGGGGAGGTGTTGTGGGTGCAGGGTTTGAGGAAGATGTACCAGACAGTGATATAGCTGGCCAGGGCCCTCTCCCAGGTGCCCTTGTAGAATGAGGTGAGGAAGAAACAGGGAGACTGCTGCACTCCCTTGGCTGAAGCGGTGACGACGCTGTTTGAGCTGTACCTCTTGCGGTAGAGTCTTGAGTCAGCAGAGTGAACAGAAGTAGGCTGAGCACTGGGGGGCGCCAGTGCCCAGTGTTGAGCTGCTGGAACCGGTCTTACCCATGCAGACTGTCTGGCGTCTTTCTGTCAGGAAGTTCGGGATCCGATTGCAAAGGAAGGTGTTGAAGTTCCAGCAGAGTCAGCTTCTGAGGGATGATAGTGTTGAATGCTAGAACTGAAATCAATGAACAGCAATCCGACAGGTGTCCTCTTTATCTGTGGGGGAGGGGGTCAGGTGAATAACTCGGGATTCGGGGCAGTGTGTGATTCTGCGGGTTAGGACACTCTGGTAGAGGGATTTCATTGTTGGACCTTTGAACAAAATCCTGAAACACAGTTGCTTCAGGGATGGTCTGACTCCACAGTCTGGTCCTCATTTTCATGTTGCTTTGGACTAAATGTCTGCTAATATAATGTAATGGCACACTAAGGGGGCCTCTTGGGATGATAGGCAGTAGAAATATGTTTGATATATAACAAATTTGCAGTGATGTGGTAGTGTATTTCACCTGCATTGACATGCTTTTAAAAGCATATTTGTTGTAAAAGGCTTGCATATCTTTGTCCTGTATCTTACAGGCAAAATCTAGGTATTAGATCTAACTGTCAACACTAAACACATGCTCCTTACTGACATATTTCACCCCCCCCCCCCCCAACATCAACAGTTCATAAGGGCTCACTGTGTGTCACAATAATTGTATTTATTGTGATGTTTGTTTTCATTGCAGTTTGGAGGCCAGGCGTATAAAGATGTGAACCACACTCGAGTGATTTGCTCCGCTCTGGATGGTATTGAGTGCGCTGGATCTCGAGAGTTTTTGAGAGGGAATGAGCCTTGCATTAAGTAAGTCAAATGTATCAATATTTTTATACAAATAACATGTTTGTTTCATGCTAAGATGCCAGCTAGTTAAATAGCCGAGGATTCTTGTCTTCAGTGTGTCATTAGTAATCGTTGTTTTTCTGTCCCATTCATTTACATTTCATTAAATATCTGTAAATTTATCTATGGGATGAATTAAAATCTTGACCTTCAAAGTTTGATAGAGCCTAGCCAATTTGAGCCAAATCATTTCTGTAAAATATTCTTTTGCCACCAGGGGGCAATATTTCAAAATGAATTATGGTTTTGCTCCTGGTGCCTGTGCTTTCCCAGGATTCATTCAGTGGGGTTCATTAAAAAAGCACAGAGACTGAGCTTTCTTGTGTGGGCTGCTGTTAGAATAATCGTGGCTGGAGTTTAAAAAGTAATGGAACATTGAAACTAACTGGCTGTGAATTGCGAATCCTACCAATGTAATTCCGTTATTAAAGAAACAGGTTTTCTGGGCCTGTGGGGGTTGCAACAGTTTAGTAAGATGCAGAGAGCTTTTGCTATATATAGCAGTAATATAGGTTTCCGCTTACAGCTGCTTTAATGTCAGAGAAATGCTCAGTAAGCAACGATGTATGCACACAGTCAACATCTGTTGAGAGTTGCATTATTTTACAATGTTGGAAATTTGTGTATGATTGCTGTCAGTGTCTTTAATAAGGCCAGTGGCATAAGTGCTTTTTGTTTTGGAAGGTTTAATAAGTGGAAGATCAGGGCTGCTTATTCCTGCTTCTGCATATCTACCACCCGGCAGAGCTTAGCTACAGCCCGAGTTAAGCACATGTGTAACTACTGGCTCTACTAGTGAGATGCTACCGAAGGGCCTGATTATGTGTATCAGGTGTGTTAAATTAGGGCTGCAGCTAAACTCTGCAGGGTGGCAGACCTCCAGGGGCAGGATTGGGCTCCACTGTGGTAGATTATAGGTGCCATCATTTTTGGGTTATTGCTACTGTTCTTGTCTTTAATTGGAAATGTGTTTGTGTTGTCGATTGCTGATTATAGAAATGTTTTAGAAATTCAATGCAAGATTCAGTAAGTGTCAGCAGAGTATCTTGTTTATAGTCAAGTTTCACAACAGACTTTATGTTGGAAGCAGTAAAAGGAATATTTTCATTATTTCAAGCCTGGCACTCTAATGTTCTGTTTCCATCCCTTACTATGTAGGACACAGTCTGTAGTCGGCTGTTTTAATATGGCTCCCAGTGAGCATTCAGCTCATCTCCTCATCAGCACCTGGGATTCCTAGGAACACTATTATCTACAGACAGTCTGAGGTGCACATGGAAGGCACTGATATTGAACAGTTCCGAGAAAATGTTATGCGCTACTTTTCTGCCCACTTTCCATACACATTCAGTACAAGTTGGAAAAGACATTTCAGATGGTAACTTTCTGGAAAAAGAGTGGCCAATGCTCTCTTTGAAGTTTATGTTAGCAAAGCACCAGTGGTATATCTGTTAAGCATTGTGTCTCAGTTGACCTGCCCTGTGCTGCCAACTGTGATATGTCAGTGTGTATCTTCGTGCTGCATCGATCTTGTTCTTCTTAAGCTGCTTTCATTTCTCATGGGCTTCTTCTGCTGTTTCAGGTACACAGGACACTACTTCATCACCACACTGTTGTACTCGTTCTTCCTCGGGTGTTTCGGTGTGGACCGCTTCTGCCTCGGCCACACTGGCACAGCTGTGGGCAAACTGCTCACCCTGGGAGGGCTGGGCATCTGGTGGTTTGTGGATTTAATTCTGCTCATCACAGGGGGACTAATGCCCAGCGATGGGAGCAACTGGTGCACTTTCTACTGAGAGAGAGACCTGGAGGCGAGTGGCGAAGTGTTGTTTACAGGCACCGTTCACTTAAGTTAAAGTCGGTCATTTCATTTTGTTAGATATGTAGCATTGGTGGGTCAAGGGTGTTAAGATCCAGTGCATTCTAGAATGCTCCTGGAGACACGTGGACAGTAATATGTCACGTTCCTGGATTGGTATGCAATGGGGTCAGATATGAGAAATGCATTGATTGATGAACATGAACCGATACTCTGAACTGAATGAGGGCAGATTCTGATATTCTGCTTTGAATTTACAACCACACAGAGAAGTTTGTCTCTTAGGTGCTCCAACAGAATGCAGAAGCACACTCTTGTTTGATGACTGGCTTTCCAGAGAAGCAGACCATACAACTGAAAAATGCATGTCATGTTTGTGCCAACCACACTGACCAAAGTAAAAGGGCTCACAAGGACACCTGAACGCTCTGACGTGCACACTGGTTTTGAGATGGGTTTTGCTATTCTAAATGTGTGCGTATATTTTACCTGTTGGTGATTCCATCCTTATCCCCGTTGTTTGGAGAAATTTACTTGTACATTTAATTCCATATTGTATATATAATTTTATCAGGGTGTGTTCCATATTTGACAGCAGCAAGTATCTTTTAAACCACCAAACAAAGATGAGGAAAGGAAGCTGATATCTTTGGTTATTCTGTAAATTTAACGTGCAGTGAATTGTAGTTTTCACAAGCCTTTAGTTTTCACAGCTTGTTGGGCTGTAAATGTACTTAGATATTTGTTGGTCTGTATCATTTAAAAATTCGATTTGATGATCTAAATGAAATTTTAATAACCTCCATGGTAGACACAGTACTTAAATTCTGTCCTTTAATTACCTTTGAAATGTAAGAGGAATAAAGGAATATTGTTCACTATATACTGTCCCAAGGTCTACACGACAAATTTCTTTTCGTAAGATCTTCGTACAGTAATCATATGCTATAAAATGCTCCTGACATTAATTATATACACATTATATACAATGCGGTAAGGACATCCCCCGGATTTGTGTAAATTATTTTTTTGGTATACCACAAAACTTTACCCAGCTGGTTTGATTTGAAAATGTATTCTTTTGTTTTGGCTTAATCTGAGTGTGTGTGAGGCAGTATGGTATGTGAAGCAGTGCTCTCTCTCTTCTCTCTCTTTTTTTATAAGGTTTGTTTGAAATGTGCTGCACTCATTGAGCTTATACATTCACATGTAACACTGTTGGTGTGAATAAAAAAATATATGTAAAAGTTCAATGTTCACTGTGTGGGCTTTGTGATTATTCTATTAAAGGGTGCTCCTGGGGGTTCTGAGATTAGATCCTTGTGTCCTACCTTCCTTTTAGACCTTTTGTGTTTTAAAAACATTAGATTTGCTGGAAATGTTACACAGTTGTGTGAGGATCCTAGAGGCAAAACCCCATGTGTTTTAAATTATTTGATGATATGGGAGGTGTAGAATTTGCCCAGCCTCAACAAGGTGTATTTGTTTAATGACAGAACATAAGATCTCTTAAAGGTCTGTGATCCATTTTTATATCTCAGCTACTCATATTCTCCTTTACAACCAAGTGTTTTTTTCTTATTTAGTGAGAATATTTAAATGATATTTTTTTTTATTTGTTTTTGGGCGCCACCATTTAGTTATTTAAAGTTTTTGTGCCTCTGTTTTGTGTGTGTGTGTATCAGGACAAAAAGGTATTTAGAAATTATACTTAGAATAAAGTAGAACTTCTTGAGAATGCATATGCTTAGAAAACCTTTGTATCTCATTGAGCATTGAAGAAGGATTAGTTTTGCCTCCCACTATGAATGGTGCTATAAGGGTTTTGTTGTTATGGTGTGGCAAGTGTGATAGAGATTGGTGGTACATTCTTTTGGATACCTGGTTAGTCATTTCTAGTCTATTTCCTCAGGGATCACCGTGAGTGCCACTTCCTCATCCAGCCGACGTACCACCACAGAAAGCGTTTCGCTGGACTGGACGGCCTGACTGACATCCTCTGTGGTGTGGATGGGCTCACTGTTGATGCTGACGATCACGTCCCGGTCCTTGATGCCGGAGCTGTGGATCACAGAACGATGGCAGCGGTTCAGTCGTTCCTGCGGTACATGGTCCTCCTTCCCCACTCACATTCCGTTTCATGTGGATGACTTCTCCGCTTCACCTGATGAAAGAAACAGTGGCCAGAAATATGCCTTTGGACCAGACTGAGTCTTTATCGGAGACCCAGATGTGAACAGAACCAGAGAATGTCAGGGAATGCAGGGGGTCAAGAGAGGACGTTACTCTAAGTGTGAGTCTCTATGGTATTTTAGCTTTGGAGTGAAACACAGAATTGAACCCCAGCTATGAAAGTGTACTTGGGAGATATAGGAAAAACATCTAGCCAGTCATCTCCAAGTGCTTCTCAGAGCTCTGGATTATGATAGGATTAGTTTACCTGTTGCTCACAGCTTCCTAACTCGAAGGCTTTGGGAGCCACCAGTCTCACTGAATTAAGTGAAAAGAAATTACAGTGAAACCACTGAGACATCATGAATGCCGCTGCGTCCTTCCCCTTTGTGGAAGCTGGAGGAAAATGATTGGAAATGAGGCCTGTGTGGGTCGGGGGTGCAGAGACTCATCAGCGGCTCTGAGAATCTGGGGGTTTGTGAGTACTGTCCCTGTAAATGAGTCGCTTCCAAACCTAGTTAACTCGGCATCGCAAGTCCTTTTGGGGTGAACAAAGAGCCAGAAGGAGTCCTACAGCGGAGTGGCCTGGTGGGCTGCCGGCCCTGTTTCCCGAGGTTTTCAACTTAGGCCAACTGCTGGCACACTGCACTAGATTTGCTTTTTGGATACAACTTTGAAAAATGAATTGCATTTTTGCAGAAAGAAAATGTTGAGGGCTATGCAGTTATTTTAATTGCTAGAAAATTCACAAGATAAAAAATACATGCAAATTTACTGACACCTATAAAAACCTCAAACCCCTTATACTGTTCAGGAAGCCTGTTCCTGAAAGTGTAAGATATAAAGCAGGTGCAAACTTATGGAGGTGACACCAGTTTATCACAGCACACACACTCATGGTATGGACAAATTGTATTATTCTCACAAATCCACATCATGGTATGTGTGTGTGTGTGTGTGTGTGTGTATATATATGATCTTATAACCAATCAGGCAACAGAGGGCATAGAGCGCAAGCTTCCACACACACTGGAAATTTAGAGACACCAATTTAATCTCATTGGACTGTGGGAGGAAACTAAAGAACCTGGACTGAACCTGCACAACATGTGGACACAAAATGCATACTCGATACACAGATGCAGAGGCAAGACACAGCCCTCCAACCATTGAGGCCCACAGTAACAGTGCTACCCACGGAGCCACTCTGCTTCCCACCTAAAATCCCATCCTACCTAATATTAACATGAATTTAATGAATATAATAATATAATGGGTAATTCATTTGCTGGCCAAGCATTTCCTCTACTCTCCCGAGACAGACACGAGGTACAGGATATATGTGGGTATAAAAATGTCTTACCTGGCTGCAGCTGTTCCTGGGATCACTTCATAGACGTACACACCTGAGCTGACATCTGGAAAATCCCTGTCACGATCCTTCAGATCTCTGATCAGACTGAGGTGAGAGAGCTGCCCTTAACACGTTACTGTACCCTTTATACTCCGTCATCACTTCAAAAGATGAAAGGTCACTCCAATCCCACTGGTAACTGTTCAATGATTGCCTTTTATCTAGGGGCATGATCAGATTGAGGAGGATGTGCGGATGCCCCCCTTTTGGAAGAGACTTACCCAGCTGAGAGCTGAAGCATTCTTACTCCCATGTACTTCTTCTTTGGGAGTGTTTTTCCTAGGGGCACGCATGACTTCATTAAGCTGAAAACTCTCACTGAAGCGATGCCGTCTCGCTTGAAAAAAAAACGACAATATGACAGAGATCCCACAAACCTTTCATTTGCCGGTCGTATGATTCTGCGAGGAACTGCCGTATTCTGTCCGAAGGAATCGCGAATGATATTCCTGCCGTGACCTTCAGCGTGTTAATGCCGATGACTTCACCATCCTTGAAACAATTCAGAAGGCAAATGCTTCATTGCACAGTAGGCCCTCAACAAAGGGCCCTGCTCAACAGCTTACTTGGATTCAGCCCAGAGATCTCTGTGATACCTGTGACAGAGTGCGAGTCCCTGTTTTTAATATTAATTTAGACCCACCCGTTACTGAGGAATAAATGTAAGCTCAAGCTGAATAAACTAAAGTGTGTCCAAGTAAAACATAAACTAAACGAACAGCTTGCATTTGATGATCAGAAAAAAAAAAACGTTTCAGTTGGAGGGATGCCTCAGGGTAAGAGCTTGGAACCTGAGGGAACAGCAGCAGCATCTGGCACCAAAGTGCACTGGCGCCTCGGTAAACAGCACCATCCCTAAACAACTCTCCCTGTGCAAATATATAACAATGGGACACAACCGGCTAAATGTCTGCTTGGCACACTTAGGTTTCAGCAATTGGTTGTCTTCCTGTTAATAATTTGCAGCAGAAAAAACATGTCGATGTGAATTTCACTTTTTTTATCATCAAAAAGAGGAAGACGCTGGTACAGTGGAATTATCTTCCAGGTTTTGCATGGGCTGTTCATTCAAAGCTTGCACAATGTACTTCTTCTGTTTGCTGGTTTGTTGTGCTATCGGCATCACTAAAAATATGTAACTGGAATTAAATGTGGTCAGACTAATTTGGCTTATTTAGGTTTGCATGATGCCAAAAAGCTGACATACGATCATGTAAAACAAATGCATGTGAGAGTGTAATGGAGACCTTGAGCTGTTAGCTGAAATTGATCATTTTTTCTAATTGAGGTACTATTATTTTTTGCTACTTTACACAGTAAAAATATATAATAATTATACAGGACAATGTACTGTAAGTTCTTTACGGAAATACTGCTACCCTTAAACAATATTCACGGGGCTTTCCCTTTATTCTCAGTTTCGCATTGAATTCTGGGTACTGAATTCGAACAACCTCCCAGGTACCATTTTCTTGCGTTGGTTTCATGGGAGTCTCAAGAAAGTTTTCATCACTTCTGGGGTAAAATACGTGATACGTGTTTTTTCCCTTTATATCATTCGTCTCAGTGGATTTCATTAGGTATTGGATCATTTTATTCGTATCTTAAACTTCGTGACAAGCATTCTTGTATTCTGACGAACGTCTTCTAGTTTAGCATGTTCAGCCAATTCGGCTAAAGTTAGTTTTGATCAGCATGACGTCAATTATCTTTAAATAATATTTTATAAACTATTTTATCTGCGTAGTGTAAATGAAAAGATAATGTCTTTTAAGTGAGTTCTGCTTGTTCGGTGTCAAAATTTGTTATAGTTTTACTATTTTGTACATTATTATCCTGTTAGGCTGCTTGTTTCCTCGCGCGTTCTGTTTGAATTGGCTCGCGCCCCAACCTCTAGTCAGGATCAACGCAGCTTGTCATATAATGGATGATTAATCCATTTTGGTTTCGCTGGTTGTTATCTTAACTGTGACTGCAAGCAGTTATAATTGGTATATTTCTTGTAACCTCAAACATATTGGTAAACATGACGTCCATCTGTGCTACGTGTTATTTCAGGTGTGCGCCGGTTACAGGATATGTGATCTCACAGGCTCTACAATCCATCAAGGAAGCTGTGTGAACGTTTTACTAGAGGAGTGGCCATACCTTTTTCAGGTGGTCCATCTATTTGACCACACCAACACCCTTCTTGGTTTCCCTGTACAAAAGAAACTTGTGGAGGAAATCTCCAAAAAAGGGAAAACAATAAAGGACTCCCTTAAGATGAAGGGGGTAGCGACAGAGTCCGTTGCAGCTACTGCAGCTCATCTCATGTATTGCAAAACATTTCGAAGCATGTCCAGATATACTTATCCAAAACAAGGTAGCTAATTTTTCATGTTTTGTTATGTTTATTGACTTGCAGAAGACTCACAGAGGTGCATTTTTAATTAAATTAAGTAATGTCACTTGAGATACCTTAATCTATATTTAGTAATATATATTGTAATATTCTACTGATGAGCTTTCTTTTTGTATTCTTCTTCAGGACTCTGCTGGAATTATTCCAACTATCCCAACAAACCCTTGTGTAATCCTGACTAATACTGCTTTATTTGTTCATCATATTAAGTGTTGTGGTCAGTTCTCCTCCTTTATGTGAACAAGTGTACAGATGAAATATAACTGAAGTATTACTACCTCTGTCACACATGAAAAAAAAATTAGCATTTAAAATTTTCCTTGACTGAAATGTTCCTTGCCTCGTCTATAACTGTAGCAGTAGTACATTTCTTGTACTCCATTGTCCACTTAACCAAAACTGTTAGGAATTAATAGAGTTTATATTGAAATCGCTGAACACACATTTACATCCACGTCAGTGTATTAATAATAAACCCGCTTTTTTGTAATATTTTAGGTGAAGACAGATTCAGGATCTGTGCTGACCAGGTGGTTGTCAACGAGCACATCAGCAGCCCTTTGTAGCCCTGAGCTTCAAGTTTTGTGTGTTTTATATTTTGAACATTAAATGGCCAAAAGATGCATCGCTAACACTAGAATTCATGCAGAGGTAAATTTCTAAGCACCAAAATAAACAGAATAGTGTGCCACTATAGAATTACACTGTCACCTTCACTAGACAAATTTGTGTTGTGCTAAGGCAGGGCAAATAACCTCAAATCAAAATCACAATTAATTGAACATTTTACCACTTATTATTAATGAACGAATTTTGCTCTCAGTATTTTTGCTCACTTAAATTTGATTGGCTGAGTCCATGTCCAATCAGGTAGATAATCAGGTAGACATCTGTTTCCTGTTGCCTGGTACTGTAGCGCTAATGTATGTCAAAGCAGCTTACCAAGAGGAACAAGAAGAACCAAATTTGAACGTTTTTGTTTAGTATGTCTTGTTGAATTATTATAATTTTTGGCGGTGTTACTATTATACTATCGCTTTTGTTTGATCAAATCTCACCATTTCTTTAGCCTTGGCAATAGTTTGTCTTCCTTCTTTAATTGGACTTGTTAACACAGGGAACCGTATTAGCAACCTAATTAGAGATAACAATAATATATTTGATTTCTTTGGGTATTGTTTCAACATTTACATTTTGTCTATCTTTTTTTTGTAGGATTTTACTGGGCATAAATCCTGAACGAGGAACAAAGGCAGTGACGAAGGGGAAAAAACAGTACAGCTATCCTCCCAGACTGCTCACATTCCTCCATGAACTGAATGATTTTGAAAATCCCAGGAAAAATGTCTGGTAAGTTTTTTTTTCCCCCACCCCCTCTAAGCATTTAATCATTAATACTGTCTACACACACATCAGGTTACTTGCTAAGTGATTATTTCTATCTCTCCCTCTTATCTTACAGAATTTGCTGACTAGGACAGGAAATACTTTCAGGGAATCCACTGACAAATTGTCAAACAATGCATGATTTCTACATTTATTAGTATTGACAGTACTAAGTGTTAAATATCAGCTAAACATGTTCTGGAAATGCATTTGTTGTTAAATGCATTTTGCGTGATTGTCATGTTCTGAATAATTAGCTTGCAAAAAGTCAAGCAATACTATGGTTCTTAGTACAGTACATTATTAATCATGTATAAGCTTCACATGGTCTTGAAATGCATGTTAAATGCACTTTGCAGGATTTTCATGTTCTGAATAATTAGCTTGCAAAAAGTCAAATGCAGATTCAATATTTTTTATGTTTAATCTAATATATTTTGTTTCATGTTATTTCTCATTAAATAATAAAAATAAAATTGTGAATTTTAAGTATTGCTGTTCGTCTTTATACAGTGACTTAGTATAAAAATATGTTTTGGTTGAACCCTAAATAGTGCTCTTAGCAGAATGTGGTGATTCTTAATAGTCAGATCCTCTAAGAAAATTAAACATTGTTTTCTGTATTTCTCAGAAAATTAACAGCCAGTACACAATAGATGAATATATAAAGTGGTGCTGCATTCTGTTGAACAGTAGACGGCAATATCTGTAAAATACATGGAAAAATCTGTAAATCTATGGTATTTCTTGCTTAAGGATATGTCCGTAAAATGGATGGAAAACTGAATTTACAGTATTTTCCTTTAGAGGGTTGACGGAAGAGTCTGTTAATGGAAAATGTACTGGTAATTTTCTGCCTGTACAGAAAGTTACTGTTTAACGGATATCTTTTTTACAGTGTAGATATAACGCTTAAATTACTCACCAAGTTAACCAGTGGACCTCCTGAGTTTCCATACTGTAAAAGAGGAAATATGATGATTGCAATAAATATTTTAAAATATATATTTATAATATTTCAAAGCTACAAAGTGATAAAGCTGCTGGACATTATAGCTAAAGCTGGACAGCAAAGAGGTGTGGCAGGCTGTAAATATTCACGTTAATGATGGCATCGGTCTGGATGTATTCCATGTCAGAATCCTTGAGGCCCAGCTCATGACCTCCCCGTTGCGTGGTGCTGATGATTCCCGTCGTGACAGTGTTCTGCAGGGAGAAGGGGCTGCCCACTGCAACCACGAATTCTCCGGGCCGCAGATCCGACGAGCGGCCCAAGAGCAGCACAGGCAAGGGATTCTGAAATGCAACGCGGACAGAATGAAGTTTAGCTAACCTGGCGGCCTTGTCTCACGGTGACTCACTACTTTCTATGTCAAGCATGTGCCTCTGCCCGCGAAGAAGCTCCGGCCTGCAGGCCTTGAGTATTTTTGGGGCATGTGAGATCTTGACGATCGCTTTCGTAATACCTCCAACAGCACGCGATCTGTGAAGCCCTTAAAGGTTTGCCACCACTTTTGTCTTGTCATCTGTCAGCACATATAAATATCCCCTGGATAAGTTCGAATGTCACTTTAAGGCTGTTATCTTGACTGTTGCTGTCTACTGTAGCCCAGTGCCTAAAGTGTGAATTGTTTGCGCCGGAGGTGTGAAATATTCACTGCACCAGTGTTTCACAGTCCTGCTGACCTAAGGTGACTCTGCACTGCAGCTGTCGGGATTAACAGCTCTCATGACCTGCTAAAAACATGATATCTCTGCTCTACTACTGTATGCCATTGTAACGATGCAACTTTTATCTTATACACAATTACAATTTATTATACTTCATCCACATATTTGCATTAAATTTAATTAAATTCACTGTTAATTGAAATGAATAAATCAGTGAAATTAATTTAATTAAATTCACACCTCCATGGCTGGCGGTTCAAATCCCAATTTCTGAGTGTGGAATTTGGACGTTCAGGTGTCATGTCAGTTTCCTTTAGGTACTCTACTTTCCTCAAACAGTCCAAACACATGCAGTCAGTCTGTCTCTACATTGCCCATTGTATATGCATATGTGCCCTGCAAAGGACTGGCATCTCATTCAAGTTGTATACCAGCCTTGTGCTCTGAGCAGCCTGGGTTAGGCTCCGACCAAATTACGAAGTTAGAAGATGTATTTTTTAATTTCCAAAATGTGGATTTGTGGTAAGAAAAAAATCTCTTGGATAGAAGAGTTTCATAGAAATAAAAAGCCTGACTATTAATAGCTGGTTATCTAATGCTAAATGATCTGCATGTTTGTTGACTAGGAAAAGCCCTGAAGTTCTTAAAAGAGCTCAGTGGCACTTTTATGTTGCTTCTTCCAGAAGAAATAATCACTCCAGAGAAAATCAGTCTTGGAAATAACTCTGGCAGGCAGGGCAATTTAATTCTAGTCACTGGCCTGCTACAGGAATATCCGCTGGACTTTTTTGTTGAGAATAATACTCTTTTTGGGTTGTCTGATGGATGTTATTGATAGTAAGCCAGTGGGACTCAGCTGATGTAAAACAAAAAGACCAACGAGCCCGAAGGCATGAAATGGCAGCCAAGGCGCCCTGGGGGTCTTACATCTGACTCGATTTTAATGAGCGCTATGTCTAACTTCTGGTCCACGTCCTTGACACTGGCATCATACTGAGCGCCGCTTTTCAATCCCACTTTGATGCGCTGTTTATTGGAGAGGACGTGGGCATTGGTGACAATCCAGCCGTCTTCGGACACAATGAAGCCAGAGCCGCTGGATACTGGGATCTCCTGCTTGGAGAATGGCATCCTGGGAGTGAAAATAAATATACTTTTTAGGCATGTCAGTTCTACAGTGTCAACAATCATGCTCCAATAGGCAGTTCCCTGAAAAAGTAATGATTTTCACCAATTTCTACACGCATTGCAATCAGGCCTGTTTTTGCCGGCAGCCCTACCCAGTACAAATTTAACACTGATTTGCTGACATCAGAGCCTTGATCAAATGCAATATCAGAAGAACTTTAGAAACAGTGATTTGTTGATGCCTAGAAAGTGTCAAAAAGCCAAAAAAAATCAAGAATATTTTAAACAGTAGAGATTTTTTTTTCAAAGACTGGTCACCTTGCTAAAATCTCTCAAAGTGTATGACATCCAGGAATCTGCATAGCCTGAAAACATCCCGAAGACACACGTGGCAAATAGCACATGGCAAATTTTAGTACATTGTATGGTGCAAGCCTGAGTGCTAATGTTCGGATGCAGTAGTGGTAGTGTTAATGTTTGGGGGTGCTTTGTCACTGCTGAACCTTGGCGACTAATCATAGAGGAAACCAGGAATTCCCTCTGCTCTACACAAGCTGAGCTGAACAACTAGATCATGATCGCCAATCTGCAATAGAATGGGTTAAAAACAACAAATTACACTGAGTACATCCCATTGAGATGTCTGTAAATCTACAGAATGGCACTCAGGAATATTTCATCCCGGTGCAGAGGCAAACTGCTCAATAACCACTGAAAGCATTTTTTTTTCTTTTTTATGGTTGTTTTTAACGTGGGGGATTGTGATGTGAGGTAGGACTAAGGAAATCGAGGTGGGTTTAACCAAAAGAAATGCATGAGGGATAAAAGACAGCAAGAAGAATGATGAGAATGCAGGTTGGGCATGAGGGTAAAGTGTTCTACAGGATGAGGGGGAAAAAAGAGAAGCCAATTCTGTATAAAGCTTAACATGAGGGTAAGATAGGGGCGGAGTCAAAGAAGGCTCTCGGCACATCACACACCACCAGTCTTAGTATCTTTCATTTCATTTCTTCACTAAGGCTGCCTTTTATATAAAACTCAGAACTGACATAACATCTGACAACATGTACCGTTGAAAATACGGAAACATTAGAAAAGCGGAGAGAGGACGAAAACTGAGAGCCGTAGCAGACCAGGATCACTGCAGAGAGCTGCTAAAATGTGCACATTTATTCATTTACAAATGCAGCTCTGTCTCGATTATGAACCATTAGTAACGATATTTATCAAGATGGGGTAACAAGTGTGTAATGTGGCCGCTTAACCTGAGGAACAGCTCCAAATGGACCACCGCTGGAGCGATCTTGTCCACCACGTCTGCGATGAAGTTGAACTTATAGCGCATACTTCCTGGATTGTGTGGTCCTGAGAACATAGAGAATAACGATGAGCCGATCCATCCATCTTCTATAAGCCAATGTTTCTCAGTTTGGTCCTCGGGGGCCCGCAGACAGTCCACGTTTTTTTTTTCCCTCTTAGAACAAAAATGTGGACTGTCTGGCAGGGAGCTCAGGGGCAGGAAAAACATGGACCGGCTGTAAGTCCCCGAGGACCGGATTGGGAAACTCTGCCAAGAACCCATATCTAATACAAAGTCCTGGCGACCCTAGAGTCCATTCCAGCAAGCACATCCTGAACAAGACGTCCGTCACGCATTCAGACACAATCACACACTATGGGCAAGAGCTAGAACATGTGTGTTGGGTCAGTGCTCCTAGACACCGAAAGACAGATCGACGAATCACCAAAGGCTCTTCATGTTCATACAGATTTAAGTATTCGGGATCTTGATTATTTGAGGCTTTTTTTTTATTTCAGGCATAACTAAAACGAAGAAAAAAGGAATCTGACAAAGTTATTTCGTAATATGCAGCAGAACTTGGGGCTAGGAATGTAAAAGCTGTGTCTAGATACCCTGAAGAAAGACAAAGTGTGAGAGCCTCATCTCTCCGGGAGCTGGAGGTTAGCCTGTCAGATTTGTTTTTCCTGGTCAAATTGATTGCAGGTGCTTCTCTTTAAGACTGTGCCAGCTTGTCTCCGGGCCTCTCCCCAGGGTAGATGGCAGAAGCAGGTGGAGTAAACTTTACAGACAGTCCACACACTGTGGATTTATGTTCTCTTCTTGAAGGGGGTCATATATGCATTCTACAATTCATACTTCAGTTTCTTTTCTACGGGTGGGGAGGGATTATTTCTTCACTGCACTTTTTGGATTTTCAGTGACACTTGAATATGCTTCGTCTTTTTAAATCAGTTGTAGCCTTTTCATGCAGCGACTTGAAACAGGCGGATTTTGTGTGTAGACACCTCATAGAAAAGACCTAGAAGAGACCGAAATAAAAAAAACAAACCTACAGTATAATAAAAATATTTTCACTGCCTTCGAACGTGTACTGATTCGCACTGAGCGTTGCTGTGATGCAGCCCTCACACCGTCGGAATACCGGCACCACTGTACGGATCTCGCAAAAGGCCCGACACATCGAGAGGTACTGTTTCTTGTCAGTGCCCCTGAGACCGACACGGGGGAGATCTCACCATGAATACCCATGATTAATGTCCCCATAGGCTGTTCTGTCAAGGTATGATGGATGTGTTTGTAATGCTCTACCACCATTTAAGGTCCTAGATTAGCACTGTGTTGAAGGGTTTGAGGTGATACGCACACGTGGTCGCTAGAATGCGCTGTGGGATGGTGTGTGTGTTATGATTTCAGACACATGCTTGTGTTCAGTAATGGAGTTCAAATTTACTGCACTCAATATTACTCATTTCCTATTTCTTCACTGAATGGTGAGGGCAGGTAATAAGGCCCAGAACACAGGCTACGTGATGTGTGTCATGGAGGTATTGCTGAACTGCCATGGGTAGTGTGGATCTGTGCATTTGGCCATACCGCCTGATTACTGCTGCGGCATGAATCCGTGCATTTGTGCACACCGCCTGATTACTGCTGTGGCATGGATCCGTGCATTTGTCCACACCACCTGCATTACTGCTTTACTGCTGCTGCGTGGATCCGTGCATTTGTCCACACCACCTGCATTACTGCTTTACTGTTGCGGCGTGGATCCATGCATTTGTCCACACCACCTGCATTACTGCTTTACTGCTGTGGCGTGCATCCGTGCATTTGCGAAGACCACCTGCATTACTGCTTTACTGCTGCAGCGTGGATCCGTGCATTTGCGAAGACTACCTGCATTACTGCTGCAGTGTGGATCTGTGCATTTGTCTACACCACCTGCATTACTGCTGCAGTGTGGATCTGTGCATTTGTCTACACCACCTGCATTACTGCTGCAGTGTGGATCCGTGCATTTGTCCACACCACCTGCATTACTGCTTTACTGCTGCAGCGTGGATCTGTGCATTTGTCCACACCACCCGCTGCAGGCCCTATCTTTCTACATTGGTTTTCCCTTTGATAATGGTCATCAATAACAGAATATTTGATTTCAATTCATTATAAATTATTATATTTAGTTTAAAGAAAGCTTAGGAAGCCTGTGCTCTATTGTAATAAGTATTGTTATTATTCTTATTATTATTATAAATAACATACAGCAATCTGTATACTTTTTTGTGATTTTTGTGTGAGCGAGAGCAGACCTGAAAACTACTGTTTCACTTCATGTTCTGTTACCTTACTGACATAATATATCCATCACCTACAGTACACTGCGTTTCTGCTCTTACTATATCATTTCTCCTTTAATGACATGCAAACGCCAAGATGGTTAAAATAATTAATGTTTTTTCATGTTTCTGATATATACAACAAAACTCGATACTCAACATCAGCTCTTATCACCCAACACCTTAAGACTACCATCTTGACCCGCACTCGTCTTTCATCCCTCGTTCTCTCCCATTGACTTCAATGGATTTCAGTCAAAGTTTTCCCACTCGGCCAGTGTTCATGCCACAGCAGCAAGACTCAATAATCAACCTCAGGCCTCATCACCCAACACCCCATGACCACTCATCTTTCATCCCTCGTTCTCTCCCATTGACTTCAATGCATTTCAGTAAAAGTCTTTCCACTAGGCCAGTTTTCATGCCAGAGCAACAAAACTAGGTATTCAACATCAGCTCTTATCACCTAACACCTTAAAACCACCATCTTGTCCTGCACTCGTCTTTCATCCCTCGTTCTCTCCCACTGACTTCAATGTATTTCAGTCAAAGTTTTCCTACTCTGCCAGTGTTCATGTCACAGCAACAAGACTCAATAATCAACCTCAGGCCTCATCACCCAACACCTAGCGACCATCTAGCGACGCCTAGCAATGCCTAGCAACCACCTAGAAACCAGCTAGTAACACCATAGTAATGCCTAGCAACCACATAGGAACACCCTAGCAACCATTTACTAATGCCTAGCAACACCTTAGCAATCACCTGGCAACACCTAGCAACGACCTAGCAAATAGCTACAGACAACCTAGCAATGCCTTCCGACACCCTAGCTACCACCTTAGAGCACCTAGCAACACCCGAGCAACCATCTCTCTACACCTAGCAACCAGCTATTGAGACCCTAGCAACACCTTCTGATACACTAGCAACCACCTTGCAGCACCTAGCAACACCCTAGCAACCACCTAGAATTGCATAGCAACACCCTAGCAACCACTGAGGAACGCCTAGCAGCCACCTAGTAACAGGCTACCGACACCCTAGCAACCACCTAACACTGCCTAGTGACACTATACCAGCCTCCTAGCAGCACCATAGCAACCAGCTAGCAATATACTAGTAATCACCTAGAAGTACACGTAGCAGCCAATTTATTAGGATGACCAGCTCTTCCACGGTCAGCAGAATAAGCCCATCACAAAATTTCTTCAGAAATTTTCATTCTAGTTTCTTATTGCTATTGCACTAAACTCTATAATCATAAGCAGAGCTGCTTTCAGTAATAGGCATGCTTTGACAAGAGAGAAATGTTCAATACTAATACAGCGGATATAACAACACAGAAATTAATTTATCGCTAAACAATTTCTGGATGTGCAACATAATCACAGTTGTGGATAAAGCCATATTATAGTTATGTTGTCACCTAAAACAAGAAGAGCATCTCTGTCGTTTTATATTTTATAACCCTGCTATTGAAATTGTACTTTTTTTACATGTAATACATTTTTTAAGACTTCCTGCTCCTTTGTATGACTGGACACAAATGACCATGTGGGCTGTCAGTCAATGATGCTGAAATTAATACTGAGGAATGACTGATGCTTCTCACTGAACTGGAAACCATGGGGCTGTAAAAGGGCTATTTGTCAAAGCTGGCTCCCTTAATTTTCTCTAAATGGCTTTTTTTCCTCTCCTCTCTTTCACTACCTACTAGAAATCACATGATAATGGGTCGCACAGGTTAATGTTAAAACATATGGACTTTATTGGCAGGTGGTTTATCTGAAATCTCTGGGGGCTTGCAGTCGGCTGGGAGTGACGAATACCGTACATATTACTCAGCAAACAAACAGCACAATCTGTGCAGCTTCTGTCCACAAACTCTGTGAATCAAAAGGTCCAAAGACAAATCAAAGCCGTTTCTGTTTTCCTTGTAATTTTTGTTGTTCCGACATCACATTTCATAATGTTACTGAGATTCAGGAAAAGCAGGTTAATTATGTATACTTAAACATGAGGCCCTGTGAGATGACATCTTACAGCACTGCAATACTGTATTGTACTTACTGCAGATTCTTTAATTGCTTTTTCTGCCAGAATGTGCTGCCAAGCACATTGTAAATGTAATGATGTTCAGCCACAATGCGGCTATTAAGTTATGCAAAGACCTGCATTACTGGAAGCTACAAGGAGTCTCCCTCCATGCTTCAAGACAGGAAGGTGGATCTTTTCCCATTACCAACGCCTAGAAGCACAGTGCTGTACCGATTTAACTGACCCTGCTGCCAGGAATATGTTTCATTCGGAGTTTTACCCCGTCAGCTGTGCTGCAGTCATTCCAACATTCCTTGTTGCATACGCATCACACTAACTTTTTGGTGAATGAAAAGGTCGGGGTCTCTAATGACTGAATGTCAACTGCTATAATCACTGTAATTATGCAACTTGTTATTCACTCTGCTCAAGTTTAGGAGTCTTGAATCTTCTAGTCTTTCTAGGGAATTTCATGTAAACGACAGAGCTTAAAGCATAACACCATCTTACTAGTCAGTGCTGATATAGATCAATGCCTTCATCCTGTATTTTATTGTTCCAGAATTAAAAACTTAATAGAACTTAAATAAACAGAGGTGTTTGGGATAATGCATTGGCATTATTTTTCCATTTTATGCAAATAAATGCTTTGTAAAACAAATACCCAAAATATTTGCATGACTTCTATTAATGAAAACACTCTCTTTACAGTTTAGCTTATAGAAAATATGATTTACTATAGAAAATATCAATGTCTTCTGGCATTGCTTTGCTCCCCCCTGCCCATCGCTTTGTTCCCCCTGCCCATCGCTTGCCCATTTTCCCTGTCTTATGCACCACTCTGTATTAATGATGTAATAATGCATTGCCACACACTGTCGTCTTGGGGTGACTTTTGTGAGAGGTGTATTACAAAATAGAGGGCAATATCAAACAGTGAGCATCCATAATGCTGGAAGAATATTGTTTCCAACATATAAATTTAATGTGTGGATTTTGAGGATTTCTCTATATTCACACCAAGAAATTACATGAAAAGATACAAATTGACTCGTTGAAACCACTGCTTGTTCTTGCTCTCGAGCCATTTTGTTTACCAATATTTTACCAGAACTTGGTTTCAAAATGCTGGAATTGCCATTGAATTCAGTTGAATTAACTTCAGTTGAATTCAGTTCATTTTGTGCTAATCTTGAATGGAAATGCAGCTATCATGGTTGACAGTGTAGTGTGTGACCGGTTGGTTGCCGTCCCACGTGTGTCCAGGGCCTGGAACAGATATGCGAGACCATCGAGGAGTGTTGGGACCACGACGCAGAGGCACGCCTGTCCGCCGGCTGTGTGGAGGAGCGCATCAGCCAGATCAACAGACTGACGAGCGGCATTACCTCAGACTGCCTGGTCTCCACAGTGACCTCGGTCACCAACGTGGACTTCCTGCCCAAAGAGTCCAGCATCTGAGCCGTTCAGCCTGAGAGTTGACTGAACGGAAAACATTACTCCCCCCCCCTCTCTCTCCCTCTCTCCCCTCATTTTTCTGTTTTTCAGACTCAGTGGGTCTCAGAAAATCAAACACTAAATGCAGCTGCTATTTTATCCTGACTTCCATTAACTCTTTTTTTTCTTTTTCTGTGGGTTGGAGGAGATGGTTAACTCTCACCCTATCTGATTGTTTTTTTTTTTTTTTTTTACACTTATCTGTTTTTGAAATTTCTGGAGTTGACATCCCATGTGCATTCAGGTGCTGACTCGTGAATGCCGGAAAGGTGCGGGTGTTCAGCTCTTTCATCAGTATATATTTTTTATTCTTATTTTGCGTCCTAGACAGGACTACCTGTGATATAAACCAACCAACCATCTACCATCTTGGACAATACTGAAATGCTGCAACGTGAATGAGGAACATGAAGACTGTTACGTACAATTTCCTTCCTCAAGGGATTATAACAATTTCTTCCCTCCCCCCCACCTCCCCCCCGCTGTCATTTTCTGAAGGCTTAACGAGATAACGGTACGCGTTTCTTTGACAAAGGTTAAAGGGTGTCTTTGGAACATGGCGACATGATGGCGGCAGGTGTATTCCGTATATTTGCACGTTCTGGTAAGACTGACGCTTTCGGTTTTAAAGAGCGGGGTGAACGAATAAGGGATGAGATGGTTTTTATATATAAAAAAAGAAAAAAACTGGACACCACAGTATCTGGATGATTTTACTGGATGTGGGATTGCTTTCTCAGGTAACTGGTCTCAGTGGTTTGGGTGGGGTGCGAATGGGAAGGAGGTGCGATTGCGATGGGACGATAGTAGCAAAACAGATCACACGCAAAAGGGGACGAACCTGAACTTTCTGCTCGTGCCGGACAATATCCAGAACACTTTACAAGTGAACTTCACAGTTGACCTTGCGTTCTCTTGAAGTCCCTGGCCTAGCTAACTTGGTTTTTATAGCAGGAGATGCTGTGAGATGCTAAATTAATGATGACAAAAGCTGGCTGAAGAGCGTGGTGAAGGAGCAGCTGTCAGTGTATGTACACACGACAGCGTGTGTTAAGAATGTACGATAGGACTTAGTTGTCTTTTATGTCCAGGTTGTTGTATATTAATTTATTTAATCAAAGTATGTTTTGAATAACTGGAGTAGCGAGGCATTCTTAAAGGGGAAGCCAGCCTTCTGTCCTTGGGGGGGGGGGGGGGTCATTTTAGTACATACTCTTTGATCTCAGGTCCCTTCATATATTATTGTTGTTGTTATTATTTTAACGTTTTTAATTTTATTTTAAGAACCTCCTTTTTACGGGGACCAAACTTGAGTTTCAGTGCGGTCGGTCCTGCGTTGCAGTGAATTCAACAAATGTTTAACGAGGTGGCATGCCGGATAATTCGGGCTGCATTTCCGCCGTTATATTTCAGATTTCGGAAAGGGGGGACAACTTATTCCCCTGCATGGAGTGGGGGGGGGTAAATAAACAAACAACGGTATTGTCTTAAGTGGCGCAAGAATCCCACATTTCAATATGCCATAATGTAACAATGAATGTTCGTAATGCTGCTGTTCAACTCAAAGAGGAATTTTATCTATATATATTATAATATGTGTGTATTATAATATATATAATGTGTGTATGTATTCATTTCTATTATATACAACATGCAACTTTCGATAGAGAAAACAAATGCAAACATGCAGAACAGAAACAAGGCTTCCGACGTTAATTAAAACTATCAAAGACAAGTACTTTAAAAAAAAAAATGAAAAGAATAGTCCACGACCACAGACCACCTCAAACCAGAAATACCTCAGATTTTTCTATGTGAATTGGTTCTGTTAAATATTTAGTTGTGCCGTCTTGTAGCTATATTTTAACGTCAATTTGATCTTCATCGTTAGGTTAGGGAGTTTTGAGGAAAATGTCTCTTTTAGGAAGAGCTACTGTGTTATGCTGTATAAATGGAAATTATGTAAATACCAATGTATGGTTGTGTAATTCTGCCTATAATGTGGTAACTGGGCATTACTGATTTGTACCGGCTCTTTCTGACATTTTGCTTTTGTGTTAATGGGACACT
>JAODUD010000040.1:14836511-14852643 GCA_026784285.1 Stomatorhinus walkeri | reverse complement strand
CCCCCCCCCCCCCCCCCCCCCCCCCCCCAATGTGCCACACAGTTTGCAGGTTTCCCTGCTCAGACACACCTTATACAGCTCATCAGCCAATCACCAGGTTTAGTAGATGTGTTTGAGCAGGGAAATCTGCAAACCCTTTTGCAAACTATCCCAGGACCGGAATTGGGGAAACTGAGCCTAATGTGTTAAGTCCAAAACACAACATGTAATCACCATTCTCTTCTTGTTTATTGTCTGACAGAATTTCTGTTGTGAGCTGGGATTTATACGGCACAAAAGCTGTTTTTGAATCTACGTCGAAATCATCAGTTTTTTGTATGAAAAACTGAGAAAAAGATAAGCACTGTATGTATTGTGGAGTTTGTATGTTCTACTTGTGTGTGGAGGTACAATCTACGTAAAGATGTAGTTAGGCTAATTGGTGCTGAATTGCCTGTAGTGTGTGTGTGTGTATGTTGTGTGTGTGTGTGTATATGTATATCTGTGTGTGTGTTTTGTGTGTATATATGTGTGTGTGTGTATTTTCTGTGTATAAGTGTGTGTGTGTTTTGTGTATATATATGTGTGTGTGTGTTTTGTGTGTGTGTGTGTGATGGATCCTTATTCTGCCTGGCATGTATCCTTGGCTCATTTCCTGTTGCTGTCAGGGTTCAGCCACTGACCTCGAGCAGGATAAGCTGTATGAAGATGGATGGATGGAAAATGTGATTCAGAAATCCTTTAGTTTTTATTGTGTACATTGTAGCACTGTTTGTCATTTAAATCTGTGACCATTACATTGCATTTATTTAGCAGATGGGTTTGTCAAAAATAAGCTGCAGGTGAGGACAGCTTGGAGACAGACAGCAGGTCAGCCAGTACCCATGGAGCAGCTGGATTTAAGGACCTCGCTCAACAGCGATAGGATTATTCTGTCACAACCTTCTGGACACCTAACCCTACCCTGCTGACCTTTCAAATCTGAACTTTATTACTGATAGTGGAAGTTCCAGCTAGATCCCAAGGAAAAACATACTCAAGATTATAAACTGGTGGCCCTTCTGAGGTGCAGGTTCCTTAAATACTTAAATCTGCTCTCTGCTCCCCTTATTTTCTTCCCGACTACTTGCAATACGCTGCCTTACTAAGGCCAACTTTAAAGCCAATGACTTCAAACATTCCATTACTGGTGACTTAATGAAAGATGCCTTTGCAGCTGCATTTGGGCAAGGTGTGGACAGAGTATGAGACTGAATAAATGAGAATAAGTTAATATATCGAGTGAGCTCTGGATGTTGACTCAGCCTTGCTTTCCTGACGTGCTGTCATTCATTCTGTTGAACGAAGCTTGTCTTTTACAAGCAAACTTATATTACATTTCTGATCTAATTTAAAAAAAAGATGCTGATGCATTTTTTTCTGGCAAGTCTGTTGCATGGAATACATACTGTACTAAATTGTGGAATGATTATTTTTTCCTGGTATATCTGTCATTATGCTATATCATTCATTAAATCTGAACCTAAGGCAAGTTGTAAATAACAGAATACTCATAAATATTGTGG
This sequence comes from Stomatorhinus walkeri, assembly GCA_026784285.1. Taxonomy (NCBI): domain Eukaryota; kingdom Metazoa; phylum Chordata; class Actinopteri; order Osteoglossiformes; family Mormyridae; genus Stomatorhinus; species Stomatorhinus walkeri. The sequence goes on along the minus strand of JAODUD010000040.1, from coordinate 14,851,099 downwards.
GGTTTATTTATCACAGTCATAAATGATTGTTATATAAATATTTGCTGCTTAAACTTGGCCTTTGAAATAGCTGAGTTTGCCTGTGGTGTGTACTATTGGTATTTTGGTTTATATCATCTGATGTTAATACTATTATGTGAATTAAGGTTTATTTTCTTCCAAGAACTAACATTACAAGTCAGGCTTAAAAGGATCACCCTACTTAGTAGAATGCCAAAATTGAGCTGGGCTGCATCCATCTATCAAACTTCGGACCTCATGTTCCTCGTGGGACATCCAGGAACTCAGCACAGGTAGTATAGGGCACAGGGAAGGCGTCCATGTCAGGATCAGTGCCCGTCCGACCCTGTCCTATGTGTCTTGTACCATTTTGGCTCCCCCCCTCTCTGTCTTGCAGCCCATCAGTCCCTGTTGTGTTTCCCAGCTCCCCAGGCTGACCCATAGCTCAATGGGTTGAGTTTACTGTCTCAGGTGCTGAAACCCCCTGGTCATGAGTTTGAGGTAGGCTGGAGGCCAGCCTTACCTATTCTTTAATATTTATTGGTTTTCTGTTTCCTTAGTGTCTGTTACTGTTTATCTTGGTGTCCCGGTTTAAGGTCCACCCAGCTTGTGCCTGGTTTAATTCTGTTCTGCTTGTTCTCTGCTGAGTTCCTTGTCTTTCCTAATGTTAGTCTTCAGTGTTTGTCAATGATCCCTAGTTCCTGTGCTTGCAATTTATTCCACCTGTTGCTTTTTGTTCTGTGCATTGATTGGTTGATTTTGTTATGGTTCACACCTGCTCCTTGTTAACCCTTATTTCTCTGTGTATTTTAATTGTCTGACTGTTCATTTTCTTGGTCAGTCATTGTTGTTGTGACTTTGTGTTAGTAGCTGTGGTTATGTTTGGTTAGTCTAGGTCCTAGTATTTTGCTGTCTCCTAGTGTGTTATTTTGTAGGAACTTTTTAGTTAATTCGTATTTTTCCTGTGTTGTTTTGCCCCTTTAGTTTTTGGTTTCTGCTTTGTGTTCTGTTCTCTTTTGTTAATAAACTCCTCTTTGTTTGAGCTATTATGTGGATTGTCACCATTTTTCCACCTGTGCACAGTCATAACGGTACATCCTGGATGGGATGCATGTTAGTTCTGCATTATAATAATGCTGATGTGGTAAAAAGAAAGCTTTTGCTTTACCTCAAGCAGCAGAAGTTATATTTAAAAATCAAATGGTAATGTAGACCACCGCCAGCCGCAAGAAATCCAGGTGCCCCCACCTCCATTACCGTGTCCCCCTGGGCCAAAACTGTATAACTAAAATGTCTGTTTATTTATGTGTTCATTTGTTCATTCAATTGTTTATTGATTTATTCATTTGTTTGTTCATCGATTCATCTACCTATTCATTTATATTTTTACCACTTGATTTAGTCCACCAATTATGTCACTATCTCCTGAATTGTGCGACAATAGAGTAACTGTTACCTGGCTTTTCACTGCCTCACATTATTGATATGTGTAGCAGGCAGTAGATAAATCTTCAGCTTGACTCCGCTGGGTGTTGTGTGTGAAAATGTTCTGTCCAATTTAGTAGTGTCAGAAACTATGCAGGAGATGCACTAAAACCATACTTGGCAGGTGAAGGGCACGGAAGGGTACCTAGCTATCTATCTTTTCAGCTGTTCAGAGGCAAGGGAAAGATTGCTATCTAATATGATAATTTTTCATCCATGACGTCGGGTGAAAACGAGTGGCTGAATTCTGCCGGTGCCCATTGGATTTATTTTAAGTGAAAGTTTTCTCTGCAGAAAGCAGAAAAATGCCACAAAAGCTTTTAACATCTGTTGCGATGATAAGTCCCTGGTGTTAAGTATAATGGGAGGGTGGTTCTGTCATCCATTGTATTCTCAGTATGTTATGTCACTGACTATTTTTTCAAAGAAGACATGGGTGTAAAGGCATTTTCTTAATGAAATTTATAAAAAAAAAATGCTCCCATTGCAAGGCCTTGTAGCTGATTTATTTCATGTTTTTGTAGTAATCATTGTGTATAAAATGCACATTGATAGATCATAATGGCTGTTGAACGGCTGAATTAGAAGCATAAAGTAGATCCAGAGATGTTTGATCAATTTTTTTGGTACTATATAGGCAACATGAAAGGGGTTCAGTGCTGCTAATAAAGGGTTCAAACAGCTGCAGTAGATCACTGTCCCAGTGCCCTTCGGATTAACTATAAAGCAGTGATCAGCTGCAAAATCTTTCACAGAGTTAAGATCACCCAATGGCATAATGGAAAGTAGACAGTGAGGTTAATTTTCTTATCAAATTAATGAAATATGAACATAAATCTAATCATAATGTTTTTGAGCCCTCACACTACATGCATTAAATAAGCTGCATTATGCTATAAAACACATTTGCATTCCTCCAGATTGAAAGTTTAACGCACTAGTAAAGCTGCTTCCTTTTCTCTATATGCAAGCAATTTCAAATGTAAATTCATACACGAAGAAATAACACAGAATGTCATATATACTTTTTGTATCTGACAAAACATTGTTAAAAAAAATCATCTTTCTGGAGATTTTTCAGACATTAATTTCAGAATCTGGCTTTCTTCATATGTTCAATCAGGAATGAGGGAATACACTGAATTTTCACATATGTGTACTTTATAATTAGGGAGGAGTTTCAGCCAGAGAAAATTTCAGTCGCACATCATGTGCATGAGCACTCATTTACTGACTCACTTCTGATTCATCTGCTGATCAACAGCTAATTTCTCCCGCTAGTGCTTCTCCTGTGTTCCTCATGCTGCAACTCCTCTGCAAGCAGCACATTGATGTCGCGGCTACTGTAATCAGTGGCGGACACATTTACAACAGCAAGCTAAATATTCCTCACTTTCTCTGCAGCGCTTTGATCATGCAGGCAGGAGCTCAGCACCAATCTGCCTGCAATGCCTGTGTTGCACAGGGATGATTTATTATCAAAAAGTTTGATTTCACAATAAAAAAGAAATGGAAACATGATTAAATGTGTGCTGTGGAATTAGATTTATTGCTAGTGACAGGCTTTATTTTTAAGTATTACCAATGTGCGAGGATCTCTTTTATATGTGTACACATTCTGGAGGTGGGCCAATATTATCTTATTTAATTAGAAAAAACTGGATTTTAATAACTGATCTTTCAGGGGTTTTTTCCACTTCAATTATTCATGCATTTAAATGCAGAGGCTGGATTGTTTCTGACATGTTTGTGTTAACTAAGAGTGGGATGTAACCGGTCTGCCTGGCTATGATGCAGTTTGCAGATAGGCGAGAGACTGAACAAAGATAATCATGTGTTTTCAGGGGTATATCCAATAGGGAAGGTGTGTTAAATATGACCACAGACCAGAGTCCTGCTGCAAGGCAAGGTATTTCACCTTATGGCTGATGTGAAAATAGCAGTTCTGCCATTAGTTTACGTTCTTGTACTAATATTCCTGTTTTGATATGGCTGTTCTTCATATATAAGTTGAAAAAATGTTACATTCACACAATTTTTTCCATCCATCATCTTGCTGAATAATAATGAGATTCAGATGCTACGAAGGGGCTTATTTTCATGCTTCCTGTCCCCTGCGCCGTTTCATTAGAGCTTCGAAGCACAATCTGCTTCAAGCAAGCAGCATTTTGTTTCCATGACGACTTGGTGTGTTTGGTTAATATGAACCACTTAATTACCAAACCAGCTGAATACTTCTGGTTGCTTTTATGGAACACCATTCATCTGAATCAATTCAATTGCATTTTTAAATTGAAATGGTTCCTGCTTTGTTGTATCGCCAAGACATGTAAAATAGTTGGTGATATTTCACCCATAAAGCAACCAGAAATCTCTCACATTCAAATGAGCACATTTTCATATTAGTGAGTGACACTTCAGCTGGTTTGCTTATTAAGTGGTTTCTAAGAGGCAAACAGACCAAATCTTCATGGAAACTTACTTGAACCGGTCTGCATGGTGCAGCCTTTCCCAAACGGTGAACACACAGCCACTGAAAGCAAGACAATGGGATAATGGCACCATCTGGACAGTGCGGAGATTTCAGTAAGCCATCTTAACGATGTTCTAGTCATGTTCCAAGTCAAGCCTCGTGTCTATGATGCGGGGTCTAGTGTCAAGTCCCAAGCCAGTGGAGTGTGGTGCAAATATTTGGCAAGTTAAAACACCATTTTCTCTCATTAAATCTGCACAGACCACACATTCAAACCAATCTCTTTTATTTGTTATCGTTGCATTTCCATAATGTGAGCAGAATGTGTATCCCTGTGTTCAATGATAACGATGGAACAGCAAAGATGGAGACAGAAACAATTATAAGTATAAGGAAGATGGTTGTGTGATTGCCTTTAAAACAGATAAGGTTTGAAATGTTTCTCAGTGAAAATTCACTTATGCGCTACGTTCATTGTCATGATTTTACTTGAGTGTCAAGAAATTTGGCCAGATGTCCTAAACCTGAGGTTTGAATTGAAAACAGATTGCTCAACACTGTATGAATGATGACAGTCCATTGTTAAAGCACCTTTGTAAAGTAGCACTGCCAGATCAGCATACAGGCAGATCGTTAAAAAGCAGCAGTTACAGCATTGCAGGAGCTCAGCAGTGTTCCATTCCTTAGAATTCTGTATCACAAAATGAGTGTCATCAGTTCCTTCAGAAATTAATTTCATTGATACAGGAAATGTTTAAATGGAACTTTAATATGCAGATGCTATTTTTAATACAAAGTAGTACATTCTATTCGTAATACAGCAATTTAAAAATCCTGAGCTTTTCCCAGCTCTTTTATTACTGCTCATCAACAGATTGAAGCTGAACTTAACATTGTCTGCTTGAAATGAACAGGTCTGTTTTTACTGTGCACTTCTATGCTAATTTTACAAGCACATGATACCTAAACTCAGGATAGTGCCTCCATAATGGGCCACTGGGGAAATGATATAAATCAAGTGATTCGACTCATTGAGTCATATATAAATGGTTCACGTGTTTGTGTGGCTTTCTATTTGCTTGACACTTGATGTGCACACAGTTAATGCATGAAACACTTTAGCAATAAGAAACATCTGTCAGCCGAGATGATTTATGACTTAATGTGGGAATAGAAAAGGGTGAGGGTACTTAGGTGCAAAGAGGATAATTAAGATTCTGTCAGAAAAGCAGATTAACAGGGTTTGCTTGTGTGTTTGTGGTATTTCGGTGTTTCTAACATTTTTGGCAAAGTATATGAATGACAGTGAAACCTGGAAGGGTGTGACGGCCTGACCAGCCTGAACCCAAGCGGTGCTCTGTTATTGGATTATGGTGGAGCAAGATTCCAGACAGACCTGGTAGACCCAAACACATAGTGAGGGTGTGCTGGGGGTGTCTGGTGGAGGCCTTTGCCCAGGAGATCTTCAACTTGCACCTCCGGCAGAACTTCTCCTGCATCCCGAGGGGATCAGGGGACATTGAACCTGAATGGGCCATGTTCTGGGACTCCATTGCAGAAGTGGCAGTGTGGAGCTGTAGACATGAGGTTGTTGGTGCCTGTTGTGGTGATCTAGTAGTGGACACCAGCTGGAAAGGAAGCTGTCAGGCTGTAGAAGGAGGCCTTCTGAGCTTGGTTACCTTACACGACCCCTGAAGCAGCTGACAGGTACCAGCAGGCCAAGCAGAAAATGGCTTTGGCAGATACTGAAGCAAGAACTTGGGTGTGGGAGGAGTTTTGAGAGACCACGGAGAAAGTTTTTCTGTCACCCTCGAAAAGATTCTGGCAAACTATCAGGCAACTCAATAGTGGAAAGCAAGACTTCACCCATGCTGTTGATCTCAATTGGGGAAAGAGTCAGGCAGTAGAAGGAGTATTTCAATGACCTCCTGAATACCACTGATTCTTGAAAGCTCTTGAGGTGGTTGGGCTGTCTTGGCTGACACGCCTCTTCAACATGGCGTGGAGCTTGGGGACAATACCTTTGGATTGGCAGACTGGGATGGAAGTCCCAATCCTTAGGAAAGGGTTTCAAAGGGTGTGTTCCAACTTCAGGGGGATCAAACTCCTCAGCTGCCCTGGGAAGGTCTATACCAAGGTACTGGAGAGGAGGGTCTGCCCATTGGTTGAACCTTCGATACAACAGAAACAATGTGGTTTCCATCCTGGTCACGGAACACTTAACAAGCTTTTGACCCTCCCATGGATACTAGAGGGTTCATGGGAATTTCTCCAACCAGGAGAAAATGTATTTTGTGGCATACAGTCATGTTCCTTGGGGGGTCCTGGTGGGGGGTGCTTCAGCAGTAAGGAATATAGGTTATGGGGTAGTCCGCAGTAATGTGGACACTGTTCCGTTCTGTCGTGGTGAAGAGAGAGCTGAGCCAGATGGCAAAGCTTTCAATTTACCAGTCGATCTATGTTCCTACCCTCACCTATGGCCACAAGCTTTGGATAGTGACCAAGTGAGTGAATAACATTATGGATTCAAGCAGCAGAAATGAGTTTCCTTCATAGGGTGTCTGGGCTCAGCCTGAGAGATATGATGAGGAGCTCAGATATTCGGGAGGGGCTCACAGGAGAGCAAAAGGAGCCAGTTGAGGGGGTTCGGCCATCTACATAGGATGTCTCCTGAATGGCCAATCAGGAGAAGACCCCGGGGCAGACCCAGGACATGTTGGAGAGATTATATCTCTCGGCTGGCCTGGAAACTCCTTGGTATTGGTGAACATCCCTGCTTAAACTGCTGCCCCTGTGACCCATCTCTGGATAAGCGGAAAAAAATGGATGGATGGATGGATGGATAATTTTGACAGAATTTTCAAAAATTCCTCTGTAGTTTCTAATTTCACCAAATTCAACATATGACTTTTATATCCTTTGGAAAATATATAAAATAAGAGTTTCAATGCCTTTTCCATTACTAACAGTTATGTTACTGTAATTCTGAAGTCTAATTTATATAGATCAACCTTTTGGCATCAAGCCCAATAATTTTTGGTTTGTCGACCGAAATCTATAACTAGTATGGCTCAAGATGCGTTCAGTTCTACCACTTCGGATCCCGAACGAATCGATTGAGAAAAATCAACTCACAACTCCACCGAAAACTTGAAAAGGGCAAAACAAAACAGACCTGCTAAAACTTGCAGAGATCGACACGCGTCTTTGGTGGGCTGTAACATAGACAGATGGACCGACCAGCAAGCTGATGCCTATGAATCGCTCTCAGAATTGCGGTACATCTCGACCGAGTTCGACGTACGATTGCTGTGTTCAGTGTCATGTTTCTGTGCTTTATCTACAGTACATTTAGTGATACAGCAATCATGGCCCATAAGAACGTGAGTAGTGATAGCAGAAAACCGAAGAAATAAAGTATATGTATAATTTATAAAGGATTAAATTATTAAATTATAGCATGACTTGATGGTGGTGCACGTGTCTCTGCTCTCGCTTCGGAGTAGGCCTATATGATTGTCATTTAATTTCTATTGCTTTTGCATGTGTGCTTTTTCATGTGTATATTAGTTGTATATTGATTTTTAATGCTTTTCATCATTAGGTAGCTATATGTATACAGATAGGCAATCATTTGTGGATCTGGAATGGATTAAATTCATATATATTATTTCTTGTTGGGATATTTGACTTGGACCTTGACCAAATCGCAACTCAACCAGCCTTCTGGAACGAATTAAGTTTGTGTTCCAAGGTATCACTTTATTACTTTTTGGTTACGATTATTGTACATGAGTTTTTAAAATGCCTGGTAAGTATTCAGTATAAAATGCCTTATTGATCTTGTGAAACACCTTTCTTTGTCTCAAAGTTCTTAGCTTCATAGAGTCTTACTCTACAAAACGTCAATAGATCTCATAACTTATAGAAGGGGTCATAAAAGATTTGTACCTCAGAATATAATGGTGGCAGTCAAATAAAAAAATGTTTTCGCATGTAATCATAGGGAACTGAGTGTGTCACAGCCGAGCATGTGGCAGCAGCTGTGACGTTCCTGCAATGGTCTAGATAGCTAGACGGCAACACTGCGGAGGGATTTGGCAGCTTGTAGTTTGTCATGGAGCTGAATATTGACGTTAATGTCAGCATGCGGATAGAAATAAATTTTATGATTATACCATTATAATCATCATGTGGTATATTTCTTCTAACATAACTATTCTGGCTCATATTTTGTGTTAAGTAGTCCAACAACCAAAGAGAAAATGTAAAATTATGTGACATTTCCATAATTGGTACCCATAACCACAAAAGTCATCTATTATTTTAGAGCGTCTGTCGGCTCATTCTGAATGCAAATCCATTATGTTTTCTCTGAAATACTCATAATTCATAAGCTCATTACAGAGGCTGTGAATGTGAAAGCACTAATCGGCCTTAGTGCAATTTCCTGATCATAAGTGGCCTACTTTCAAAAGTCAAGAGTAGCTTTTCCTTTCACTGTTTCCCTTTCATTTTTTGTGTGACTTTGTATTACACAGCTTGTGTCTAATTGTTTATGTGCAGATATACAAACAAATAGGAAAATGAGCTACGCTGTGAGATTTTGAAATCGAACCCCCATACCATTCTCCCTGATCCGGCATTTGCATTGTCACCTATTTTTAAAAATCATAATCATATAGTTATCAGAGGCCTTTATTGGTGCTATTGACCACAAGGGGGCAGCACTCACCCAGTTTCATTAACTTTGTTTAGAGGTTAGCTTGAGAGACTGGGACAGGTCTCAAAAGAGCAGATGATACCCGCAGAGACAAGTATATATGAGGAAGGGCTGCGGCATCTCTAGGAGGCCATCTGCAAGGGCTTCACAATGACCAGGTTGCAGTCAGAACCAGAAGGTAAATCTGGAAGGCAGTTCTGTGACTCGACTAATGCATGCGGCAAAACAAGAAACTGATATCAGGTGACAGCTTCCTTTTGCCCCCCAGAGTCAATTTAAGAATCTGAATATGTGTGACATGGTAACAGCACATTGCAAAGAGCCAAGTGGCTGTTAAAATGAATCAAAGCGAATGTGGGTTAATTTAGAAGTGGCACAGGTTTACCTGAAGTATCGGTGTGTTTTGTTTGGCTTATCAACATGTCATCTACATGAGCAGGGCATGCTTTTTCAAAATTCATCTCCAGAGTGGAGCTCTATACAGTCAATAGAAGATCTCAAATTAAATTAACAAAAGGTTATTTTGGGAGATCCTTCTTGATTAAAGAAATATTTGCCTTCTGACACACTCCAGTCAACTTCACTTCCCTAATACTCTCGGCTGTCCTCAGTGATTTGCTCACCAGAAATAAGGCCCACAACCGTGGGATGACCCTTCTTTTGATAAAGGTTTCTTTACACGCGGCAGATCTTGCGGCACGGTGCAGGAGAGCTAGCCGCGATCGGTGGAGCAGTGCATCTTGCTCTCTGGGCAGCCTGCACACCCATGGTCACCTGACAAGTCTGTAAAAGGCAGTTATGCAGAGTCCAGCTGGGACATTCCGCTCGATTGAAATTGTCCCCCTGGGGCCGATAATGCAGCTCAGGTTTCAGCTGCAGCTTAAACTATCGGACATGGTCTATGCTCAGGGGTAGTGCCGTCATTGCCTGGGTCACTGCAGAATCCCCTAAAATCCTCATGGTGCCCATTTCCATTCTCAATTCTGCACAGTAAGGGGTGGGGCTAGCAAGGATGCGAATCAGACTGAAAACGATTTCAGATGTGAGGCACCTGACAGCTCCAAAAGAGCCTGGATGTCCATTAATGACACGTATTCCACTGTAAGGCAGGGGGCTCTTCACTGTGTGTCAGGGGCCACAGACCTGGTGAATCAGAACACATAACTATCTACAGCTCTTTGGATGACAGCTTAAATCATCGTCACAGCACTTGGCGACCAAACATTCGTTTCCAAGAGCGCTTCAATTTTTATACACTTTCCACTCTGCGCGTGCCATTTTTCTATCGCCATTTCCTAAAAATTAGTCAGGTTACAGGCACATTTATGAAATAAAGTGGTTGTAATGTGTGTGCAAATGGCAGGAAATGTGCCACGGCAGCACAGTCGGCTGTGTGTCTGAGAGACGGATGCTTCAGCGTTCTTGTTATTTCATCCTAACCCTTATCAACGCTGAAGTTGCACTGCAATCTGGCTGTTCAGTGGAGCCTGTTATGATGACTGACTCTGAGCCATAATTAACTTCCTGCATTTGTAAACTGGTGGAGAAGGACTGAGAAGGGTGTGTGCGTGCATGTGTGTGTGTGTGGGTGGGGGGGGTGTTGGTTTGGGGGAGCAGGGGAAGGGAGAGGGAGTGGTTGAATTCCAAAACATAGAGAATCCGTCTTGTACAGAGAGCCAACTCTGTACTTTGCTGTGGTTGAAATATCAGAGACACCAGTAAAGCCGGCTCTCCAGAGGCATTATGGGTAAGAATTGGCTTGGCGACATGCAATAAGTAGTGGTAGGAGCTGGCAGCCAGGTAGCCAGGTGGACACAGGTGGCCTACATTGAATCCTGCCTGGGAGTCTGTGAATATTTCAAACCTCTCAGCTGGCTGCTTAATTTCCAGCTGAGTCTGATGAGGACTCCTTTCCAGTGCACTCCACTTGAGCCATATGCAAGGGCCTGGAGCGAGGGCTGGGATCAGCTCCTGAGAGTCCCACAGGCAATACTCAGCTCCAGTGTGCAGGAGTGAGTGAGACCCCAGCAGGAGCTCCTGCACTTGGTGGTGGAGATGCCCATACCTAGTGTCAAGAGCAGAGCAGAACTAACCATTTTGGCTGCGGCCCATTTTCAAAGTTAACTTTTCTGGCGTCTCCTTGTGAGCCATTGTTTCGCCATGATTCTGTGATATTATTTTTGATCCCCATTGCTGTAAATGCAGACACATCTTAAAGCTGACACCCATGGCCTTTACATATCTGCCTTTGGAAATTGCAATGGAAAGGATGAAATGACAGAACATCAATGCACTGTTACCAAGGTGATTTGAAGTGGCATTTACATCATGGAAGATTTAGGCAGAGATCTGTAGATGCATCACCATTTTCAAAAGTGAATTTTAGTAGCATTGGATTTTATATTGGAAAAACATGCATAATAAATGTGATTCAGTTTGCTTTTTACATTTTATCATCTAAATAGGTACAGGACCAGTGTAGGAAAACCACCATGAAGCAGAAATAAAACCTTTCTAGCAATGCAAACAAAATCAAAACTGGATCAACTTGTACTGTTCAATAAAGCTAAAAATTATACTTGGTTAATAATAGGTGTATTGTCCACCAATCATCTAATAACTAACTCTGGTCAAAGTTAAGGGGCTGTTATATTATTCTAAGAAAATCAAACAACTGTCAGCTTGAATTTGCAAGGCTGATTTTCTTGAAAAGCTGCCTTGTATGTTAAAACAGTGATGATTTCCTGGTGCTGTTTGTCCTCCTGACACTTTCTATTGCCTAGACTTGTGAGACCATCTCATACGATATAGTTATTTTAACTGCAGCATTAATATATTAGGTATAAAATTGTATGTAGCAAGTAATAACATAATAATACAACGTCTTAAGTTGGTGCTTGTAATGTATTTCCTTCAACATGCAAATATTTCTACTGTAATATTGGCTGTAGTCTCTACATGCCATGTCTAGCCCGAACTAGGATCTAATTTTCAGAATCTACAAAGCACTGCTTACCCATAATGACCTGGTTTCAAACACAAATGTCTGGTCATTAGACTCAAACGCAGCTGATGCATCGAGTGTTTGTGTGACCTTTCCCCCTCATCTCAACGGAAGATCCCCTCAAATATAACGCTCCTGGTGCCATGAGTACCAACATATACAGATGCATCTCTAATGCAATGAAAGGTGTTATTCTTGAAAGGGGAGATGAGACAGGGTAACCCCACTGTGAGGTATCTCTGTTTAAATATGGGTTCTCGTTATAGAGATCTCGTTATGAATCTCCGTTCGGCTCCAAGAACATCACACTGTAGCCATCTGGTTACTGGTTCCCATGGTTTGAGTGGGAGAAAATAATTCGGAGAAGATCTTATTCTTCATTAACACAAAACAACACAAAGTATAAAATTATCTCCATTTTTACCATTAAAAATATTATAATCATTAACTGACTGAGTTGATGCTGACCAGAAACTTTCTGCAATGACATTCAGATATGTAATCTAAATGCAGGGGAAGTACTGGCAATTAAGCAGATTTAAGTACAGTTATACATGACATGCATCAAAATTAGATTAATTGTGGGGCATTAAAACAGTAGAGGTCTAATTTAGTACTCATATCCAGTTAAATAACTGGCCTTTCATGGTATATACACCTAAGCAAGCAGCAAGCATATGCATTTCACTAATAAGCACACACACACACACACACACACACATTTTTATATATAGCCATTAGTACTGGAGCATCGTTACTCATTTCCAGTGACTGCTCCTGGATAATAGGGCCGCCTACTACTGTAAATTAACAGAGATCTACACATTTACTCATGCATCCATAAGTAGAAATGGGCTAACAAACAGCGCTGCCATGCAGCATGTCTCTAACTGAAATACGCTGCTCCCTGGGGAAGCAGCCATTCATGTATCCATTACTCTTCGATGTGAACCGTAATGTGCTATGCACGCATATTATTTTACATCCCCCCCAACACACCTGCTAATGAATTAGCATCTCGTTAAGATTATATTTAGTATAGTATAGAGAGCTAATGTGAGAGCAACTGAGAGTGACATGTCTATGAATCAGATTGATGGCTGCTTGTCTGTGGGGGGGGGGGGGGGAGCAAGAGGAAAGTAATAGTGTTGACACAGATATAACAGATGGGGGATGATTAAGACCGCAGCTTCTCACAAGGCAGGTTAATTGGATTGAAAAGCTGAAATATGTTGGATGTGTTGCCAAGGCTCTGATTGTTTAATGCAGCTTTCATATAGTTATGATACATTCCCGACCTCAAGTGATTTGTAAATTCTGTCTCTGTTTACGTGCGGCAGCCTGTCAGGACCAAATAGATAAGCGTTAAGATGTGTCCCTGAGTAATCGCTATTGGGTCAGTGACTGTGTTAATGTGACGTACCAGAGTATTGTGTGGTTCTGTATGGAAGCAGCGTTGCTCACATATTCATAGTGTTAAAAATGACATCGACATGATATCTTTTTCCTGTTAATTGGCATCATTCATTTTAAAGTGGTGACTGAAACTTTTCACTAAACGGTCTGAGGTTATGCATAACATATTGTTCATTCACTACATATACAATATATACTTTTCTAATTACACACATATAAACATATTATGTTGTATTCATAAAAAATGTTTCTGCAGATTTTATGTGGCCCTGTGGAAATTAATTTTGTGTTCATTGTTGTTTTTTTTAAATCTTTGGACAAAGTTACAATCAGGTATGATAATTAGCTGTTAAATATATAAGTACGACTAGGTTTTTGAAATGGTTCATAATGGCAGTAGGCATTATATTGGTCTGGAAGGGTCACATAATTTAAAAGTGTTAAAGCAACTATAATGTGATACAAGGGGAAAAACTATATGTTTTTCCCCTTGTATCACATTGCATACAGCTGTGGAGTAATTTCAAACAAAGACATTTTATTAAGAAAGTCGATAGAACAGGCAAGGTCCTATTAAAGAAAACAGAAATCAATAGTTATAAGGAATAAAAGTAAACGCAGAGAACATCATTTGGCACTGAAACAGTAAAACAATAAAAATCCAGTTTTTTACAGTAATGGATGAGTTCTTGTGTTTCCCTGTCAGTCTCAGTTATCTTCAGCTGTTTCTCCTAAACAGTCTTATCATTCTGGAATGAGGAGCACTGGGGCATCGTCGACGAGTGTAATCAGTATGGATCTGGAATGTGAAAATGTCAGGTTTCTCCAATTCAGCCCTGTGCTTTCGTTCTGTCTCCCGCTGGCTATATATTCTAGGTACGTGTTTCATTCATTATTCTGGATGTATATATAAGTGATGTTAAAGGGAATTCATTAGCTGCGATGGGCTACCTCTGTATTTGGCCTATTGCTGTCATGAAACAAGTTGTCTGTTGAACAAGGTAGCTAGGCAACCCAAAGAGATGCCCTTACAACCTTCTCACATATCTGAGACTGAGTTGGGAATTAGATCAAAGGTACAGGAGAAAAAAGAGATTGTGCATGGAAAAATGCTCACCAGGGTGCTTTCTCTCCTATCTCTCCCCAATCACCTGAGAGTTACCCCCCACTGTCCCTGCTCTGCCCACTCAGCGAACCTTCCCTAAAAAGTATATCTTTACCCTGATTCCCATAATACATCCTATGTAAGCATCCTCCCTTCTTAAATTGTCACTGGCTTTTACAAAGCAATAGAAAATCTCCCTCGGACTTGAACCTTTGATCTTGATTCATACAAACTTATAGACCGCATGTGAGTGTAGCAGAGGTCAATGGAAGTAAATCAACACCCATTAACGGAATAGTATAGCATGTGATCGAGGCACGGTGGCTCAGTGGGTTGCTGTCTCATATTCCTAGGATTGGGGGCTTGGGGCTTTGGGGGGGGG
>JAODUD010000040.1:14819984-14836366 GCA_026784285.1 Stomatorhinus walkeri | reverse complement strand
CCCCTGTACAGTGACCCTGTAGTGGGGAAGATGGATGCTCACTGAACTCAGAATGATGGATTGTAGTTTTCAAAGGCAGAAAGGCACGTCAAATAATGGGATCTTGACACAGGCGATTTTTTTTTTTACTGATTCGAAAAATGAAACGTGTGATAATCACTGTGATCAATGGTAATGATAATAAAAGAAATATGACAGTTAAATGAACAGAGAAAAGTATGAAAACATGGCAAGCACTGCCTGGACATTTGTCCCATGCAGAGTAATATTCAGTAAAACCTCTGTGTAACATTTTTTTCCCATTTGCTCTGCTGTCAGTCATGTGACTTTGGTGGGGGGTGTAATCTGTATCTGTGACTCTCCAGCTGCTATACTGGATATGGGCCACGGCACTGGTACTGCGGATGAAAGAAGGGGTAACTGTCCCGACGCCGGAGCCTCATTGTGAACCCTGTGCGCACCCCGCCCCTTACAAGGAGGCGGGCATGCATTCGAGAAACGATGTTCGAGCACGATCGCTCCTCATCTGCTGGGAGTGATCAATAGGGCAAGGGGACCTGGCTGGGAGACGGAAATTAAAGCGTTCCACTCCCGGAGCGTACCTGTCAGCTTCCTCTCGGTTCCGCTGCTGTCGCTCCTCATATCCACTGCTTCAAGACCTGCTATGTCTTTCCCGGGAACTCATCCCTTCCCCAAATCCCTGCTCTTCCCTGGCAGCATACACAAAGTATGTGCTACTTTGCATGGCATTTGCTGCAAAGACGGCATTGTTGAGTAGTGTCAAAAATAGGCCTATAGATATAATCATGTACACTTCCGAGTCAGACTTCTTCTAATAAAACAAGAAGGAATACTAAAAAAAAACACCTTTTGCACATCAGTTTATTTGGCCGCTGGTGTCTTACTAAAATAGCGAAGTATGTTATAAGCTAAACTCAATTCCGTACTTCTAGGAAGTACTTTCTGTTTTTGTGTGTCGTAGCACGTACGGTGATAACCACATGCCATATTGAAGCAGTCACACTTTCCCCCGCACTTTCAATAATGCATGTGTGCTTTTCCTAAATAGTCCCAGGTAAAATTAGTGAGCTAATTAGTCCCTCCCTTGAATTTTAATGTCTTTCTGGTGGCTACTCAATAATTAAAGACTCACGCCGGAAGACTTGCTCTAAGAAACTTCCTATGATAAGCAACCATAATGCAATTTAATATCAGCTGCAGAAATGTTTTCATGAGTTGTATTTCCACACTTTTATTGAAATCTCTAGGGTAAGGAACAGCATGACCCCTTGTGAGCCTTATCTTTGTTCCTTATTTTGTCTTTGATGGGAGCTATTATTTGTGATCTGTCAAGAACACTCATCTGTTTTGAGCCTCTCAGCATCTGTAACACAAGGTAAATTTAAGCTGTTCAAATCAACAGAAGTGGCTCTTCTGCCTCTTTATAAATGTCAGGGAGAGTATATTAATATACTACTCTCATTTCATGATATTCAAGGTGACTTCAATGCAAGGAATCAGGAGAACATGTAGTCGTACTCTGCCGTAGGCATACTTGCGTATGTTTATGCATGCTTGTTTGAGATGTTTGCCTTCAAAATCTTCCACTTAAGCATGTTTTCCTTGAGACTGAGGTAGACCGCTCCCATTCCAAGTGTCTTTTCTACCATGTTTCATTTCTGGGCACCATGGAGGTACACTGCATGTGCTTTTTTAACCTGATCAAAGTGATCCTGCTGCAATATAAGCAATAAAGAACTCTCCTGTAGCCTCATAATGGCAGAGGTGATATTTTTGGGCACCAGTCTGGACTGCAGATCGATGACCGCAGCTGGCAATTCTGCTCAGGTGCATGTGTAGCACTCACAGGCACGTCACCTGCCCCCCGCCCAGCACGACCGCCTCTGTACTGATGAGTCCTGCAAGGCCCGCAGGGCGGACTCCGTCTGACCTCCGGGTGGGGAGGCTAGCTCTGTGGTCACTGGTGCTCTGCATCCCATCAAAGAGAACCCCGGTGTGCTTGACCTTGCGATGGTCTCTTTTTTTATTCTCCCCAATGTGTTGCATTAGGAGCTTAGGATGATTGAAAAAGACACAGGCTGTCAGAGTGAACATCATAGCTCTCATTGTTGGATTTTTTATCAACAGCTCTGGGCATCATGGTATAGAAAATGCCTCATGATATCAAATTTTGCACAGTTCAGTTCTGTCTTCAAAATCATTCAGGAAAGTTGCATAAAACATTTTACGGCGCTTTGAATAAAATGTGGCATATTTGCACCATATCCCTAGGGTGCTAAAAATCATGTTTATGGTGATATGGTTACAAAGCAATCACAGATGAAACAAAATGGACTTTCTGACTAATCCTGCTTGGAGTGAACAGGAAATGAGGTGTCAGCCATTGCAATCATAATTAAGAGAGAATTCATGAACTGGCAAAAGTATGATATTGTTTTTCCCTTAACAGGGTAGCGAAAGCAATCAAAAATTACTTTTCATTATTTTTTAGAATATTGATTACATACCCAGGAGCAATATATTTTTGTACCATGCATTTCATGGCACACTGTTTCAGAAAACAGATTAATATCACATGAAAACGTAACATTTCAGAAAACAAATTAACATGAACATACAGCATTGATGGAAAATACAGTGGCATTTCATGAAACAATATTAAACGGAAACAGTAACACTGGGAGCATACTACAAGAAAGAAAAGGTATGTGCAATTATCAAAAGTCATTTATCTTGATTGGATATGTCAGGTCTCCACCATTGTTCTGTGAAGCAGGAAGAGATAAGATTGCTATAATTCAGTAGTTGTAAACTCAAATGAAACAAGTATTACAAAAAAAAAACAGAATGGTTTTAGCATTGTCAGAAAATAGCAGTTAAAAAGGGGGAGGAAACCTGCACTCATGGTGAAGAGTAACCTGTGTTTCAGATAAGCATCAGATATTTAACTTGATAATTGTAATAGCACATTGGTGCTGACCTGGATTTACAGCAGAATACTTAAAAAATATTAAGCTACATCAAGCTCTACAACCATATCAGCCATCAATAATAGCCTATATATTAGTAGTAATCTACAATATTACATAACAGCCATTGAAGAGGTTTGAGTTTGAGTGGTTTGGCTCAACTTCGAATAATATAGAGGCTGGCACAAGTCTCTTCCAGCTAAAATCATCCATGCAAACCATTACATGAAATACTTTGAATTTGTGAGCAGTAACAATGTAAAAGATCATAACAATTCATATTATGATGTTAACTTCTCTGGAACCTCTGCACTAATGTTATGAACTTACAAAGCTTTCTTTGTCGATTGCTGGCTAACTGGGCAAACTCCTTGGATGCATCTGTCTTGCTACAATATTGAACGAAAGGGTGAAAAATACAAACAGCGCCACCCAATATTACCATTTTGTATATCAAAACTGAAAGGTAACTGCACAAAATATATTTTTAATGCCTGCCCTTACTTTTAACATTTGTGTCCGACCTGTTTATGCTTTTACAAAAACAGGTACGTCAAGGGATCAGTGAAGGCAGAGACCTAATTCAAGTGAGTCATGGTCAATCTTTAAGTAATTTCACCATCAGTCAATCCATCCATCTACCCATCCATTTTGTGGGGATTAGAGCCTATGGGCACATGGCACCGCAGGGCACCCTTGTACACCATTCTCACACGGGCAGTTTGATAACTGTGGGGAGAAATCCCACAACAACATGGGGAGGAGATACAAACTTTTAATCTTTGAGATCTTGAAAAGCGTAGAATCATGGCAGAGATTTAAACCCACATATGGGAAGCAACAGTACTATACCCACCCTACCAGCATGCTTCCCCTCCAGCTACTACGATAAATGTAATAGTGATTAACTTAATAATAATGTCATACATTGAATAGTATTTTATTTAAATAGTCAGTTTAATACTAATTATCTTTATGATTATTACTATTTGCATCTCCCTAAGTAAAGAATTTCTGTAATAAACAATTCAAATAAGTAGAAATGAAATATTATGATGTCTTACTTCGAACTCACAACTAAAACGATTCTAATGAAAATACTTGACTTCATTTTGCAAAAATCTGAAAAATGTTGTAAATCTAGCATGATTTTATAAGTCAAAATTAGTGCATGTCTTCCATAACGTTAATGCATCATCAACTAGACAATCATTAAGCAAAACGTCTAAAAAGAAAACCATATAACATTTTTTACAACAAAAGATATTCTGGATAATGTACCAAGTCACAACGCTAAATTTTGCTGATTGGGTGGGGGAGGGGGGCTTACGGGTGTCATGATCAACTGTGAATGTTTAGGTGATCATCGCATTAATCGTGATTAACTGTGAATGTTTAGGTGATCGTCCCATTAATCGGGATTGACTGTGAATGTTTAGGTGATCGCACCATTAATCGTGATTCACTGTGAATGTTTAGGCGATTGTCCCATTAATCGCGATTAACTGTGAATGCTTAGGTGATCATACCATTAATCGTGATTAACTGTGAATGTTTAGGTGATCATCACATTAATCGTGATTAACTTGTTGGCAACTGCTGCTATATGTGATCATATACATAAAAGTCATGAGCAGAAATTTAGTAACAGCACAATGCTTTAAATCAGCACTACAGAATTTAACCTTCTGACCCTAACTCTCCTGTCAGTGTTAGGAAATATTCAGAAAATGCAACAAACTCACTAATATAATGCCAGCAAGAGCAATGGAACATTTAACATTAAAATAAACTTAATTTGCACATTTGACATGTTGTTGCTAGTTTACCAAATTGTTTCTATGGGTTTTGAAATGCACAATGAAATCTGAAGTTGTCATTACTGTGTAATATATTTTATTACACGGTATTTTTCCTCACATTTTTTGCCCTCACACGCTTAAAATCTGAGTAACCAGACTTTATAATTTTTTTGTTATTGATCCCACCATGATTCCTTCAAGCTAGCTCACAAAATGGCATTCATGAACTAATCGCTTGTACTGCCTGTATTGTGGGTGTTTTGTGGGCTTTTGTCATGAGTGGCACAGCATTTTTAAGGTTCCGCTATAAAGAGTCAGAAAAACATTTGTGGAGTCATTGATGACAGGCAAAAAACACCAATGTTAATTGCAAAAAACACCATAGTTAATTGCAAAAAACACCATAGTTAACTGCAAAAAACACCAATGTTAATTGCAGTGATATAAAGTAAAAGCCATTTATTAGTCAAGTCAAAAGTCAACAATAGGCCGTATAGAAGTCTAAGTCAAGTTACGTCAGTAAGTCATGAAAACTGATGCTTGAGTCTGACTTGAATCAAATTATGTGACTCAGGTAGCCCAACTCTGGTTAATATTGTACAATGATGGTGACTCTTGTTTCCTCCGTGCAACAACAAAAAATAACATCCAAGTGCCTTAGACCTGGAGGAGTTCAGCCAGCTGTTTGGGGACCAACAGGGCAACCGCAGAATTCAGCTGCTTAGAAAAGAGTGTTTTGGGAAAATTAAATTAGGGGGTCATAACTGTCTGATTTGTTTTTAATCAAAGATTATAAGAAATGACTGGATTATAATGTCCTATAACTATTCTGGATAAACACATGAAAACAAGACATTATAGGTGTAATTACAGTGTAATTCAAGGAAATATTCTGCTTTGTTTTGTATGTCACTGTCCATTTGTATTTTGGAAAAAAAATTACGTCGCTGTTTCTTAATCCAAATTTGTTTTCTGGTAATGTAATTCTATTTTCTGTTAATTTGTTTTATAAACATAACTTTATATTTGTTTGATTCTTGCTGCTACTTGTTATTAATAAATAACTTCAGGATGACCATTTTTCCTAGTGTTAGAATTTCTGAAGGGTTCAGATACGTCCACAGCGTTTCATTATTTTCGGCAAAAATCTAATTTCACCAGGTTCGTTCTCCCTCTGTTATGAAGTTACGTCCCTGCGTATGTTCCTCTGAGCATGCTCAGAACAAACTTTTAAAAGACCTCACTCCCCCAGTTCACATGCCCACTGGCTTTATTTCAAATGCCTTAGAAACCTCAAACCTGCTCTTGTTTTTCCAGCCGGCCACTTAATCCTCCTGCAGATCCCTCCCAATCCCATCAGTTTGCCGTATGTTGACAGAAATTCCCCAGTTATGCAGCATCGATTGCTGTTTTAACATCTAAAGGACTGACTCCTATCTCCTGTCCTCCCTGCTCAATATTTTGTTCTCGGCTTACAATTCACATTTAATTAACCTGCTCACTCTAGACATAAATCGATATGTAGATCACGAAAATTGTTGGCATTTGGCAGAGCAATCAAGACAACAAACACAGCCACCGCCAGTACCAACACCAATTCACAATAGTTAAATGGCTAAAGTTCAATCTGTGGTGCACCTGACCTCGTATTACAAATATGTCTGGGGAATCATGTTTTCTGCAGTATTTTGACTAATTTCCAAATGAGTTTCTCATCTGTTGATGGATGTGTTTGATTGCAAATAAGGTACAGTAGAAAAAAGGGGTTTTAATACAGATTAACAAACTGAATTCACGTACAAAGCCACAGGAAGAGAATTTTTGGAGATGCTCCTCTTGATTGGAGAGTATTCATCTATCA
The DNA here is from genome assembly GCA_026784285.1 of Stomatorhinus walkeri. Classification (NCBI taxonomy): domain Eukaryota; kingdom Metazoa; phylum Chordata; class Actinopteri; order Osteoglossiformes; family Mormyridae; genus Stomatorhinus; species Stomatorhinus walkeri. The sequence continues at coordinate 14,829,713 of JAODUD010000040.1, read as the reverse complement.
TACAAAAGCCTATACAAAGACAATGAATTAGAGGTTAAAGGTCATGTGATGCATTTCGGAATTATGGAAATTCTTTTTGAAGGGTCTTCAAAGGGACTGAATTGGAGGACCTCTATAGAAAGAACCCATGGCCACTTTCCATTTGTGCTGGGGTTAAATGAAAATTTGAAGAGAATTCAATACAATGATCAACACCTTATTTTAAACTGAAAGCAGAAGTAAAGTCGCTATTCATTTTCCTCATAGCTTGAATTTACCAATTATGCTTTGGACAATCTCCTTGGTTCAGAACTAGATCATTTACAAATGATTATGAAAATGAAAATGAGGGGAAAATCTAAAAAGGGTTATTTTAAATAGTGATTGCAATGTGGCTCTTGTGTTACAGAGATTCTGCTGTGGTGGATTTGAGATCCGCTTAGTTCTGGGTTGACAAGTTACCCCTTTCTTTGGTGTAATTAGGCCTTTAAGATGGGTGGCTCTCTGGGACAGCACCAGCGTCTGAGTAGTCTGACAAATAATTAATTTATTTCTTATTTTAAATAGCTTGACATTCAAAAGTTAAATTCACTGTGCTCTTTTTCTTTGACATAGAAGAGCAGAAAAAATTCTGCCTGATTTAGGCCGGATGGGTTCAGATAAGCTGCCAGGAAGGAATCACCTCTTTCTTCAAAGATTATCTTTGTAGATTGAGGCAACATCACAGCTGAGACTATGACGCGTCAGTGCAATGTAAGTGTTAACCTGTAGTTTTTAAACATATATTAAATCACGTTAATGGCACAGACACTGCAGTGATTAAGAAAGGAGACTTTATTGATAAGAGACTTCTTATTGAAACTCTCTTGCTTTAGTATTAGATTTAGAATTTTTTTAGTACTCTAAAAGTACTCTAAATTCCAAGAGGAATACATAACGTTTTCCCCCTTATTGGCCACATAATTGAATACATTTGTGAAGCATATTTTAAAGGTAATTAGAATGCAGTACTCTTGTAATTACTGGATGCGAAGTCTTGTATTTAATTAAATTACTGCAGAGCTCCTGTCACATTTGCTGCAGTGCAAAACAGCACCGGTTCCTCGCTAAGGGTCGATGACAGGTGCTCTGCTGCTTGCCAGTCAGCCGCTAAAGGATCCAGAGTCTGAAAGGAAAATTGGGGGGTGGGCTTGATACCGGGGATTTGTGTGAACGTCATTTGTTAACCTTTCCGAAGGAGCAATCATAATGTGCTCTATTCAGCCGTTAGATGTTTTTTAACCAATGCTGCCATTGCTTATTTCACTGATAAAATTGTTACTCGCACATTCTGTGCTTATTATGTCCCTAGACCAATTGACTGGAAGTAGATGTATTTTTTGAGCATTATAATTTCTGTCTGCCAGCATGATGTCAGTGGTTTATGTACTTCATGTTTGTAAATCATGGTATAACACCGGGGATCTGCAGAACTATGCGGTTTGAAAGAATAAGGTAATTTTCTCACCTTTACCAAATCTGTGGGGCTTCAAAGTAAAAATGAAGATTATCCCATATTGTGTGAAAACTATGATACTGCCATCAGCCAGGCTTGCACAGCGCGATGTAAGGAGAGCCTGTGGCGCAGATAAAGACACTATTTATGGTTCTTGCACATTGGTTAAAGACAGAGAAAATTAGGTTATCAGAAAAGAGCTTTTAAAACTTAAAGCATATGGAAAAATAAACATTGGGGAATATGCAGGATGAAAACGGTAAATGAATTTAGTTTAGTACGTAAAAAACATGAGGGCGTCCAGATGCTTCCAAAGCAAGAATATAAGTTTAACAAGCAACAGGTCATGCAAGGACATGTTCTGGTAATTGATTTACAGTAAATCTAGCGCAATTGAGTTGAATTTGATACATGGGAAGAAGTCCAGATCAACAGGATTTGTATTGGTTGTCTGACTGTGAAAAATGAATTGGTGTCTGTGAAAAATGAATTGAACTTTTTTCTCTGGAAAAACTTCTCCTGTGTGCTGATTGAGGTTGGGAACATTAAGTCTCAATGGACCATTCTCTAGGCCTGTGTTTCTCTACCCATTCCTTTAGTGGACCCTCAGATAATCCACGTTTTTGCTTTCCCAATTGCCAGAGAATTGTGAGAGAGCAAAAACATGGACCGTCCGGGGATATGCAAGGACTAGGATGAGAAACCGTGCTCTAGTGCTCAATCCTTGCAGAGGCTGCAAAGAACTACAGTTAAAAGGCAGTGGTCTCTGTCATATTGGTCACCCTAGAGTCAGTGATTAAGTTGAAGACAGAGACCTTTTAGGAACTTTGGGGTTAATGTTGAGTGTGGAAATATTACTTGACCTGGTGTACATGCCCTCCCATCGAGAAGCGGCATAGAGAGTCACTGCAGCTTTAGCTCCTATTGTGGTTAGAGGCTTCTGTAGTGGAAGGAACAGAAAGTAGATGAATTACATCTAGAAATTTTGAAAGTGCTACATGTTACTTTGGAGGACACGGTGGACAAAGCCAGTCTGTGGACCAGTGGACCAACTCATCTGCTCTGCACAACTATATGAGGATTCATGGGAATACACTACTATGGTCTACGTCTGCTTTGCACAACTATATGAGGATTCATGGGAATACACTACTATGGTCTACATTTGCTTTGTTGATTTTGAGAAGAGATATGACTGTGGAACTACGTGGGATACCACACCATACTGTATGTGCGCTATTTGCTCCCTGTATAAATATAGTGTGAGTTGGGTAAGCATACATGGCACAAAAATGAAGCAATTAAGAGTAAATATTTATTTTTGGCAGGCCTCTGTTCATTTTTGTGATTTTCATAGACAGGATATTAAGGGTTAGCCATGACTAGAAGAGTGTCTGGTATGGAGGGCTAGAGATCTCCCTGCTGTTTGTATATGATGTGCTTCAGGCCTCGTCTGACCAGAACTTCCAGGATACACTTTGAGTGATTCAGTACTGAGTGTGAAGCATCAGGGATGAGAATCGGCACCTTCAGATCTGTGGCCACGGTACTCCTTTCAAATAGAGTGGAATATCGTAAGTTCCTCAAGGAACATGAGAGCGCCAGGATTAGTTTGGTGACTGCAGCTTTGTGGCCACTGCAGGACTGCGTGGTGGTAAAGGGAGAGTTATGTTGTTAATCCTTTATTTTAGGTGTTTATACACTGTGAGTAATCACCAGAAGAACTAGTTGGCAAATATGAGGTTTCTCCACCAGGTTTCTGTGACATGAAAACATTTGGACATCTGGAGGAATCTCAAAATGAAGCTCATGTTCCTTCGAATTGAGAATAGTCAGTTGAGAGAGGTAAGGATGGTTTACTCCCAAGGGAGCTGTTCACGGGACTTCCCAGGTCCGAGGCCCCAGCGAAGACCCAGCAGGCATTGGCCAGTGAACCTGCTTGCTTGAATATGTAGCCAGGGGAGAAGTGGTCAGACTGGACCTGCTGCCACAGGAAAGGCAGAGTTAAGGTGAAAAGAGATGCCGTGTAGTTACTACAGAAACGAAAAGGCTATCTGAATTACTTTGGATGGTACTTTCTTTTGAAATCTCCACTTAACTCCCTCCATAATAACAGGAAATTGTCACACATTCAGTTTGAAAACGGAAATAAAAAACTGTCCTTACCTGGACCAATAGAGATGTCAGTTTTGATATAAATAAAAAAAATGAGATTTGAAGTCTGTGGTTAGTAAGGACTTTGGGACATTGCAGCCTTTCCGATTTTTGTATCAACACCTCCCATCCATCAATGTGCCAGCTTTTGAATTCCATATTCCATTTCTATTTTCCAATATTCCTTGATTCTGTGAAAATATGGGTAGTCCAGATGATAGTAAAATACTCACTGGCACTTGTATCAAACTGCTGCATTACCAGTTAAGCTCTACATACCAGGAAACAAACACATTTTATTTCTTTCAAAAATCTATTATTTGGTGCCTGTAAGTAGACACAAGAGACAACACAATGTTACAAAATTGACATGCAATTTTCCTTTAATTGCAGCAATTTTTCATGCAGTGTGTATATATCCCTGCATTGAAGAGCATCAAATGCAAGTCAGTTTGGCATCTCAATATTGTAGCTGTCCATCACATAAAGATCACTGTATGCATACTGTATTATGTTAGATATAGATGGAGGGTCATTATATGGCTGGCGGCACTGGCCATTCTCGTACACCTGATACACTGAGCGATACACCCGCCAACGTCCGACTGTATCTGCTTTCAGGCGTCTCTCAATCAGTGTATATTAATCACCATGGACTCTGGATGTAAACCCGATCTGATATGATATAAGGTGTAACTTGAAGTATGACTGTACATGAAAAATACATGGGGAGTGTGTGACTCAGAGGGTTAAGATGCTGTGCCCAGGCTTACTGGTTGACAAAATGGTTCCAGAGCTAGGCCTGACCCCTGACCCTTCTTTCTGAACTGTACAATGATTGCATAGATATTGTTAAGTACACTGCTCTGCCATGCAGATATGAGTAAATCAGAACTGTAATTTCAGTTACATGATAACTTCTGTCTGCCCAGCACAGGTGCCACAAATATACCTGATGCTTCAAAAAGAACGGACAGCTGTTTACAGACTCCAGATGTTTCATATTTGTTACTACTAATTGCAGGTTGTTAGGTATGTAATTACTTTGTACATATAATGTGCCATAATTTCCTTCATAATTGTTGGGCGATGTGCACATATCTGTCATTATAAGCACCCTAATCCCAATTGTTCTGGATATTAGTCTAGTTGATTTTTCAGGGGTGGTATGGATGCAGTGCAGTCTGCTTTTCCTTTCTGTTCTTTTGGGGTGACCAAGCACAACCAGGCTGTTTGGCTTTGCTGCAAAAGTTGTACCGCTCACTACTGCTGGACACTGCAATGCAAAGCTGGGCAACTCCAATGCAGAGCAGGGGGAACAACAGCCTCAACCAGGCATTCAGAGCAAAGGCATGTGGCTGTTCTTCCTATCGAGCAGAGCCGTCTGCCTTAAGCGAGGAACGGGACGGCCCCCTGTGAAGCACCAGCCACAGTGCCTCAGGATCCACAGGATATTTTCCCACCTCTCCGATACTCTGATCATGTAAACATCTCCCGAGGTTCTGTCATTAAATCTGCATTGAGTTGAACCCATTAATATAAAGAGCCCTTTGCCTGTGGAGCCAGGTGCTGTTTAAAATGATTTCAATAAATGCTTGTTGTGCAGATGCATATCGTCTCTAGAATTAGCAGATTGAATAGCTAAACAAATTGATACCAGGGCAAATGCATTCTGGAGGTCCAGTGCATCTCTGTGGGGAGGAATGGATACAAGACTATCAGCAGGAAACAAAAAAAGATTTCTGATGCGGATGCACCTGGGTCTTTGATTCTCACCAAATATGATGAGATGGTAAAGCACAAAGGGATAATAGCAGGGAACCTAGTCTGGGCATGTCACTGTCCTTTCTGCCATAATGCCAGGAGCAGGAGAGTCACCACGCACAAATAAACATAAACATATGGGTGTGTGTTCATTCGGCCTACCTGAGGGCGAATGCCATCTGCACACAGTGATCTCTGGCCAAAAATAGCCAGTATACGTTTCGCAATACGTAACAAACCACTGTACCACTGTACCACTGTATAAGTGTCTAAAGCATGACATGTGATGTCATGAAAATAAAGTCCCCACCCCCCCGGGTCATATTGTCATCATCATAAATGGCTGGTTTAAATTGGTTCTATCATTTATTTACATTAGTAGCTGTTCCCTTACATTTTTATAATTGTCTTTTTTGCTGGAAAAAAAAATTGTTAGAGTTATCATTAATTCAACTACAGGACTCACGGGTTAAAAAATGAACTGAACACAAAGAAATTCTATCTCCTTATGACCTTCATGTGTTCAGTATCTGAACCCTACTCACTTGCCACAAAGCAAAGCAAAGTTTATCTTTTCTTCCCTGCTATTCTCCAGTCAATGCCCTGTCTCAATGAAGTGAAATCAGCAACAGCATATTACCAAAAAGCCCTGTCACAGGAATAGAGGTATGCTTATGGATTTGTCCATTATTACCTCACAGCTCCATATCAGCCTCAGTTTAATTGACAGGTAAGCATGTTCCAATTGTCTATTTCAGTACATTTTTCATTTCACAATGAAAATTTTACAGAATCCTACTATCAGCCAACCACAGGACACGGTGAATGAGCCGTATTTGTGTTGTATTCCATCTTTTTAACAGTAACCATTACGTGGTATGCATTTCTTTTAACAATAAAATGATTAACAACATTTTTGTTGGCAGTTGATTATATCATAAGTCATAAAACAATGGATGTGTTGTGGAAAAGAGTATTATAAATTATGAATACTGAGGCAGAAAACTATACCAAGACCACTACACATACAACAAAATCAAAATTCATCAATACAAAATTTATATACAAACACACAGACACAGAAAAAGTAACTGATCTTGTTTCATACTAAATCACAAATGGCATGTGGTAAAATAATTTAAATTTAGGAAGAAAATACCCAAACTATAATTGATTTTATTACTCATTAGGTTTGGTGCATAGTAATAATCCTGCATTTAGGAATATTTCAGCAATTTGTAATTCATGGTATGAACTAGAGAATGAGCATCTGTTTATGTTTCCTTAATTAATAAACTTGAATGACATTTATCCTCTCATCTAATACTGAAATTCTAAACAGTACGGCTACATTAAAGCTTTGGATATAAAGGGTGGCTTTGACACAGAGCAAGTTTGCAGCTTCATATTGCACCTAGTTATATCACTTTTCAACATTATGTGCCGTGGATAATGGAATAGCTAATTTTTATGCCCGTGCTGGTAAAGTCTGTGATAAAATTCCGATTTCATCCTCCACTGACGCATCAGAGTATATGTAAGCAATGGAGGCAAAATCATTCAAGGTTTACGTCTTGAATAATCTTGATTACGCACATACATTTTGGCTGAACTGTCCAGGCATTAATCATCAAAACAAATGGTATAAATTCGACAAGGGTCAGATCTTCTCTTTCTCTCAATGAAATAACCCAAGACAACAACTTTACAAATACATACCTAATAACTGAATAGCGTTAGTAGAGGATTCAATTTCTTTTTCATAGGTGCAACTGCTGGGTCTAAACCTGCCAAAATGAGCTCAACCCACTTTGCAGAAGTGAGGAAAAGTGGAGTGTGAAGATAAAATTCCATTCCAGTTGTAATATCTGCTGAACAATCACAGAACGACACCGAAACGGTTATTAAACAAAGAAGACACTTTATAACAACAAAACCTACCAGAATCATAAATTAATTATAAACTGCACATTCAAATGGAAAACAGTACTGATCACTTCCTTTAATGATATGTGTAGTCAAAAAACGCTGCTACATTATCCAGGGACAATATGCATAGTAACCATATTCTCTGCATACAAAAGCATATATTACATCTTCAATGGGGCAGCGGGTAGCCTGGTGATTAGCTCATGCACTCATAATTCGAAGGCTTAAAATCCCAGGAGGGGTCTGTAACAGTATCCTAGGTATCAAAGCCTAGCAGATTCAGTAATATATCCCAACATACCAAGTGGATAATGATTGCAATCTGCTATGGATAAAAACACCATCCAAGTAACTAAATGTAAATGATGTGTTAAATTGCCTAACAATCCTTCATATCTCACAACAACTGAATTTCTGACACGGTGGCTGGGGTGTTCTGTGTTTCTGTGAGCTGTGCATGATCTTCGGGCAGCCAAAGCACTGTGTTTATACCTGAACAGTACCACATGGACTTCACAGAAATCAAACAGACCGCATTCGCAGTGACAAGCGATGGAAGATCCCAATTCAAATAGCAAAGATATGGCCTGGAGGAGACTGTGGAAGAGATCATGAACAGCTGATGTGAAAGATCCAAGTGATGCTGAAAAGAAACAACAAAGCCATACAACTTCCAAGACATGACCTGGGGACTATAAATACATTTCAGATGCTGGGTATATTTCATAGAGAACCAGAGAACGTGTGGATGGAATTTAAAGAAGTCATCCAGGAGAAAAGAGTAGTCAAAACAAATGAGCCAAATACAGGACAGTGGGTGACAGAAGGCGCAGTGGAAACTGAATTGGAACTCGGAAAGACAAAGAGCAGTATTACATCAACGACGTCTGCAAAGAAACTGAAGATGGAAATAAACATGGAAAACATGGCGGCTTTTCAGAAAATCCATGAGATGAAGCAGAAGTTTGAAACTTCCAGAGGATATAAAGGACATCAATGCACAATAACTGACGGAAAAAAGACTAAGTGGAGATGGAAGTAAGGCCCAGAAACCCTTTATAGCAAAGACGTCAACATCTGAGATATATTTAATGAGGTCGATGTGACTCTGTAGGAATCCAGGGATCTTCTGACAGGAGGTGCTCAGCCCCACGCTGACAGTCAGTCAGCATGATCTCCCACATGGTTCCATGGAGCGTCCCGTGAGAGGCACAGATGAGATGTGTCTGGTGGTCACTGATTACCGCAGGTGGGGGTGCCTCCCCCACCACCGCATAAATATGTGCCCCGGGCAGACAGAGGGGGAAAAAGTTGTAAGTGAACAGCTTTCACTGTCAGACAGCTCTGAGGTCTGACGGTCAAACAGAACTGCCGCCTCCAGAGCCAACTGCCCGAAACTATAGTCAATGCGACCGAATGCCCCCAGGTAGAAACACCCCTCTGACGTGGCTGCCATCCTACCCATGCCCCCCCACAACCCTCCCGCAAGGCATGTCTTCTCCTTACCTTACCTGACTGGTAGGCTCCTTAATCCTGCCTGGAGGCTTCCGCCCTTTCCCAATAACCCTATAACCCAAATACAGGCACCCTATCTGGAATGTTCCTCTGCAGACCAGCCTGGATGTATCTTTGTGCCTGTAAAATCAGATGCATGGAAGATCTTTCAGTGGTGGTTGAGCAGCACAGATTTCCCCTGAGATCACTGCTCAACAGGATGGCAACTGGGTTACCTGGCATCCCATAAGCACAAGCAAATGAAGGAGAATCAAAATGTTGGCCAAGTTATGCCAGCAATTCTAGAACGCAACTCAGTGGCCTATAGATAGGAAGAGAGCAGTTTAAATTCTGATGCCAAAGAATGGAGACATGATAGAGTGAGCAAACAAATGATTTCCCTCAAATCTTGTGAGACTCGGATTAAGCTAAAAATCATTCAACAGAGATTATAACCTGGCAAGGTATGGGACTTGCCTGGTGAACAGGTTGGATTTATGAAAGCCTGAGGAACAAGACATAATTACTGACACACAATGAATAACGGAAAAAAACAAGGAGATCCAGCAGGGGAACATGTGCGTTATTGATTGTAACAAAGCCTTTGATTGTATCAAACAATAGAATGGATAAACAGAACAGAATTTTCTCAGGGAATACTGTGAATCTGAGATTGATGGAGGAAGCATTGACAGCCACCTACATGTTAATGATGAAAATCAGCAGATTACCTTAAGCCTATTTCAAAGAGCAAAGGGCATCAGGCAGGGGTGTGCCCTGGACTGGATGTTAGTCTATAGCAGACACACACACACACACACGCACACACATGTAGGATAAACATATCCTTATGGGGACCGCTCATTCATTTCAAAGGGAAAAATGCTAACGCTAAGTATGACAACCTTAACCCC
>JAODUD010000040.1:14796987-14813824 GCA_026784285.1 Stomatorhinus walkeri | reverse complement strand
TCAGGTGACCAAACAGACTGTCTTGCTATGCAGTCCCTGAGCTCAGGTGACCAAACAGACTGTCTTGCTATGCAGTCCCTGAGTTTGATAGACCAAACCAGCCGATAGCGTAATAATATGTAGTTGCCCCCTTGAACCGAGAATAAGCATTGGGAATTGGTCGAAGGCTGCCAGAATGAATGGAGTTTGTCTACTGTAGACATAGAAGTAATCAAGACAATCCTAACTAGCTAAAATATTCTAATTGAAGTCCTAAAATACATAAATTCTCATAAGGTCATCTCTGACATTCGAAAGTTGCTTCCGCCCTCTAGCGGGCTGGTTTTTGATCATCCTGCTTCACCTTTTTCTTGCGTACTGCTATCTTAGACACTTTGATCCTGGAAGCAGCCTGCCTCGCAGTATAGTTTTCTGCCATGCAGCGGAACCAGGATTTAACAATACAGGTTCTTAAACAAAATGGAGTAGCCTTTTCATTTTTTCTGAGCTGTAATTCTGATGTCAATTTAGACAATTGTAAAACATACAAATTATAATGACAGTACGGTTTGCATGTCCCAGCATACCCCACGAGTAATTGTAAATAGCCCCTAGTTGTACTGTTGATAATAGTAGCTGTCGTTCCTGATTGAGGCGTGTATGTTTGCCCATGTCTTCTTATGTGAACCCTGTCCGATCTTCACCGGTCCTTAGCTTTGTATAAATCTCCCACCATCTGTGTACCATAATGTTGTCAATCCGTACCTGCCTTCCTGAGTGTATTTAGTCAGCGTCAGTGTTAGTTTCCCCAGATCTGTCATCTGTGTAAATCACTGTGTTGAGTGCTGCTCTGGTCCTGTGATCCCTAACTCTGTGTCCTCCCCGTAATAAACCTCCTGTCTTGCCCGTACTCCTGACTGCTGCCTCTGTTCGCCTGCCCAACTCCACCGCTGCACAACGGAACGTGACAGTCTGCCTGGCACTACAATATACATGCATATTCGTTCTGTAGCAGACACTTTTGGAAAAAGGCTTCTGTCATTCTATACTCTGTTGGATTTTGGTAAAATGTGACTTGTTCCAAATTCTAAAGTTCCACCCACCATGATTGTAATGATTCCATGCATTCCAGATTTGTCTTTATAATCACTGTACAGGTTGCAATCAGAATCAGAATGTTTATTGCCACATGACGGATGACGGTGAAAACCTTTGCTTGCCCAGCTTGCAGCTTCGGAGATGGAGGCATGACAACAGACAATCACTGATTACAGACAGAGAATATAAACATGATAAAAAATACAACGAAGAGCAGTGAATGCAAGGTATGTAATAAATACTGCATGTAATTTGAAGAGACACAGATACCGTATAGACCGCATACATCCATACATAAAGCGCATAATATACAGTACATACAATCAGGGGCGGCTCCTGAGACATTCTACTGCTGGTGCTATGGGGTAGCTTGGCCTTTTATTTAGGGTGCTGTGAGATTTACATTTCCTGGTGTGTTATCACTGTTTTTTATTACAACACGTATACACACATATGTATGCTTACACGTCACGGTAGGCATGAACAACAAACCTACAGACGATCTCTGACAATGAAACCACACACGAATATACTTGCTCAATACAAACAGAAACAAAAGCACACTGCATCATGAGCGTAGCAGCGGGAAAAGTATTTGAAATGAGTCACCAGGAATCAGCAGTATTCCATTCCAGACTTCAAGTCCCAAATAATTAAACTCAAAATGAGCTAGAGATTGGAAAATCTTTCACTTACTATTAGATGTCTTCATAACAGCACAATGCGCCTGTTCTTGTGGTTTAGTGAAAAGGCATCAATGATTTTTTTTCACTTTTCAGAGCTCTTGTTCTTTGAGGGTTAATCGCCCAAAGTGCCAGGTTACTGGTTCGACAGTCTCCACTGCTATTCCTCAGGTAGTTTTTTAATACGAGTTCTGTTATTTTAGGTTAGTGGCGTGTTCTGTCTCTTTCACACAGAATGTAAAATGGCTGAATCAGATTATTTTTTAGGTGACGTTATCTTTTTCCGTTTATACATGTTTATTTTTAAATTGGTCAAACATAGTATCTGCGCAATGGAAATGTACAATTAAAAATAATCATACAAAAATTATATCTTGGGGGTGCTATGCTAATTCCAGGGGTAGCTATAGCACCCCCGAGCGCCCTCCTGGCGCCACCCCTGCATACAATGTACAAAGAGATTGTCAAGGGTCTCTGCTGATGCAAATTAAACATTTAAAAACTGCGTTGGTGTTTACTATCAAGCAGAGGAAGTGCTGAGGAGTCTAATACTGGGGAATTAGCTGTTCTTGAAGTATGTTGTTTTTCTGGTGTGAGATCTGTCTACAGTGCAGCTGCATATGTGCTAACTCCCTGAGTAATACTTCCAAAAAATTAGAGCAGCCATACAGAATAAAAGATCAGACATTAATGTATACAATATTCATATAAAAGTCGAAAGAACCATCCGTCTTCTATCCACTTATCCTGGGGGCCCCTGTTCCATTCCTCGGTAGCACAGGACACAAGGATGGGGTCCAACCTAGATAGGATGCTATCAAGGGGAACATACACACAGTGCTATACTCAGTGGGTAGTTAAGAGACCCCAGATAGCCACATTGTGGGAGGAAACCATAGTAAGGGAACAGAAGCAGATTCAAACCCCCAACCCAGGGAACTGAGGGAGCAGTGTGACCCATTGAGCCACTAGGAATCTAAATAGAATGTAATCTTTAAAATATGATGTGTAATTGTAGAATACCACACTTATGCATAGAATTCATTTACAGTACAGCACAAGCATAAATATAGGATAACTAGAGTGCAGGTCTTCAATGCATTTTCTTCCTTAATTACCTTGCAGTTGTTGCTATATAACTGGTCTTTCCTGATACCTTTCAGGAATTTGGGATTCAATGCTTTGAATAGATCTTTGTCTTCCATAATTTTGCTTCTCTACTCTTCTTTCGAATTTCTACTGTCTTTCCATCATCAGCTTTTCTTGATTTGGTTCATTCATTTTGACCAATATTTTCACAGATTGCTCTTTGATGACATGTTTGAATTCCATCCACAGTTCTGCTGGTTCTCTGTCAAGTAGGTTGAGCATTTGAAATTATTTTATGATGTTTTCCTTAGAGGCACCGGATATATTCTTGTTATATTGCCCTTCTTGTCACTTTTCAGCTCCACTTAGATCTTGTTTCTGTGCTGCTTCTGATCTGTTCTGTAATCTTCTCCAGGCCCATGTCTTCGCTGTTTTAATTGGGATCTTCCACTGTTTATCACTGAGAATGTGGTTATTTCATTTCTGTGAACTTTATCATTTGAAATCCAGGTGTAAAGAAGATACTTTGGATGCATCCTAATAATCAGGCCTTATTTCTAGCAAAAACATACAAATTAAACTAAAATTTGTGCCTATTGTTAAGCCTCTGTGTAAAAAACAAACATAGATCCCAATGTATGTAACAGTTAAAGAACTGTTTCAATGGCCAACATTTAGATAATTTAATACTTTATGCTTTGGTGCATGCCACAGATGTTTGTACTACTTTTTGTACTATTGACCATATTACATACAACAAGTTGCTGACAGGGTCAGCATCCGTTTATATTCTGCATTAGATAGCGTTAGATTCTGTTTCTTAATTTCTCAGTTTCAGTTCCTTCATTTAATTTGTCGTTTCACCAGTTACCTATTTTCTTGCAATAGTCCTCGTGTGTTCAACCCTGATGGCTCGTTGCCCTGCACCCTCGCAAGACTGGTTAATAGTTTCATGTCTCACTCTTGCTGCATCATTACCCGGTTCAGTTTGTGTATTTATGTTTCTGCCTTAGATCAGTTCCCGAGTGGGTCCCTGTGTTTCAGTTGTTGCAGAATGTTAGAAGTTACCCTTTGTTGCTTAATGGTTTTACTTTGTTCCCTATCTCCTCCTTGTGTTGCGTTATTCCTGGACCTTGTTCCCTTGACCTTTTTGTAGTTAGTCTTTGTTTTTTCCTATTTGCATTTAAACTCCTTGTCGTCTGTTTGCTTTTGAAGAGTTCCCAGTGTATACATTTTCTGTTAATAAACCCCCGTGTTCCTGTGAGCTGCAAGTCGATCGTCCACTTCTTTCCTGATGGCACCATTTCCTGGCCCCGTGACATAAACCCTCGACTTCATGAAAGTTGCACAATAGTGAATAATACATATTACTCAGCAAGAGAGTGGTATCTCATTAAGTAATTTGCATCTTGTCATGCTTAAGCTCAGTTTTTTATATATATAATTGCTATTATGTTCATTTATAAACACAGTTCATAAGGGAGTTTAGGGATGGTGGCCTCACATATCCTGTAACTCTCAGGATAGTCTTCAGACTTACCAATACATCTCTTCCTTTAATTATTAAAGAGTGTAAAAAGAGCTGTTAGTAATGAAAGATGTTTTGCACATAATCTGAACTTTGAAATGTCAGCCTGCTGAACCTCTGCTCAGTCTTGCCCAGCCTGCTTAAACTCTGCCACTCTGGAGTTTAACACCAGTATAGCCCATGTTCCTTCTTTACTGGTGGGTTGTTTTATTACTTTGTTTTTTACCTCTTTGTAAGATGTTGCATGCTTCCACTGTACTGAGTGCTCATCTCTTATATTCCCTGTTAGGTTTTCTTGTATAGCTCAGTAGGTTGGAAGGTTGCTGGTTCAAATTCCATGATTGGCAGATTGATGCTGCTGTTTGGCCCTTACACAAATTGCTGCAGGGCCACTGGAGACTGGCTGACCCTGCACTCTGACCTCCAAGTTTGCACTCACCTGTGTGTGTCTGTGTGTCATGGAGAGCAAGATTAGTGGAAAAGACAATTTTCCACCAGGAATGAATGAAGTATCACTATTCTATTGTTAGTCTCTTGTTTTGGTAACTTTCTCTGTTTCGCACTAACGGATGTTCAACCTCCTGCCTGAGTTTTGTCTGTATCTTTGCACCTTGGATTTGACTGTGTCACCTTTGCTTATTCTTTAACATACTGCTGTGTTTCGCATCACAATCCCGGACAACAATTTTGGAAATAAAACCCAGTGCTTACGCAACTGAATCCTCTCTCTTGTCAATTCAGTAAAAAGTTCTTCATTCTTACTTGAATTCCTTTCCTGTTATGGTGTGGGAATACTGCTGCACAAAGGATGATAATCAATAAGCTACACTAAAGTGACCCAAATTAGAGATTTAATGTGCTTATATATATAATGCACAGGAGAGGGACTAACCAGCGTCTGACGCATAATCAGTCATTGCAGCTTGCTGTACATTTATGATGCATTATGATTATAATGGAAAAACCTGTTGCAGGTATCAACAAACTGATCTTTTGTAGCTGTGAGGTTACTCGTGCAGAAGCTCATAAGCATACCATTTTAGATACCCTCAAACTTTTGGATGTAAGAATAGCAGCTGCATATTGTTTTTGACAGATGTGAATTCTGTTTTTTCACAACCACACAGCCGGTCAACAGCATAGGCTGGATTGAAAATGGTTACATCTGTTTTAGTTTCACAGATGCATTGCCTGAACATTATGCTATGCTGATTCGACCAAATAAGAAGATACATTGACTTCATGTAAGCATTTTAATATGAGTATTCCTGTATATTTTAAGATCGTTTTAGATTCAGCACTATATACACCATGAACAGAATAGTTAGGCCTTGTTTTTCTGATTTCGGAGGCTCTGTCTGATTTCCAAGACTAGTTCCACATCATGATTCTGGCTGGACCACAGACCAAATCAATTGAATTTTCCACTTCATGCTCCACATAAGTATTTGAAATATCACTTTACGGAAGATGAAAATCCAGGCAAAGGGAGATGGTCATGGCTTCTAGGATAGATGTGATTCAGTTCATTATAGAAATATCTTTTGGATTTGGTCTCTGTTTTATTTTGAAGAATGACCTACAATATTTGTGTCTTGGTAATTGAAACTTGTGGTGTTCCTCACTGCCGTAATATACCAAATTTCCCGTACTTTTAATATACATGTAATATACATTTCATATATAAATATTAATTATGTACATTTTTCGGGAATATGTTTATCGAAAGAGTTATGGAATTATTCTGTCATTTGTCATTTTTCCTTGATTCCCTCTGAAAAAGTACCATACATCACTATAAAAACTTTTTAATATACCTCCCTGTAAGAATGAGATATTATAAGTAATATTTGAATTATTGATTGATTTATTGTTTGTTGTTCTTTCTTCTTAACCATCACATTGGTTGTTTGTTATAATATTCATGATTGCTACACAATTCATTTAAATCATTCAGT
Source organism: Stomatorhinus walkeri (assembly GCA_026784285.1). Taxonomy (NCBI): domain Eukaryota; kingdom Metazoa; phylum Chordata; class Actinopteri; order Osteoglossiformes; family Mormyridae; genus Stomatorhinus; species Stomatorhinus walkeri. The sequence continues at coordinate 14,807,489 of JAODUD010000040.1, read as the reverse complement.
GTTTAGTCAGTCTATTGCCATATAAACGATACCTCTGTTCTTTTTTTCAAACGATTCACCAAACAGAAGCCAATTCCATTCCAAAGTATAATGCAAGAGATTCCAATAATATATTATAGGCTTGGAAATTTGAAAACCTAGGAAATTGTAACTAATCAATAAATCTGCTTTCAGATTTAAAATGTACACTGCAGAATACTCATGACGCAATTTGAACATCCAAGGAAACAATTAATGTGTGATCTAACTTTCAAAATGGCTTCCATTTTTTGCAAGTTTTCAGGAAATAATGAACTTCCTCTAATAAAAATAGGACTATAAGTAGGAAATACGTCACAAAGCAAAAATGGGTAACACAGTAACAATGGTAATTTACACCCCTCTCTTCCTGGAAATTGGGATAATGACATGGCAGCTACGTGGAGTATGATATTTAATCAGTGTGTGGCATAGCAATTACCCACCTCAGTGATAAAGTCACTCAGACGCCACCAAGTACTTTAAATTATGTTAGAACGATTCATTTATCATTAAAGAATATGCAGAATTGATCTAGGTGGGAAAGCTCTCTTAGTTAAAGCATGATCGCAAAGTAATTAAAATGATTTGACACTTATGTTTTCGTTGTATTGATTATTGATAGCTGTAAATTCTAATAATATATTGTAGGGTGGATCTGAGTATGGTCAGGTTTACCATACATGGTTTAAATGGTGTACTGTACTGTATTGTAGAGGAAGCAGTAACAGAAGAGCCACAGTTCGATATCTGGCCATAGGTTTTTGGGCTTTTGAACAAAATAGCCTCAGAAACAGCAGCACAGTGGAAATCTGGATGCTAAGGTAAAAGCGGGAACAAATCCCCCCTATAGCTGTGCTTCCTTCTATCTCTGAGATCCTCATAGACAAATCACTCTGCCCAGATGGAAAATACCGGGCACTGCGCAGAGAAATAAAAGCTCCATGGCTACAGGTCCAATTTACCAGCAGAAGGTCCTGTGCTGTAAGATTCTGTGGAGACCAGGGACTCAGAACCGATATTCCAAAAAGCGCTTGAAATGTGCATCTGTCTTGTTGCTTGGGAATAAATACGTTTTTTTTTTTTTGGTGAAGCAGAGAATACACACTTGTAACTCTGTTGCTCATATACAGAAGGTGATTTACAGGATTCGTCAAAAGACAAAAAAAATAGTGTTTCCATGACCCTCCATTTTCACACATTAGTGGTGCTTTTCCATCAGAGTAATTGGGGTAGAATGTGGCCAAAGAGCGTGGGTTGTCTCAGGTGAAAACTATTTGTACGGTAAATATTTACTGAACATAGGAAGGTTAACATTTGGCATCTGGGGAAAATGTTTTTTTACAGTGTTGCAGTGTGTTTTCTGTCTTTCTTACAGCCTCATCACTTGGCTCATCACATCCACTGCATGGATGCTCTCCACATTCACTGTTTGGGATGATGAGGGTCAGAACATAACTTCATGTTGTACGTAAATTACGATACCAGTTAACTGAGCTATGTATAACAAAACACCATTATTCCCAATGCCAATGCTCTAATCTCATTAGTAAACAGCATTTCTTGTTTTATATAATGTTCGCTTCTTTTCCTGATATTACTGATGACAGAATACCATCAGATTCTTGGTTTCTCAGTTGACTGGCATCGCTGAGGAAGAATATGAGCTGAAAAATCGAAAAGGATTTTAAAATGTGTAAAACTTTTATTTCTGGAACTGCCTCTAAGTTTTTCCCTCGCAATTCGTCATCGAAAGCCCCCAATTCTCATGGCTGCTCCAGCTTGTCAGGGTGTTGGAGGCCGAGGCATGCTGGGAAGGCAGCACACTCCCAGTGTGGGAATGACAGGTGCGGCTGCTTTCCGCACTAACATCTCCTTTCCTTCTCAGCCCCGGCCACAGACTGACACAGCTTGTCAGGTTTTAAACTGGTTTATTTTTCTCACTGCAGCGAGGACTTACTTGAAAAGCCGAGGAAATGTCGAGCTGCGCGTTGCCCAGTTTGAATATCCATCCTACTCCCAAATGAACTTTTGCCTTTGTTGACTGCCATTCTGAGAGCTTTCGTGAGGGAAGGCTTNNNTCCCTACTTCGCGGAAATTCAGTTATCGCGGTCAGCCTTGGAACCTATCTCCCGCGATAAGTGAGGGATTACTGTATATATATATAGAAGAGCTGAGCAGTTAAACCATGAGGGATTAAAGTGCAGTTCATGTGGGTCAGACCACACGCTTTAATTTATAGGCCAGGTCCTTTTCTCCCCTCATTCTTTTTTGTATTTAGTGTGATGAAGTCACAGTGTGCGGAAGAAAGAGTATGGAGTTCTTACGAGACGGTATGCCGGACATCTCACCGGGGCATGTTTTATTTATCCGCCATGGTGTTCCCTGCGCTACTTCATTCGTGCTTTCTCCTCTCTCTGAGTTGTTTTATTCATGACAGGCGCTGTGTCCCCACTGTTTTACCTGCCATTCTCTTTTAAATTGGCATAGTCATCTCCATAACGTTAGGGAGCCTGTAGCACAGTGCTGAATGCCTATGATAGACCCTGAGAGGCCTTTCTTCTGCCAGTGCTGTGTGGCTCTCAGCTTGGTATCTTTGGATCCTTAGAATGTTCTATATACAAAGAGTCTGGGCATTAATATGCATATTCATAAAAAACACAGGATGTGACAAGAATTAATATAGGCAACTTGACTTTTTCTTTTAATATTTTACGATTTGGTCTCAAAGAGTGTTCTCTTTTCGCCAACCTTCTCTCCCTGTTCATCGCTCGTTTTAGATAATTTTGCTCCTTAGCTTGCAACGGCATCCTTGTCTACTTAAATACATCTACTACTAAACATATAATCGTATCGATTTCTCCGAGGAGATTTGGTAAATCATCCCAATGCCCATCTACTTCACGTGATGTGTGTCACATGAGACGCAGAGCCTGTGTCACCACGTTCCCCACCTGCATGTGTCCTTGGGTACAACTGTCTGTAGGGGTTCAATGGGCAGCGTGTGAGCGCTGTCATTTCTGTTGAATTTCAAAGCGTTGGAGTTTGGCCTCTTTCTTAATTGCGATAGAGACAGAATTAATTATTACCACAGTGGCATTTAGTATAGCACATTCCCTCATTTATTTTGTAGTTAATTTATTCAAGAGAGAGTATTTATTGAATAATAGATCAACAAAAGAGTCTATTATTTAAGGGGCAAAAATGAGACGCAGCTTTGTTTTTCACCATTACAGACATTCCGTCATCATCATTATATTTGTTTTAGACTTAGCTGCTTAGCTAATGATGTTGTCCAAAATGATTGAACATATGTAAGTAACAGTAAATCTAAAACTAATGCACTTACTGACATAACTTAAATTATGCAAGTCGTCAACAGTTCAATTAAGCAGTTCAATTAAATAGTTTAATTAATTAAAGGCTTTGATGGAAAAAAAAATGCTGGCTGGATGGTGGAGAAACTAAGCATTCTCTACTAATGAACACAGCAGAGAATATTCCATCCATCCATCATCTGACACCGCTTGTCCTATTCAGGATTGCGGCTGGACTGCAGCCTGTCCTGGAGGATATTGGTGCAAGGCGGAGAACAACCCAGAATGGGACACTAATCCATCACAGGGCACACTCATCCACCAGCAAAGAATACTATACTGGGAGATGTAAATGGTCAGTAGTGATCATGGAGTTATTTAGAGAATCAAATTCAGGTGGAAACGTGAATGCCCAAAGGAAACCCATAAACATGCAAATTCCACATGCAGAACTCTGCGAACAGGAGCAGGGTACCAAAAAAAGGTTTAACATTTTCATATCGTGACAAATGGTTTAAACAGCCAAGGTCATTGATGGAAAAAGAATGAGAACTTCTAGGATAATGACCTCTTCAAAAGAGAGTAATTGGATTTAGGTGTTATTAGTCAAATCAGGTGTGGGTTTGACCTGGCCTGCTGTGTATAAAACCACACAGCTACTCTTCATAATGGAAGACTATTCAACTCCAGTCAAGGGAGATTGGTGTTGAAGCTTATAAGACTAGAAATACTTACAATAGGATTTCTAAAGACTTGGGCTGTGATTCCATCATCCAGGTGGTTTACAATTGAAAGTATTTCAACATTGGTGGCATTCTGCCTAGGTGACAGAAAAGGAACCTGGAAACTGTAGGGTAACAGTGAAAGACCTTCAGAAATCATTTGCACTTGCATGCAAGTCTATGTTCTTGTGTCCTTCACACTACATAAGAATGGTATTCATGGAAGGGCACCACGGTGGTCTGATGCATGTCTCAAGTGTGCAAAAGACCACGTAGATGTTCTGCAATGCCTCTAGGATGTTCTGTGGATAGAAGAAAAATGAAAAGGTACATTTATACATGACCACACACATGCAAACACACACACAAGTTTGTAATTAGATCTTTGTGGGGACTCTTCATTCATTTCTATGGGGAAAAGTTAAACTTTAAAACCCTAACCCCTACCCAGCCCTAACCTTAACCATAAGTAGCCAAGCAAAATACAAGACGTTTGGTATTTTTAGTTTTTTGATTGCAGTCACAGATTATTATAAAATTGAAGTTATCTTCATGGGGACCAAAAAAACGGAAAAACGTGCCGCATGGCTGCACTCAGGTTCTCATCCCTGATGTGGTTTGTTGTGTGGTGGGTGCAGCAAAGCACTGTAATCAGTGCGTGCTCCTCTCTCTTTTATGGGGACCGAAAAAATGTCCCCACAAGGTAAAAAAAATAACAGGTTTTTATTGCATTTTGGAGACATGCATGTCCACACACGCATGCACGCACACACACACACATGCATGCACACGCTCAGTGGTAAGAATGTGATTTTATGATTCACCAGAGTCAGTTTCTCTATTCTTCTTTTTTCACACAGTTCTTCCCAATTTTTACCAATCCAGTAAATTAGCTGTATTTAAATTATTCTTTTATATAGTTAAAAGTAGACGGGTTCATTACACTTTGAGTATAAAAATGTGGGGCCCTTTATGTGTTAATATATATTCTAATTGCTTTATAAATACCCGTTTCCATTTCGGTTGTCATCCGCGTTCTGTCAGATGTAATACAGTATTTTTTTGGCAACCGCATACTGAGCAGCTCATACCTGCCAAACTAATCACAAGTGTATTAGTGAGATTGCCAGCGGAAAATCCTTGAAAGCCTCGCAAAGTCTTAAGGGGGCTGCGGGACGAAGTTGTCAAGCAGTAGGGGGGTGCATTTGGGCAGAAGGGGGTATTAGGAACCTGCTGAGCTGGAGGAACAGGGAGAGGGACGGGCACGGCATGAGAGATGTCAACAGTTTCTTTTATAATAGTAATATACTGGAGCTCTGTAAGGGAGTTTTCGCGGTCATGATGGCTCCCAAGCTTAAGAAAATGTGAGTCCCACAGGAGAGAAGTACCACCAGGCAGGTCAGAGCACATTTGTTCCTAAGACTATGTATACTCTTAAGGGTATAAAAGCTTTAACGTAGAAAACACTGTGATTCTAAATGTCTGGTATATTGGAAAGAGAAAGAAAAGAGAACTGTCGTAGAGATGTGATGGCAAAGAGTAAACTGTAAGTCAACAACTCTTTATGGCATTTTGATATCGTATTTATCAATTTCGGATAACCCGATGGCTTAGTGACTGGCTGTATTGCCTAACTGCTGCCTGGGGATGTGAATTCTGGCCCTGCTCTGTGTGTGCCTCCTCTTTCCCTGATGTACTGGCATTTCTAAGCTGCCCATAATGTTTTTTTTTCTATTTGTGTGTGAGTCTGTCTCCACTGTGTGTCCCTGACTGGGATAAGGACCAGCCCAAAATCACTAGATTGAAACGTCTTCAATCTTTTTAAGAAATATGTTTCATCAGCACTGAATGTAAATGCGAGTATGTAACTTACTGTTAGTAATATATGATAATGTTCTGGAATTAACTCACACAATGGCCCGGCTGATTTAATTGAATAGTAGGACACTATCATCTCCTGCCGTGTGTAATAATTTTAAGTGAATGACCGTCCTTTTTGTTCTGACGTTCAGCATATTTTTAATGTGTTTTTAAGTCTCACTTCATCACACCGGGACTTGAGTAGAGTTAAGCTTAAAATATTGTGTTAAACAGATTTTTACATTTATAGCATTGAAAAAAACAAGTGCCCATTTCATCTTTATGTAATTTATTGTAAAATAGACACTGATATGGAAAATTCATAGGTTAAGTGGCTTTCTTAACTGAAAAAAGATGTTTTGATTCCATTAATAGAACCAGTCAGTTGGTACAGTTCCAAATGAGAAATTTAATTGTATGATTACATACATGGGATCAGAGTTTAATTAATGCATGAAACGTATTTTGTCAGCGAACAGCAGAAAGTCCTATTTAAAGTCATCTTTAATTACAGTGAAAGCCTATTAGAAGGGACTGGACAATGGATGGTGAGAAGGGCACATCTGTTTTGTATTTCAGTAATTGCATTTGAAATTTGCCTTAGGCTTCATTCCTTTTGGTCCCAGTCATTACGTGTAGGTGACATTGCAGACTTAGTGGACTGTGTTGAGGAACGGAGCCTACTGTTTGACGATGACGCACGGTGGCCAATGCCTGAGCAGCTGGCATAGCACAGAGGCGTGGCCTGTACATGTCAGCGTCACATATCTATCATTTAATTTACCTACCAGCGGTCAATGTGAATCACACCTATTCGGCATTAAATATCACACTTTATACTGCTGCCCATTTTTCCAGTTTATTAGAACGCTAGCACTGAATCGATTTTATTGCCGAGCAGAATCACCGCACCGAATGCTGCACGATAAATAACACGCAGGTACCCAGCTGACAAGACTGTCAACTCATAAATATCAAGGATTTAATGATCTGTGGTCTGGGTCTACAAACATGTAGCCTGCAGCTACTCCTACACCCCTCCAGAGAGGTGAGCTGTCTAGAAGAAGAGTATTTAATTGCTGACACCAAAAAGGACTTGCTTCTTCTTATATTGAGGGCAAACACTACCTAGGGAGATCGCAAGCACTCCGCTTTACCTCGTGACTCAAGGGTTTTTAGGGAAAACAATGTATTTTATAAATATTATTGAACCGATAGTACTAGGATGAAAGCTACTGACGTAATTGTTCTTTTAGGCAGGATCCCAGGGATGATGCGTCCTGTCTGCCCTGTATTTCACTTTCTGTCCTCCAAATACTGCATATGCCTTGACTGAAATGTAAAACTTGCGCTTATACAGGAAACCATTCAGCTGATTGCTTTGTTTATTTTGTGCTCCTCTTTTGCTCCCTGAGTCCCCTGTCTCTGACCACCCACAGTGAGGCTCCCATTCTGCGTCCTTGCCAAATCCACGTTTGGTTTCCTTCAGTCTGGTACCCCTCTCATTTTAATGAACATCCTGGAAAGGGTTCACTTTTGATATGCGTAGGACAAAAGACAGTTTCTTCCAAAATGAGAAAATCATGTACAGTCGTTGAGTAGTGATTAGAAGTCTGTTGTTTTTCAGCTTTTCCAAACATGTAATGTTTAAATTGCTATAATTTTTTTAAAGGATTTCAGCATTTTCAAGGATATTCAACTGTGAACTTCTTTGCCAAGTAGAACCACTACTCACTACAGTGCTCCGATGTTTTCTCCAGACTCTGAACATATCTTTTTGTAATCTCTGTAATTTTATCTAGCTTTAAGAAATGAACCCCTACCTACGGTGATTATAATGTGTGGTGAAGCTACGGACTGAGCCACAGACAGCAGCGATCTCCTTGGTGCCTTTTAATAACATTCTGCTTGTTTGTCTGTAATGAAAGGATAAAGGATAAATAAAAAGCCATTTCCAAAGCAATATGTACTTAAAGAGCAATTTTTTCAGCTAAAAAGCATTACACCTGAAATGAAGCTTGAGGAGGTTCCTTTAAACTTAAAATTCAATGATAGGAACCGACTGTATTGTGTTAGTTGTCACTACTAGCTAAAAAGCCATGTTTTGTGAATTCCTTATTTCCGATCCTTAGATGACTTGCGAGAGCATGACCCACTGTCTTCGGCAAGGATGCCCGCTGTGTTCTGTCAGCACTGGGGTGGGAGGTGTTGGTTTGCTAATTATCTGAAGCCTCTCAGCTGTCTGAATCTTTTGAACATGTGCCTGTATAATGATCCCGGCCTTTCTGGAATGACGCTGATGATAGAAGGATGAAGACAACTGCCTTGATAACTTTTCCCCCATCCTCTTGGGAGCTTCCGATGGCCTTTTGTAGCCTGGTGTGTGACCTGCACTCTGGCCCGTAATCTCCAGCTGCTCTGGCTTTGACCTAGAAGAATCATGTTTCTGGCAGTTCTCTCAAATCAGAAGCATGTGAACTGCTGCCAGACAGGCGCCTATGGCAGCCAGTTAGGTGTTACATCTACAGTACAGTCTAGAGATTATCACGCTATGACTGTCTTTATTTGCAGATTAGTAGCCTGTTGCTTCAGCACCGACGTGCTGTCAGTTTGGGTCAGCGAGATGTGGCTTCCTGTCTGACTGCCACGGCTGTAATGCTGCTTATATGTTTCATTACCTAGTACCCCCTGGAAGAAGGAGGAGGAGCTCACGTTATTGATTTTGCATGCACTCGGCTGCTATTCAGGATTTATGGGCCTCATTTTGATCGAGTTCTTCCTGCACATTAGGAACGCTTTTATGACTATTTGTTTTAGAATGGACTTTAAAAACCAGCAGGGCTGTGGCTGTCCTTGTACATTTTATACCCTTGTTGTGCTCAGTCTCACATATATCTTTATTTTAAATTGTGTTTCCTAAAAAGGGAGCCCATCCGTCCGTCCATCCAATCATCCATTCATTCCTCTTCCAGATTCTTATTCAGTACAGCGTTGCGGGGAAAATAGAAAAACCAGGACACCATGTAGTGCAATTACAGGATTTTCAAGAAGTTAAAGTCTCATTACTAGGTTCAGCGTCTCTGAATGAAGTATGCAGGGGAATAATGATCCCTACGGACTGTCAGTCCTCAGTCTTCCCCTTTTTCACAAAAAGACTCCAAACTAACCTCTTTAACCTGCACTTCGAATGTATTCAATTTAGTATGCAGTGTTAGTGCCTAAAACCCCTACGCGTCACTCTGGACTGTATTAAGAATGCTATAATTGCTTAATGTGCTTACTGCTGTATACACTAAGTCTTAATGCATTGCATGATTTTATCAGAAGCGTCTGCCAGCTTCATGGGAACAAAAATGCTTGGAAATTGTTTTATTTAATACATACATTTAACAATACACAAGGCAGACCATAGACTGCAATACTTAACAGAGCAAGTAAAAGCACATACTTCCAAAGCAAAAGTACTAATAAAAGAAGCATTATTACCAATATTTTAGCATTTTAAGACAGTTTATTTATATCTCATTTAACATTTTTAGTTTATCAGTAATGTTTCTTTCCTGAAAATATGCAGATTCTGTACTTTTGAATTTCATGACAAAATACTTAATAACCAATTTGTTTTGTTTCACATATACACATAGCTTTTTATACCCATCTAACACAGCTGTCAAGACGTTTTGAAAATTCTGACGTGTTCCTGGGAAAATGTAGATTTCCCGTTTTTGTGAACAACAAAGTATCTATTCAATCATCTTCTGACCACTTGGGGTGGGAGGGTGGAACCTGCCCCCGGCATCATGGAGCATGAGGCAGGGGAACATCTTGGACAGGATACCAGCCTTTTAGAGGCCTTCTCACACACCATGGGTTATTTATTGAGCTGTGGGAGAGAACCAGTACATATCAGTAACACAGGCAGCATTTGCAGCCTGAACCCTGAAGTACATTCTATGAAATATGTTTCACCAAGCATCTGCAAAGTATGTTGTTTAATTTTGGCAGGCATATTTTCCAACAGACTTTTTGTGCGTTCCTCTGTTTGCTACCATTATACCTACCATTATACCTATGGTTAGCTGGCCCTATTTAAGCCTGATTATGCTAAGTTGCTAAGAGACTCATTCTCTCTCATCCATGGGAAAATCTAAAAATAATAATTTGGTTCCTGGGGAATTGTAGGTGGGGAGCGTGATTTAGTATTTTGCAGCGTGTGGTTAGCTCCAGGGAAGAGCTTTTTTCCTTGGCCACTGACTGCGGCAGGAAGGGGGGGGGAACACAGGTCTGTAGCGGATAGCGTTCATATGCCCGGCTCCCATTGCCACACCGCATGGCAGAGACAAAGGCATGTGTCTGCATTCACACCCAGAGTCAATTCTTTGTGTGTGTCTGAGACGCCGCACGTTTCGTACAGATACAGTGTGAATCCCGCACAGAGTGCCTGTCTGAACACATTGCTACTGGTTGATTAACGAATCTGAAATTGTCCTCAGCGGGGGGGTGTGTGGAAGAAAGAGAGGCGGCGTGTTTGAAGCCCTTGGGGTTGATGACATGGACAGACTCGGGTACAGGCGCACTCTCGGGG
>JAODUD010000040.1:14780293-14793786 GCA_026784285.1 Stomatorhinus walkeri | reverse complement strand
TTACTTCTATCCCCTTTTTTGAATATGGGTGTTATATTAGCATGCTTCCAATCAGAAGGTACCACACCAGCAGATAACGATTTCTGGAATAGTAAAGTTGGCTAATAATATCCCTCATCTCTTTTAGAACTATAGGTAAGATGCCATCAGGGCCCTGTGTGTGATTTATTTTCAGCTTAGCTAGGCTTAGTACCACATCAGCCTCAGTTATACATATATTGGTCATAGACGACGCTGTATTCGTACTAAATGGTGGTAAGTTACTCGTGTTCTCTTCTGTGAAAACCCGTGTAAAACTCATTTACTATATCATTTTCATTTATAAGGCCCTTACTATCCTGCAAATTAGTGATTTCAGCTTTTAGAGTTTAAATCATGGGGATCACCACCATTAATTCTGAGGGGGACATGTCATATTCATAAGTCAATAATTCATAATTATTCGTTTGGACCCCCCCACATTTAACATAAAATATTAGTTCACCCAGCGCTGTTTCTATTGCTTCGTGAAATAATCCAATCCATTCCATGATCGACATGAGAATACACATACCACTGAAAGACCACTCCGGGTTTTGCAGGAAATGGCATCTAATTCATTAAAAAAATTCTGGGGGGCGGTCCCCAGACCCCCCGCCAGTGTGTGTCCCCCCCCCACATTCAAAATGCTTCTGATGCCCCTGGTTAAAATATTGGAAGAAACCTTTATTGTCATCCTTAGCCTCCAATGCAATCTTTCTTTCTACATTCCTCTTGGAGAGTCTAATGTTATTTTTTAACTCAACCTGTAGAATTAGATATATAGGTGACCTGCAAGAAACAACTTAATTTCTGAAGCAACCCTTATTTTGTATAGTGACAGACCTTTTCCCAAATCCCGTGTGATGTAGGCCAATTTTGAAATGTTAACGTTTGTGCTAATTATTAGACTTCATGGTGCAAGAAATGTGATAATGCCATAATGCAAAATAATTAGAATTTAGAACTTGGAAGAGCTTGGCCTGACAGAGAGAAATTGTTTGAGTGTCATTTTTAAAAGTAGATTTCCTGTTTTTCACTTTTATTTAAAGAACAAAGTGTCATATTCCTCACAAGGAACAATCACATGCAAAAACCCAAATTCTTCATTTTAATTTATTCCACTGACATTGTAGAAAACCAGCTGCTAAGCTGGAAGGCATCATTTAAGCATTCTCTGGCAGCTCTGTTTTAGCAAAACAAAATATAATCTCAAATTATGTGCCGGTAATTCAATTCTGTACCTTATTAAAGACTATAAATAACATTGTAATAGCCCAGGCTATAGATACACTCAAGCTAATTTCAATAAAGTGAAAGTAGAGTAATGACTGTGCGGCATTTTGTCACATTAAAATACAAAGCAGATACTGTGCAGTATTTTGTCGCATTAAAATCAAAAGCAGATACTGTGCAGCATTCTGGCCGTGACATCCGCCATTTGGAGTATATGTGTGAAATATCTCTCTCCCTTCTGCAGCCCCAGAAGCCAGGCTTGACACTCACTAGCACACATGTATAATTGTTCACTTATTAAAACAGAGATTCTCATCCCACTACACAAACATTAGCAATACACTTGATTACATGTGCTCGATTGCATGTATGACTGACAAGATGTTAACATTAAAAACATTAGGATATCAGTGTCTGAGGAATGTGTTCAGCTAGATTTGTTCAGAAACAGATGGTTTAGAAGATTACATTTACTCAGCAGCAGTCAGTACGAGGCTATATGCTAATATGGATTCCTTCCTATTGACTCCTCTTGCTCGGGAAAAAGGTTTTATTCATTATCAAGTCCACTGACTTCATGTCCTTGACCTGCATGCCCTTTCACTAATCTGTGTACCAAAACTTCCTGCAAATAGCACTACTTTATTTCCATGGGGGTATATTTGTGCTGTAGTCAGTATCTGTTGAGGTCTAGAGCATGACTGCATGTAAGATCAAATCGAACGTGATGTCAAGGTACCTTTACTAGGTACGCCATAAGACACTCTCGAGGGCTTCAGTCCCAATAGGTGGGATTGCAGCATTTGGGCCTGTTTCATTGTATTTTATTGTATTGCTGCTGGGTCATTATTACTTGGCTTTTATACCGATCTTATCCACCAAGGCACAAAGGGTGAGCTGAGTGTGAACCAGGTGTCTCAGTCACACATCACACAATAGCCTGCCTCTACATCACAGACTGAATGTAATGCTTCACACTTGATTCTCTATCATCATCTTGGGTTTCAAATGATTCATGTTCTTCAATTTACTTACATGTAGCTGAGATACATTTTTTATTATTATGCATACTCAATGGCTAATTTATTCAATAATCCTACGTAGCACTCAGTGCTGGTTAAAGCCTTTGTGGAGCTCCAGGCAATCATTACTGCCGGCACCACCTCCTCCATGCCTGTAGAGGGCGTCGGTACTTCTAGGGGAGCAAGGAGCATGAAGAGACAAAGTGAAATTGGCTTGTTAAGTCCGTGCTGCCTCAGAAGATGATGCCTTCTGTCGGGACCTATACTGCCTAGTGGGTTAATTGGCAATAATAGTTCCAGGTAGGATCTACTTTTGTTTCCAGAACCACAGGATTGACAAGTTGTGTGTCCAGAGAATCCTTTCTGTACACTAATGTTGTACTGAACGGTTATTTTTGCAGTTGTGTCTTTAACGAGACACTGACTTCTTTCATTAGCAAGGCGTTTTCAGCAACAGGACTGCCACTGACTGAATGTATTGTGTTTGTCACACCATTCTTTATAATGTCTAGACAACGCAGTGTGTGAACATCCCAGGAGATTGAAGCACCATGTCTGGTATGGTATGTTGGTATGGCCAAAAAGTTAGCTCATCCTGTGGTCAGTGTGGATCCCAGTACTGTGACAGACACTCTGTGCTGTAAAAATGGTCATTCAGTTGAGATATAAAACTGAGGTCCTGACTGCGTGAGGTCATAAAAGATCCCTGGGCATCTTTGGAAAGCACAGGGATGGTACCCCGACGTCCTGGCTAAAATTGCCCACTGTGGCCCTATCAGATCTGACCTCCTAATCACCCTCCATATCTCATTGGTGAATTCTCTCCTGCCCTTTCACCACTTTAGCTACTGTGTGATGAGTGTACTGGTGCAGAATGGTGGGGGGCTACACAGAGGTTGTTGTTGAAGTGGCTCCCCATTGGTTCTGTAATGCACTTTTGGTGTTAGGAAAATCACTATTTGAATGTAACATTCATCCACTCAAAACCTACTCTGCTAAAATGTTTCTCTTTTAATTACAGCCTTTATTTTATTGATCTCTGACCTTATTTATATTTGTTTGTATTCACTGAAGTAAAAGTATTAATAAATATTACATCAGAAGCCTATACTGACCATAAGGTGTATTATGTCCATAAGTACATTCAGCCAATCACAGGGCATATACAATTATGCACAACTCCTTGGGAACTAGATAATGCTAATGTGACATTTTAAAAATACATTGCAAAGGGTAGGTGGTGAAACACATTTAAAGTCCTTGGAAAAATGTCAATACGCAGACGAGTGCTATTTCAAGCTGATTAAAAGGAGCAATACATTTGTTACTCTCAGATCCCTTTTATTACAAATATATCCTTCTTTCATGGTTCTGGGTTGTTTAAAAATGTTCCCTTCCTTTCTCCCTGCTCGACCATATTTAAAGCCATATGGCTGATTTTTGTACTTTTTTTTGCAGCTGTATATCAACTATAATAGTGAAATAATTTCAGACGGATGCCTCAGTACATCATCCCTGCTGACGGAGCAGGACTCTGTCCAGGGTTAGCCACCTGCTAATACTTTGTGGGCCTCCTATTTATATTATGAATGCATCCTTAATTTATGTATTTTATTTTGAAATTTCATTCTGCAGATTCTCAGACTTTGTCATATTCTGGTTTTTGTTAGGGCCAAGTGAGAGGCAATTTTACAACTTTTGGAGTTTTGGAAACTTTTTGGGAATTGGGATGGTATTGCATGAATTTTACAGCACAATGGAGATTTATGCGTACGTTTGCTGTCGTCCATTGTCATTAAGTCTCTCAAAAGTACAACTGCAGCCGGAAGACAGCAGAGATATATCCAGAGAGTGTTTTGCTCGCGTCCTTTCTACACACTCTGCCGTTATCGTTACGCCATATGGCCAGTCCCGGAGGTGCCTCCCCTAACTCCCCATAGTGGAAAGTTTGAAAGGTGAGACTGTTATTGAACAGTCAGGTAGACTATGCCTGCACTTCTCCAGCCCCCAGTGAGGACAGTTGAGTGGCATTTGGCTGTTTCTGCTTAGCGGTGCATATTCTGAGGGTAATGCACCCCCAAAGATCACAGTGATTTTTATTTATTGTTATTACTGAGTTGAGAGATTGTGTTAATGTAGATTTAGAAGCATATGTCTCCATGAATTCTAAATGACTATTAAACTATTATACAGTGCAACAGAAGTCTGTTCACCAGCATGTGCATTTCTTTAAAAATCATTCAACATGTCATTGTTGTACGGCACTTCACAGCATGGAATGCTTTCAGGTGAAAGCTGGTAACACTGAACGTTCAGTGAGTTAAAAAAAAGAAGAAAAAAGCAGTGGATGGATGGAATATTATGCGGAAAGTTTCTTTTGTATAATGCAGCGTGGGTCTTTATAAATGTCAGTTATCATGTCACAGCGTGGTATCATTAACAGTTTGTACTTCTATTTGTGATCATCATTTTAAAACATCTCTGCCGTGTTAATATTCAGTTAGAGGTAGTAAGGGTATGAAAGTAGTAATTCAGGGAACTAAAGGCACATTGCATTTAGAAGTGCACAGTCACATTCTGTGTGGTATGACCAGCTACTGTGAGGGAAGTGTCTTTGGAAATATTAGCAGCGGTAAGTTTAATTTTTTTAATTGTGAGAGAAAGTGCTGCATTTAGAAGATGACTGGTTCTTTGAGATTGTGGAAGGCATTACATAGCGTGTTAGATACTAGCTACTAAGTAATATATCCATCCATCCATCCGTCCATCCATCCATCCATCCATCCATCATCTAGCCACTTATCCTAGTCAGGGCCATGAGAAATAAATAATTTTATTTCAAATTTTATAATGCCTGCCGGTAACATTTATTTTCTTTGTTACGCAAAGGATTGTTTTGTGTCACCCAAATGTCACTTAGTTTTCTCTGCAATGTCCAAGCGAGCCGCTGCTTGCTTTAATAAATGCATGCATAGAATTAATTTAATCCTGCTAACTGTAGGAATCCTGCCAAAAATGAGAATGGCACCATTAGCTGAGAAAAATAAATAATGTATTTGCTTGCGAAAATGCTGTTTATTAATAGTAGAGACGTATTTAGTTGACTACAAGCTGGCATGAAGTTTTAGCCACAGATAAAATAAAAAAAAACATTCTCTGGATGCTTGTCGAAAGCTTATATTCCTGTGTTCACAGCGGTTGCTGGGGAATTAAAATTAATCCCTGCAGTTAATTCACGAAATCTTTGGTTTAAACTGAAACTCAAAACTTATTTTGTATAAATGAGTGTTGATACATTTCAATAACCCCATCCTGGGTTATTGCCCACCTTGCGGCCATTGTTTCTGGGATAAGCTCCAACCCCCCTATGACCCCGCATAGGACAAGTGGGTATGGAAAATGCATGAATGAATTTAGTGTTGATATTGTGTGACCGTACACTCACACAAACATAACCACAAAGACACACACACACACACACACACACACACGGGAATTACAGGACGTCGGCCTATAAAATGATTCTCTGTGGTCAATCAAGCAGGGGGAAAAATCCTTCAGAAACTAGTGGGAAAAAAATAAAATAGATAAAAAAATCAAGGAGGTAAAAGGGTAATACATTTTACATTACAAGAGTGAATTTTTCCAAAGAAGAGAGAAATTAGTTTTTATATGCCAATTTAATTATTATAGTAATTATTTAATTAAAAGTGACTTGTTTCATATTTATTCTCTGAATAGAGAGGTGACTCTGCCTCTCTCTCTATGACCCCCCCCCCCCCCATCTCTACTGGAAACGCGGGAACACTTTTCATCAGCCATGGCCTCGGAGACCTTCTGCAGCTGACCCCCATAGTGAAAAGGTAGTTTATTGCCTATACTGAGTATATTAACATCAGCCGTATTTTTATGGAAAACATAAAGCATTATTTTTTGCAACAGTTACACTTTTTTATTATTTACTGAGTCATAATCTTTGGTATTATTACATATTGTGACGCTTGTAAAGTTTCACCTAAGGGGAGGAAAAGCTATTTACTGTGTTTCTAGTCATGCAGACTAGGTTTAAAGAGGGACTATCCAAAATGACAGTTATTACTTTATTGCATCAGGCCTTTTTGTTCAAAGCACTCACAGAACTTTTCTATATGTAGTAACCTTTGATGTTTTGGTAATTTGGACTTTTCAGATAATTTCCTCCCCCATCTCCTTTGCATTTGACATCCAAAGATGTTTCATTCTCATTACCTGTCCGCACAATAGCTCAGAATTAATCCAGAAGGAAAATGTTTGAATATCTCAACTTTTTAATGGAATCCTTGAAACCTATTGAACTGTAGCCGGCACTACATACTACGGATTGAGTGCAAAGTTCTTTAGCCGGGGTTGGGGATGTACAAAGTCATTGAGTGGGATATAATGAGGACAGGCCGTGTCACGGAGAAGCTGGGCTTCTCCAAGGGACCGCCAAAAAGGAATACAACTGCAAGTATATCATTTAGTTTCCATTATCTATCTCCTTATTGATTGAGTTATTTCTGACTATTTATAAATGTTTGACCATCTCATAAATAATAGGAAAAACACATATTTATAGCCAAGTTCATATTATAGGAGCCAGTAAAATGAATGCTATGTTGCAAGTAATTTCTCTAATAAATAAATAAATAATAATTCATGCTATATAATACCTAGCATATGTTAGAGGGACTTCTCTTTGAAATTAAATGGTATTCTTTAATCTTTAAAAAACTGCACTAGTATCCTTTATGCTGATATGATGGCACTTACTGTATTTCTGAAAGAATGCATTGCAATTAAATCACTGCTCTGCCTACCTGTCTGAGATGGCACTGCTCTGTTGTGCTTCTGAATACTTTGCCTGAGATATATTAGTTAACATCTGTTCGCTCTGTTTGGGACTTGATGGCGTAAAGCGTTGCTGCAATGTGTTGCCAAAGAAAAGAGTAAAAATGAACATAGTAAAATGCAGGCAGGATGGGGTCAGAGGAATATAAATAAAGTCTGTACAATCAGCCGTTTCTAAACTCTACCAGGCCTGCTTTGACAGAGGGAACCCAAGTGGAGTGATTTCTTGAGCAATAAAGATGCCACAGTCCCCTGTGAACAAATTCTTCTAAGTCACTATGCTGTCATAACAACGATTCTCAGCTAGCTGTGCAACAGGAGCAACTGTAATGAATTCACTGAACAGAAGTATTGTGTTGTGGGGTGAGATCTCTGATTCAATGGCGTGCACTCACTCCTCTTTTGGGGTTAGATCACAGACAACTTAGAAATGTGTTGTTAGGTCCCCCCTACTGCTTCATACTCACCTGAAATGTAATTCATTGGTTTTGGTTTTGGGTAGATGGACCTCTGAACTGTCTCTATGAAGGCTCATCAGCACTTAGCTACAATCTTTCCTAACTCAATCCGATGAGGTCAAGGGTGACATATCATATTGATTGACTCCATAAAGCACTGAATCAATATATCCAGCAATCTGCTATTAATCTGTTTCCCTTTTGGCTGCAGGGAAAATGCTAATGCACATCAAAAAAAATCCTACATTCTATTCAAAACTTATTTTGTAGAATATACTTTTTCTAATTACAATATTGCCCTGATTATTAACATGGATGGTACTGCTATAACCTATTTATGACATCCCATTCTAAAACTATGGAGCCTGCCTGGGTTTAGGTGAGAAATAATTTTGTATTCTGTGCCCAAGGTTTTACTAACCGAGAACACCTCTTTGCTATCCGTATCCACGGTTTAATAACCGGTTCCCATGGTTTAGCAATCCATCCCCACGGTTATCCATTCCCTACTTGTCATGCTAATTGTTCTTCCTTTGTGCTACCAAAGTTTTTACAGTACTACCATTAGTGCCACAGCTTAAAGTGAGTGTAAAACCATGGAATGTTAACACTGTAACTCTGGTAGAGATTACATACACGCATGCATGAAATGCACATGGCACTTAGTGTCTCCATTTTAAATTTTGAAAATCTGGTCACCTGCCAGACAGATTAATTGGGAAAATTGTCTTCACCCTATTTGATGCTCTCTAACTGGACAATCAGTCACACGGTAAATGGATGGTCTCCAGAGACACAAAGGCGGGCTCCATTTAAATAGGCATCAATATGGAGTTGGTCCCCCCCTTTGCAGGTATAACTTCTGCCAATCTTCTGGGAAGGTTTTCCTCAAGATTTTGGAGTGTGCTTCATCCAGAAGAGCATATCTGAGGTCGGGCACTGATTTTAGACACAAATGGCTGGCTTACAATCTCCATTCTGATTCATTCCAAAAGTATTTGATAGGGTTGAGGTCAGGGCTCTATGCGGGCCAAGTTCTTCCACACCAAACTTACCCAATATCCTTATGGACGTTGCATTATTAAGTCAAGCTGGAACAGAAAGGGACCTTCCCCAATCTGTTGAAAGCATAGAATTGTTCAAAATGCTTAAATATTAAGAGTTCCTTTCACTGGAACTAAGGGGCCCAGCCCAGACCAGCCCAGCCCAGCCCCTGAAAGACAACCCCATACAGTTGGCAAACAGGTAGCATTCTCCTGACCTCCTCCAAATTCAGACTTATCTATCTGACTGCCAGACAGAGAGGCGTGATTTGTCACTCCACAGAACACGTTTTCACAACTCCAGACTCCAGTGGTGGCATCATTGTATTCAACGCTTGGCATTGTGCTTGGTGATGTGAAACTTGCATGTAGCTGCTCAGCCACGAAAGCCCACATTGTTTCTAAATGCTTCCACTATGCAATAATACTACTTAATGTTGACTATGGAATATCTAGTAGGGTAGACATTTCATGGACTGCCATACTGAAAAGGTGGTACAGTATCATATGAAAATATCATGCTTGAACTCCTTGAGCTCTTCAGAATGTTTGTAAACCTGACTGCAGGGCTAGCTGCTTGATTTTATACACCTGGGGTAATGAATCTGAATGAAACACCTGTATTCTATGATTAACAGTTGTATCCCAATATTTATGTTTGTATGTTGTATAAAGATACCTTTGTAATACATTACAATGGTTGGTATAAGAATTAAGGATGCTTTGAACTGCATTACGAAGGTATCTACAGTGCATTAAATTCATAATAAACATGGCTATAATGTTTTTTTATTTGCCTTTTAATAAATGTTTTTAGCCATGTTTATAATACTTTACGAATGCATTATAGTGGGTTATGAATGTGTTCATATATTCCTATACATATGTGTATGTGGAAAGTGGTGCCATTATTTCTGTTTTGAGGCAGAGACAATCCTTAATACCTTGTTAACATAACCAAAACATCAATGTACACGTTCATTATTTTTTGGTCTATTCCTTTCAGATGTGCCAAGATCAAAAAGCTGGTTCTCCATCTCTCGGTATGAAACAACTGAAATTCAATTAAATTATTTCCACCAGTTGATAACATTACATCAGGTTCAGTGAATAGACAAAGGATCCATTAAAAACTGCTTTCTTTAATCTCCACCTGCTAGCGTTTAGTACCTGTGTATCGAAGAATCTTCCCTGGAATCCGTTTGCTCTATGTCTGTTAGAGCTTTTCTGACTTTTAATGAGATTGACATTTCACGCATTTCATCGATTCTCCTTTTAACAAAAATTTCTGTGTCTTATTTTGTCCAAGTCTCCCCGGATGTGAGTTTGCACTGGTATGTCCTGTCCTCAGGCGTGTGCTCCACCAGCAGCCACCTAGGTGCACAGCGACTACAAGGCACCTTTGATATTTCTGATGATCCCAGCGTGGCAAAGGCGTCCCATTTGTCTCTTCTAGGAATCATCGCATGTATTGCTAAATAGTAATGGGAAATAGTCATTGGGGGAGACTGTCATTAGAAAAGGTTTTCTGTCACACATTATTGGAATTATTGAAGGTGTTTAAATTGGAACATTGAGAGTATATATCTTATCTTATATTATCTTATCTTAGACCCATGCTGATATTGTCTGGGCTTCTTAGTAATATATAGCAGTGCTCACAAATGTCTATCTCTTCCTAAGAGCATATTTATGCATTTAATGACACAATCAATGTCATGTTTAAAATAATGAAAATAATTTTCATAGTATAATGGAGGTCTGTATGTGAAAACAAAATACTCACGAGTAATGACCTTCCTTCTAATTTTCAGCCAAAGAGTTGTGCAATTAATGGCAGCGAGCTGTGATTATTTGCAGAAGCTGATAATTAAAAGGGAGTACAAGTGGATTACTGAAAGTAATTGCATGCCTCTGCTCGCCATTTGGATCAGGGGCACCGCCCCCATTGTCAAATGACAGAGTGCAGTATGACCCCTGTTGCCTGAAATTAATTTTGAAGTGTTTTTCTCAAACAGAATGATTTCCATTTCATAACTTTCATATATTTAGAATTCATCATTCTGCAAATGTTATTCTCTGTTGTACCTATCATAGACATTTTAGTGTGTATCTTGAAGGTATATTTGACATAATCAAATTTTTGTGCATTTTGAGTTGAAAAAAATTAATGGTCACTGTAGAAACAGAGCAACTTCATATGTTCCTGAATAACTATTCCAATTGCCATTTGTAAAAGTCATGTCATATAAATGTTTCACATGTTTATATGGACACTATAGAATTAAATGTTTTATAAAACAGAGAATGTTGCATACATTTAAAATGTGTGCAGTGACATCCAAAAGGATTACTACAAGGTATCAAGGTATCAAGACCAATTTTACCTATACCTATTTTCATGCATGCATGTTTACGCTTATGGACCAAGTTTTGGTGCTCATGTGTGTTGATGTTTCTGTGGCAGAAATGAAGGCAATTTTTAATCAGATGAATGAAAATTACTGTCGCAGAAACTAGCAACAGCCATTGGCAAAATAACACTCTATGTGTTTATTTTAAGGAAAAGTAAAAAAATATTCTGAGAAGAGACTAGGCCAAAACCTAAAAAAATGAAAATAATAATTGCCTCAAAGTATAAAAAATCCAGTTAAAACTAATATACAATCACCAATAGCCGAGTATTATGATCTGCGGAAAATTATTAAAGAAAAATACAAATGTATTAGTGCGATTAGACGAACAACAATGGATTAGACTGGAATTTAAAAAGAAATACTGAGCCACAAAGAAGTCTTATGGAAAACTGATGAAAAGACGAAGGTGATCAGACCCCTCAGACAGGAGCATGGTGAACACACACCGTTTCTGTGGAGCAGTGTTTCTCAACCTGGTCCTCAGGGACACGCAGACAGTTTTTTTTTTCTTTTTTTGCAATCAGGAGCTGGGAGGGAGCAAAAATGTGGACTGCCAGCAGGGTGCTGGGGGGGAGCAAAAATGTGAACTGTCTGGGGGTCCCAGAGGAATGGGTTGGGAAGGGAGTATCATGGCTGGGGCACATATCAACACTTCAGAAACAAATTCAGGGACCTATAGTCACAAGTTAACTGAAGATGATAGTAGTAAGATGAACTGAGAAATATATAAAAATATATAAATCTGCCACAATTAAAACCTGCAAATGAAAGAATCTTAGCATCAGGTGATGTTAACTGTTTGAAGCATACAGTAAGTAACTGAAAACCACTTTTTTATCACTGTTTTGTAGTACAGGCAGTCCCTGGGTTGAAAAGGTCTGACTTATAGAAAGCTTGTGCTTATGAACGCACTGCTATGAAGTCTATTATATAAAAATTGGGGTTAAATACAGTGGTTCATGATGACAAATTATGCAAACATTGCTTTGTGACACTCATGAAAACATTTTGCGGCTTCAGCCGTTCATCGGCGTCAGGTGCTGTACAGAACTGAATGTAGTTACTTTTATAATTATTGTTGTCATTATTATGTGCTGTTTTATTATTTTTCTGACTTAGCTACAAATTCGATTTAGCCTTCCTCTGCTGTTGGGCTCGGCACCAACCTGTTAGTAAGTTTAAAATGCATAAAAGCATCACGTAGATTTGTGTACTGCATCAAGGCTTTTTCAACTTTGTCAGGAATCTCTATTTAAACAAAATAAATTAAAACAAAATCAAGGCAAGGTACACCATGCATACATAAGATAAGAGCAATTCAGTTGATTTATATAATTCTCTTGAGGTTTATTTTACCATTGTTCTTTATTGAAAACGAGAGGTATGCTGTTAAATGAAAGGTCCAGAGAGCCACACCAAAAATATTAAAAGCAATCTTTTTATGGACAAGGAGGCCTAACAAGGTAACCAAGAGGTCAGAAACTAATTGGATGATAAATAATACTTTTGAGGATATTTCATGGCTGATTTAAGACACGGGTCAGCACCGACCCATCTAACATAAGAGATAGGAACAGAAAGCTAACACAATGTGAAGGTTGACAACAGGCGAATGGGAATAGACCCTGTTTGTAAGCTGGGGACAGCCTGTACATTTCTTTGGCCCAAGAATAAAAGGTGGTGAGAGACTTCGGGAGGCTGAGGAGCACAAGGGGCTGACTTGCATCTCCATGTCAGTTGATCACTAGCTCTGCATCCACATAATCCCAGCTAACCCGGAGGTAACATAATCCTCCAGCCCTCTCCACTTATTCACAGATGAAAAAGCTACCCTTAGATCCTCCTGTAAATGTACAATTATACAACGCCGGTGTATTCATGGGGGAGGAGATTATATAATGTTCAATTAACTGCACTTTTGAACTAAAAAGCTTAGTCCAGAGAAGGACCTATTGTTGAGAATGCAATTACAAGTCACCCTGACCTAAAGTAGAGTTATTCCCTCAGAGTTACTATGGCAACAATAAAGAAGCTAATTTACTTGTATTGAAGTTGACAAAACTCCAAAGATAATCAGATAGCTAGCTCTAAATTCCACAACAGTGGATAATTAACATTTGGCATCTGTAACAGTTTGCACAGTTCTCTTCTTTCTATAAATAATGTTCTCAATGGTAACTTTGTGTTGCTGTAGAATGTTACACAATTTATTGACCACTATTGACAGCAATTTATTGGCTGGATATTTGCTGAAGCAGTAGCATGGCAGATTATGCAATGAACAACAGGTGGCAGTGGCCAGGAACCTGGTTTCTATATCCTTCTGAGACCCAAGGAAAACCCAAGGAACCCATTCAATTATAGGTTATTTGTCTTTGGAGGAAATAAGACATCTTACAATTTAGATTTTTTCAAATGTATTTTTATTTT
>JAODUD010000040.1:14760967-14772690 GCA_026784285.1 Stomatorhinus walkeri | reverse complement strand
TTGGTACCAGGCTGGCCTTGTCTCAGGCCCTCCCTGGACTTTAAGTTTTGTAATCAGTCCCAGGTGTGATCCTACACCACGCATACATCTGTTTGGAGTTGGATGTGTTACAACAGCCTTGACCTACATATGGTGATGAAATGTGACACAATAACATTTAATCTTTCAAAAAAAGTTGAGATGTGCATTGCCACATGCTGGTTTACTGCTACGGCTATCCAACAAAAGATCATGCCAAAGCTGTTTTCCCTTCACGACAATGTATGTCTCAGGTTAAAAGGGGCAGACTAGCTGATACATTACTCTGGTAAACGATTTCATTGATAAATTAGAATCTTGCTATGGAACAAATCTAAAGGACCAGGGCACCACATCGATGTTATACATCTATCATTCACAAAACCCGCAAGCTGCTGATCTCGATATAGTTTTGCAAAAAAATGACAGGAAACTCCATGAAACTTATGGTAGTACAGAGCAGCACATTTTGACTAGCCTACATGTTAAAGGTATTCATCGACTCATCCATCCATATCTCAATAAACTGATCTCAGAAAATCCTTCTTGGAATCTTGGCATGTCCCATAAGGAGTATACATGTTGCATAACTGGTGGTCCTGGGCAGGGTTTGGGTGATAATTGGGATTCCACAGTCCATTAATATCACGGAGTCTGCTCTGGTTGGGCTAATTACTTGGTTGGAGTTTCATTAGGGGCCACATGGAATTGGGGCTGATTTAGAAAAAAGCTCTTTTTCTGAAAGGTTCTCTGTGTTTGTGCAGTGCTTGATTGTCATTTTTGTTGTTTTATTCATGATTCACTTATAGATCCACCACATCTTTTTACCTTTGTTAAATATGCCATGTCCCCATTTTGTGTTTACCTGTGCAATGTCACCTGTATGGTTAAGCCCTGTGCCTCCAGTGCACTCTTGTGGGAGAACATCCATTTTACAGGTTTCCATACATATGCAATAATTCAGATTTTAGTATTGATTCACCAGAAGAAAAAAATACTTTCCACATGTTTGACATCTTCTGTGTCTGTGTAGTTCTTGCATTTTCTTAAACTTATAGTTGGGGGAGATTTCCTTCATTCTTCACAATTAAAATAAATTTCATCAAAGAATATTAGGATAATAATGTGCATTGTCACAGACTCCTGCTGCTCCTCCTGCTCGGCGGTGCTGTACAGGTTTCAGCACCAGGGACAGCAGCCGCCTATGAGGACCAGGTAAGAAGCGATGCGCTCCTGGAAAAGGTCCAATCGTCTGTGGCTGGGAGCCGCTAATTTAAGAAATTGCTCCGGCACAGGGAGAGCAAGCACAGCATAAAGGCTGGAGTCCTGGAAGGAGAGGGTCACCAGTCAGACCAGTGAAATCCCCACAGTGGAGACATCTGACAGAATCTGGACAAGAGGGCAGCGAGGACCCAGATTCCAGCCTGCCCTCATTCCCCTTTCTAAAAGCTGAATTTCCTCCCCACCGCAGACGAGCTTGGCACAGATTAGAGGAGCCCAGCCCAGATCCCGGCCTCCCTGGACCCCTCCAGAACACCACCAGGAACTGGGACTTCTAAATTGATAATAGAGTGTGATTATAATTATGTGCCCGCATGCCCTCCACTGGCCTGGCATTCCATTTAGCCTGTGCCCTTTGATCAAAGGTGGACATTTCAGGTCTAGAAAGTAATAATAATAATAATAATAATAATAATAATAAATGCAGCTAGCAGTAAATGGTATTTGAAATTATTTAATCCAGTTGTTTAAATAATCCACATATATAATTCTCAGTTGAAGCCATTTTTCAGTGGCCAGTCATTATTACATCACTCAGGTGAAGGCATATCATCATATCATCATATCATCATATCATTTCAGCTGAGTCTGATGCATTGGCTACCTGTATTACAAGAAGTACAAAAGCACAGGCTGAAATTATACCACAGGCTGAAATTATAAAATTGATCTTACAGTGATGGAGTCACTTAAATGTAGCATTTGCAGGCTATCTGCAACTCCGAAGGTCATCGGTGTGTAATCATGCATAATACTTTATTGACAGTTGTGTTCCTGCTCATGAGTGCTTGGGAGTCAAAAAATGCAATATCGTCTAGGAATCTATTCCAAAATGCGTTCATTGATTATGAAATTGTAATTTTTTTCTTAACTGACATTGATGCAAATTTTAGAAATTTAAAATGAATATAACCAATGCAAGTACATAAATGGCATGTAACGAAATTAGCAAAGGGTGCAGGAAATAAAAGCCAGGAAAGAAATGGAAATTACATTGTAAAGCCAAGCTAGCTAAAGATCTATTTGCCAGTTCAGTGGGCATGTTATGGTCTGTTATGTCGGAATGAAATGTGATTTACTACACTAGGGAACTGTCAAGCAGAACACAGTGCAGGGTTCTTCAGCTTGAAAATAAAAGTGGGCGATGTCCCCGTGCCAAGTTGTGGTTTTCACAGTCTAAAGTTAAAAGAATTATTTCAGATCATATTCAATATGACAGTTAAAATTAATTCTCAGTGGGTTTTGCATCTTATAGCTACACTGCTGTGCAACCCGACTGTCCTCTTCAAGGCAAGTTTTAACTGTAGGGTGCTTGTGGGAACTGCAACCTTTTGGTTAAAAATGTAACCCACAATTCTACCTTATTCAGATAGACCAGTCTAGAAAATAAACTATGGATACTATGTATGCACTCCCTTCAACAACATCCTTCCATCCAGAGTCTATATCTGCAGGGTACAGAATGCGGGGTCACAGACCTACAGCATTGTTGTAGCCATTTAAATTTCACTGTATTTATTGAATATTATAGATTTATATAGGCCACCAAGACTGGTAGATTTATCCATATACTTTCTTTAGTCATGAAAAATGATGATATACATGAATCCATTTTCCATACCTTTTAACCGTCATTAGGTCAATCTCAGGAACCACGAGGTACCAGGAAGTGCACACCCTAAATGGCACACGATAATATGCAGCTAATCTTAAAAAAATAAAGTACGATCGCAAAACAAATGCCCACTTAAGAAACAGAGACCCACATTACCTACAAACCACATCAATTACGCTAAAGGCCAAACACCAGCTGAGCGGCGTTCTCGTGATTATGCCTGATATAAAATCCATTTGCAGCAATTTAGAGGTTTTTTTGATACACAGAAGAGCAGGGAAATGGTCTTCAAAATAATCTGCGTTGCCTTACTGATGAGTGTCCATTTTTCCTGTATCTAAATGGAATAACATAATTGGCATGTGAGCAGTTTGTTGTGCAGATAATACAAAATCCCTATTTAGTGTAAAATTCCATACATATAAGTGATAAAATATACAATTCTGGCATAACAGAGCTTTAAATTATATATTTTCTCTGAAAGCAACAGTAACACTTTCTGTTAATGGGATGTTTATAAGAATCTATGAACACATTCAAAACAAATTATAGTGCATTCATAAAAAAATATTTATAAAAAAGTATGACACTTTTAGCTATGTTTATTATGCATTACGAATATTTCACAAAGTCCTCATCTATAATGCACTATAGATACCTTTTTATACTGACCATTATAATGTATCATAAAGGTATCTATAATGCATTATAGATGACAGCTTCAAGTAAAGTATTACCAAAGCAACATTGTACTTGGCATAAAGTATTAGCATTTTAAAGTACATTTCCTGACAGGGAAAACCAAGCTTAAATTACCTGCACTTACATGTTGAATACCAAATTGTTCCTCTAAAACATTTCCCTAAATACAATTCTCCATGTAAAAATGATGATTTATAATAACCCCTCAATGATACTGTTTCACCATCTACTTATCCCAAGGCACATGTTCATGAGATAAAAGTGAGATGTGATCTTAAAACTATATTTTAATTTGGCATGTCTCTATAGTTCTCGGTTATTTCAATTTATACGTTCTTTAAATAAATCACAGAATTATTCCCATTCATGCAGTATACGTGGGCAGATAAAGGACTGGATGCAAGGATTCCATTTAGTGTTCTAAAATGCTAACCAAAATTTATTCAAAATTAATTTTCCCAAAAAATTAAACAAATATTTTTAAACAAAATTTAACTTTTTAAAGTGAATTTCTGCCTTAAGTACAGTATATGTGTGTGTGTGTTACCTGTCTGTTGGTGGAAGTACTTATTAATTATTAAATGACATTTCCAACAGGCAGTAAACCCAAACTATTAGCAATCTTTGTTGTACCAGATTTGTAGGAGATGAAAAATACCCATAAGCATGAAATTATAACGAAAACTTTCCACTGATGTTTTTATCCTAATAAGTGTTTTAGTGATTCTAATTCCCAGTGAAAGCCTATCAATCCAAGACCAATTTACATTTTAAGTGATGATAATTATTAAGGAGCCGGGAATAGGATAAATCAATTGTTTCTTTTAAATATTTACAATTATCTTTCATATACTGTATATTTGTATAACCAAATATACTAAAAATGCATTTTTTTACTAACAAGCAAGCATATGTATTTGTGTATTGTGGATGTACTAAAAGGTATTTATGTGTATAAACACACACACACACACACGCATATGTACATATCTTATATATACACAGATAGATATACATGCAATATTGCCATGTAGGAAACACCTGCCTAACTGTTTGTAAGGCTACAGCACACTGAATTTGTCAATTGGCCATAATCTGCTATGGTCAATATCTGCCATCATAGTGCATAGGTCAGTATCTGCAATCATAAACTGCTAGAGACAAGAATGGACATTAGCAAACAGTTTCTTCTTACAGGTAAAAGAAAACTCATCAAAAACCCATTTTTTCAAAGATTGATGCATATTTGTGTAGCTATTGGAAGTTTGTGTGCTTCTATGTTGTCAGACTCTCACAGGCCTCAGATTCACCCACACAGTCACCCACGGTCCCCCCTGCCTGAATAGTAAATGGACCATCCTGGTTCCTGATTGTCTGTACCTGTCCTGCATTACCACTGACATTACTTAAACCCTGGATTTCATTTACTATCCGATCACTCTTAGCCTCTGCAACTGGGTTAATAATTTAGCATGTAAACTTCTCAACTGCGAGTTTCTAGTCACCATGACGAATGTAGATGTACAAATAAATTAAGCTATTTGACAGCTTTGCTTATTGCTTTTGTATCTAGTGTCTCTTCCATTATGTCATTCACCTGAAACCGGGGTAAACAAGGATCTCTCAGTTCCAGTATTTAAAATATCAGATCTACCTAAAAACTAGATGGGTTTACTCAGTTCACCTTGCTGAGAAAATGGCACAAGTTCCTGAAGTTTAATCCCAACTTGTTTTTAGTTAAGTATAATTCTTCTACAGTCTCAGCTTGTCCAGCTGCTGTTTAGGTCTTTACTGTGAGTGGTCGTAGATATCCGATTGGAGCAAACATAATCTAATACAAATAAAGTGCTTATTCAGCAGCATATGGATCGATATGTTTGCTGGCACATTTTATAGTCGCTCTGCAGATGAGATACTTATTTTATATCACTCTTCAATTTTTAAGCATCACACAAAAACTGGTTATATCCTTGCACTTACAGCCTTGATCTAAAATGAATAATTTAACAGAGTTTTCTAAAATGGTGAGAAAGGTCACTGGCTTGACATAAATATTCCTAACGGGTTGCCTTTCACAACCACGAGGTACAAAAAGCAAATTTCTAAGATGATGCTGCTTGCCGTCACCTTATCTGCAGATACTTTCTGACACTTGACCAGTTCTGAGAATAAAGAAGGACTTTTGCATGCAAGCAATATAGCAATATAGTTATAGACTTCCTGGGGCCAGCAGCCAACCTGGCTATATTTACCTAGTGATGTGACATAATTTGAGCACAAAATGTTTGTACCTGTCTGTGCCTATATTTTACTCTTCCTGCATAGTGCAGTGTTTGCGTGACTCATTTGTTCAGAGAGCCTCTAGTGTTTGTCAGCAGCTTCCGGTCGCTGGTGATTGTGTGGAGGGAGTGGTTTAAGCCCCCCCCTCCGGCAACTCTTATTCCACTCAGACATGCTGACAAATACAAAAAAACATCTTACGCCTTAAGCAAATTTAAATGTTTTTTTTTATTCTGGTTTTATAGAAAATGGTTTCTTGTGCTCTTCTTTAGTTGTATTCCAACTGTTATGTTAAAATTTGCTGAAATATTTATGCTGTCACATGGATAAGCAGTTTGGAAGGTACATTTTGATATCTAGAAAAATTCAATTCACAAAGTAGCTTGGTTAGCCAAAGCAATTAGATTTAAGCTGGAGGGATCAATCAGCGAAAAATAAATCATGTTTAACAAATATTTATTCTATGATTAGATTTATATTTTCAAGAAGGGCACCTTTGTCACAATTACTTGTTGCATTTATTACATTGCATTCTAGAGTTGAAATATTACATCACCCCTTTAAATTTTGGGTACCATGGCAACAGACCTTTGGAATACACTGTCCAGCAGGGCATGATATTCCTCCTGGTGTGAACCTTCTGATGTTACTTATTTCAAATTATTTTTCTGGGGATGTGTCATCTTCATTACACATATGAAGCCTTCATCCGCAGTCCCAGGGACTTGTAAGAGTAGGGTTTGTCCCTTCAGAAAACAACGGGTGACCTATTTAAATTAAATGTGTACATCAGACAAATAAGTTTTTAGAAAAGAAGGTAAATCCCAGCTGTCAAGGTCTTTAGTGGTGTTCTAGGAGAATGTTTACCTAAACTGCTGATTAGGTGCCCTGGGTGATGGTTCTCCATTTTTTTCTTCTGAAACTGATGGTCGGAATGATGAATGTGCTGGTCTGTGTCAAGGACGCAAGGTTAAGCAGCAGAAAAACTGACGAGGATGGAGATGTCAGACAGTGGCTTATAGCCAAAATGTCTGTAGTAATGGACATCAGTTTTATATTTGATTTTAGAAATATTGTTTTCACTGCTCGCCATTTCGCCTAGCAACGTACAAAAGTCTGTGCTGAATAAAATGACCTCAGAAAGTAGTCTTTTGTGGAATTTCTTGTGGTTATATTTGTAGTCCACCTGTATGAAGATTGACAAGCTTTTGAGGAGTATTTTCAATTTAATTTTTGAGCAGTAGGGTCAGGAAATGGCTCTGGGGTTTATTATTATGTATCTATTTGAGTCTGACAAATTAGAGTTTAATGAAAAATATGAACTTTTTTACTCTTTAAAGATGAACTAATATTGCGGTGAATTTGATGCCTGTGTCACAGAAATGACGCAAGAAGTGAGTCCCCTTTCAAGTCACATGAATGCAAATTTCTGAAATTTCTTAAAAATGGTGTATTACACTGATTCCAAACACGTAAGGAGAGTAACTGCACCCCCCCACAGTAATCCAGCACAGAAATAATGTATCGTCGTCAGCAGCAATGAAACACGTGAAGTTTGGTGAGGTCACTGTGGGCTGTATAGAACACAAAAATTCTATATTCTGTGAGGGACGCAAGATGCAGGTGGGCAGTGTATGCATCTTATCCTGCATCTGGATGAGGGAAAAGCATGGGTTCTTCATGAACAATGTATGGACAAACAATATGTTACATTTTGGGACAAGTGCAATAAGTGATTAACAGAATAACATTAAAATCAATCTGCATTGACTACTAAATACACATTGAATAGAAAAGTAGAGACTTACAGTACCATTAAATGCAATGTAAATGACTATTTCAGTTCAGCTACATTTAATGATGTAATGTCAAAACCATCAACTACAGTGATGTAACAAAGGAGCAACTTCTGAAATAGTAGTAATGCAACAACTTTATATAATTTCATATACTTTTCCCCACATCATTAGAAGATTTTAAAATATTTTTCATGTGATGAGTCTATGTTGTATGTGTGTCCTGAGGGTTTTTATACTTTACTACTTTTTACATCATGTCAAAGAAAAAAAAAAAAAAAAAAATTCCCGGGTCGCTAGGCTAATTTTGCCTTGATGCCCCTGAGCGGGGCCCCTCACCTTCACTGGCTCCGGGGATCGTCTAACCCTGCTTTCTCAAAGACTGATGTCACTTTGGATAAAAGCATCTGTGAATAAACAATATGTAAATGTAAACATCATGACCTTCTTGAGGAGTTTATGGTTATTCTACAGTAAGTAAAAGTGGAGGTGAATTTCACCAGATTTGTGTATTTGTCAATCATAGTATTTCACTTTATCGTCTAGTTTCACCTTCATGTACTAGGAATTTACCTTGGCAGTACTGGTGCATACATTCACTAACAGCATAATAAAGCAACAAATAACAATGACAACAACAACAATAATAATGTAATTCATGTTAATTTATATGAGTGAACAATAGTGCAAATCAGTTAAGATTACAGACATTATACATTTTATTTTTGGGTAGAATACAGGGCATTTTTTAATGTCAACCCAAAGTGGAACAATATATTATATTTATGGGCATTAGTAATCTGAAATTTAACACTGATCTGAAATGTATGTTTTTTCCATATAGGTACAGTCAAAAAATATGGCTTAAGTTACTTCCAATTTTGCTCACACAATGAATACAGTTTATGTAGAAATTAACACATATACTTCTTTGGTCAAAACGGTTAAAATCATGTTGACTCATTCAGTAGCACTGTGGCCTCAAACCTATAAGACTGAGATATGGTCTAGGTGAATTTGTGTCTTGGAATTACCTCTTGGGGTGTGAATGTGTGGCCATTGATGGACTGGCATCCCATTCGGGGACAGATCTCTGCCACACGTCTTCCGCTTTCTGGGATAATGCACAACTGTTTTTTTTTTAATGGTAGCTAAATGGCTGAAGACATACAATTTTCTTGACAGCTGTGATGCCTATTTCTAAGAGACCTTTTAGAGGTTAAAAGGGAAAGGTTCTTAAAATGCAATTTCTTGTTTTTAGCTCTCAATTTTTCAGTTTTGGAATATGTGACCATGTGTAAATATATGTCTTCAACATTCGGTGCCCTATTTAATGTTATCTGTGGCCTCATTGGCCACTGTGATTTTGATTAAAATGTTATCAGTTCCATTCCAGACACCAATGCAACCTTGAACGGCTATAGCATAGGAGATGGCCGATTAAACAGGTAGGTCATCAAATCGGCACTGCAGACATCTTTTAATTTTATAATGTGAACTTAAGGTCCTCCAGCTAAACTAAATGATTGCTGAAGCTCTTGCAAGGTCATTCGAGATATTTGTTTTAAAGACCCCAGGGCACCACTGAAGACGTGGTTAGCAAACTCAGATATTGTGAGATATGGTCAGGTTCGTATATTTTTATGTGTATCCTTATGACGCCAGATGTTCAAAGGGAATAATAAAAAACAACATAAAAAAGAAGAAAAAGGAATGAAATTAAGAAAAATGTTTGGACAGCATTTTTAAAATTGAAGATTTTTATAGAAAAAAAAAAAAATTTATAGGGAGTTATAATCACACACCAAAATGGTAAACATGCTCAAAGGAACATGTTGAAAATAATAATTAAAAAATGAACATTTGGAGTGTAATCCAGAAGGTATAAACCGAAAACAGACTTTAAATGTGTCCCTGCACAGTCTGTACGGGCTAAGATATTGCTGTCATAAATGTATGCAGTATACAGTTTGTGCTGAAAAATCAAACATAGGAGACACAAAAGAAAGAGGCAAAATTTAATGATAGAATTATTAACGTACCATTCTCTTCCAGTTCTTTTAATATGTCTAATTACTGTATGTTTATATACAAAGACATAAGGAAAGACTACACCATTTGGTCATCGTCATGTAGCCAAGATTTTGGTGATCAGATATCTGGGATCAACACACTGCCAGCATTGCGTACTATGTACTTTTATAATGTTTCTGCAAGTGTTTCAAATTCCATTTTGCAATGTCTATACTTTGATGTCAAATTACAAACTTCACATAAATCTAACATATTTACAACGTACACTAAGATGAAGATGAGTTTAGTGTGAAAACAAATATATAGGAGATAATTTATTTGCCATGAATTTAGTTTATGATATTGAATAAAATGTGTGACCATGCCCTAGTCAGTGAAAGTGGATTCCCTACCCCTAGACCCCAAAGGGTTAACAATGGTAATCAATGTATTTTGAACTTTATTAATTAGTAAAATGAAAAAATTGACCATGACATTCTTCAAAAACAGTGCTAAAATGGCTTACCTTCTACCAAAGAAACTACTCAGTCAGAATAGGTAACTGCTCCTTATCCTCCACCCACACTAAATGTGGCGTTCCCCAAGGTTCAATCTTAGGGCCTCTATTATTCTCTCAATACATGCTCCCCCTTGGCTTTATCTTCGAAAACAAATAATTTATGCACCATTGTTATACAGATGACACACATTTTACTTATCAGTTACAGCTGATAGCACCTGCTCTCTGAGGAACCTGCTCAGCTGCTTGGATGATATTAAATACTGGATGGTGAGGAACTTCCTTCAACTAAATGAAAACAAAACAGAAGTAATTATATTTGGCTCCCTAAACACTGTCACTAGCCATACCAATGCGCCTGGTCCCCTGTCCATAAATTTGCATAAGGAAGTTAAAAACCTTGGTGTGTTTTTTGGATACGTCATTGAATTTTAACAACCAAGTCAGCAGTGTTGTAAAGAGCAGCTTTTATTATCTTAGCACTATAGCCAAGTTAAAGCCGATTTAATCTCATAAGAATCTGTAAATAGTTATCCCTGCTTTTATCAACTCTTGGTCTGACTGCTGTAATTTCCTGTTTATGGGGTTGTCTCATTCCACACTTGCTAGACTTCAATTGATTCAAAATGCAGCTGCTAGACTTTTAACTGGAACAAAGAAAGTACAACATGACTCCTGTTCTAGCTCATTCGCACTGGCTACCTGAAAAATACAGAGTAGATATAAATTTTGCTATTTATTTTTAAAGCACTCACTGGATTAGCACCACAGTACATTTCAGACCTATTAGTTCTGCATTCATACCCCCCATCATCCTCTCAGCTCCTCACTCACGCCTCAAAACCAAAGGTGACCAGGCTTTCTCTGTAGCTGCCCCCAGACTGTGGAATAGTCTCCCTTCCTACATAAAGTCCTGCTCTTCTACTGAGGAGTGTAAATCTAAATTAAAGATCCACCCATTTTTTCTTGCTTTCATCTCAGTTTGAGTCTCTGCCAGTGTTTTTTCAAGTCTACTATTAAGCTACGTTTGGTTGCATTTTAATAACTTTTATTTTTTAATTACTCTTACTTGTTCTGTTGGTTTTATTTTACATTTCCTTGATTTTAATGTTTATTTTCATCTTATTTATTGAATTTCTTGAGTGCATGTTTTCATGTTATTTTATTTCTATATTTTACTATGTATGCATTAATTAACGTTTTCTAAACAGCAAAGCACTTTGAGTCAACTCCTGATGTTTTTAAATGTCATATAAATAAATGACTCGATTTGACTTGAACAATAGCATGTGCAATATTGGTAATTCCTGAAATCAAACAACACTATTGGGCCAGAATAGGATATACCAGATCACTTCTTCCAAAGGATATTTTTTCATGATAAGTGAAATTATGGTCAAAATAAAATTTATGTCACTCATCCATCCATTCATCTTTCAACCACTATCCCCAGCCAGGGACTTGGGGGGGGGGGGGGGGGGGGGTTGGGGCATTACCC
>JAODUD010000040.1:14738745-14760867 GCA_026784285.1 Stomatorhinus walkeri | reverse complement strand
CCCCCCCCCCCCCCCGGAGCCTTTCCCAGACGGCACAGGACACGAAGCACTTTGCCTGCTTTGGCGAATAAATGAAGACAGCTTACACAATAGTTGGTCAGGGCCAGATTTTAGCATAATTAAGAGATTATAATCAGCTATAAGTTACAAGCATCGTGGAGGAAAGCACTTTTTTGTGCCTCGCAAACCACAGATCATGAAAAGCACACATACATTATATTTTCTCATAGAGTCGACACATCTGCATCTGAGCATAATCACCTTGAAGAGCATACACTAATAGAATAATGACCTGTCAGCTGAATGACTTCTTGCATCAATAAACCATTTGATCCAATATATGCTACATTTTATAGCTCCTTATGTACTTTTGGTTCTGGGTTTAACATAATTACAGCTTGTGGTAATTAAACAATTGCATTTTCTTAGACAAGAAAACAACATTCCATCCACTCATCCAAAATTATGAACTGACTAAAACCCATCCATCCATCCATCCATCCATCCATTTTTAATGTCTCACTGTTTATCCAGGGCAGGACCCACCAAAGCACACGGCACATCAATATAAAAATTTTAGCTAATCCTACATTTTTAATACTTTAGGAAAATGTGCTTAAATGGATTAAGAAAATTTAGTCTTTACACTTGTAATCCAATCTGCCCAGGGTTCATTACTTTGGTATAAACAAAGTAAAATGTGCTGTGTAAACTGATGATCAAGCACTTTACAATATAAATGGATTTTCCCTGTTCTTATTTTAGGGCCTTTTACCCTTGACGTTTCATTAAAATGAATATGGAATGATATAAAAACAAAATCTTGTTGTTTCTGGGTGTAACATACAGTATAATTACAGCTTGTGGCAAACAGATTTCATTTAAGAGTGGATGTAAAATGTGGCTGAACACTGTTCAATTGAACGCATTTCAATGAGTCAACACAACATATCTACTTAAAAATGCTCAGATCATTATAGCATTGCTATACAGGAATATGGGTATATGAACTGGTTTCACTGTGTATACTGGAAAGTTCTCATTTTTATTTAACAGTTTTCTTGGTTACACAGGAGAGAGTTGAAGGATTTAGCTGTCTAGAGGATCAGACTAATACATACTTGAGAAAAGGCAAAGAAACATATCTCTTATTAATACTGGATATTGCCAATTCTGTGTCGACTCCTGGTGAACATATACCACACACGGCATCCCGCAGAACATTTTGTCTTCTGCCTGGGTCCTCAGGTCATTTCTGTGATGATTGAGTCCATTCACCTTGTTGCTGGTTGTCCTTTTTCTCTTACACCTTTTCTGGATATTATGCACTTTTTTAATTCACTGGGTCTTTCATAGAAAACTTAAAATCACACACCGACTATAGGATTCATATTGACCAGATAGTACATTGGCTATAGTGTGACAAATGAATTATATATGAAAAAAAATTACAATTTACAGATAAATATAACATACAGTCACATACTCCAGTCTCTATATTACAATTCTTTATAAAACTTACACATTTTCATTGAATTCAGGGACAATTTATAGCCACCAGGTTAACATATTGTTTTTTATTATTATTGAATAGTTTGAATGAACATGACACACTGATGTTCTAGTCACATCCATTGTTGTTACCTCACACAAAATTTGCCAATAATATCTGACTCTATCTGTGGATTCTTTCGTTCATACTACTATGTCATAACTTAAGAATAAACAAATTCCTAGGAAAGTTTTAATTGGCAAGCATATCATTAATAAGATGGTTATGAAGGAAGCAGAGAGACATATATGCCGATCCTTATGTAAATGGCTAAATGTCAGCTCTTGTTTCTTTTTTACCGAAAATAAAGTTCATCTCATTCTCTTGAAATGCTGAATACGACGCCCACGACCATCTGAAATGCCTGAGATATGCCTGTTTTAAAAGAGTCAAATTAATAGAGGTTTTAAAAAATCATAACTATGTAATGTTTATGGACTGACTGTTAGAAAGTGTGATGGCCGGCCGTGCGGCGAGCAGTGGAGCAGGAGATACAGCCGTAAAAGTGGTCAACACGGGGTTTGTTAAAGGAAAAACAGCAAACGGGGAGCAAACTGCAAACCACGTCAATGACAGAGCTAGGGAAACAGATTTGAACGTGGACTAATATACACAAGGCAAGCAGAGACTAACAGGCAAGGGGAATTAACACGAAGTAACAAGGGGGGCGTGGCACACAGGAGGATCGGACGAGCAGGTCATGACAGAAAGGATGCTCTGTTGGTGATCTGTGGCAGTGGGTAAGATACATAGTGATATGTTCTGAAAAATAAGGTATATACTGCATTTCTTCATAATCCTATGTTGGACAGCATGGTGGCCTCAGAGCTCCAGGGTCGGTGGTTTAAATGCCACCTTTGTTCTGTGTGGAATCAGTGTTGTCTCTGACTACCACAGTACAAAGACATGCAGTTGGGTTGACCTCTAACTTGACTTTGCAGTATGCTTGAGAGTGTGCTGTTCAATGGCCTGGCTACCCATACAGGGTGCATGGAAAGGTACAGGAACTGTGTCACTATTTAACTGATCTGAATCAAAGCCAGTCATAAGGTTCAGCTGCAGGTAAATTGTCCTGATAAATCATAGCTTTCAGTCTTATTCATAGATTAAATAAATTAATACACAAGATATTCAACACATGACTTTGTTAATCTCACGCTTAATCTGGCATAAGAATTTACCAACCCTCCCTGATTGCTGTGTCTAGGAACTAGAGGCTATAGATGTTGCATTTCCATGATGTTTTTGTGCCTCCTCTCCTAAAAACTAAACTCATGAATATTTAGTTGAAGGCACAAACAAAGGTTCCCACCATGCTGTCTCTAAAAGGCAGGGAAAGTTGGGAAAATTACATTGCATTCTACATTTGCTTGCAATGCTATTCACGCTATAGCAGGTGGGTGTTGCAAAGGCCAGTACTGTAGCCTCACACTGTGCAGTCCGTACGTTCTTCCCAGTTTTGCGTGAGGCTTCTCCTCCAGTCCACAAATTTGCTGTTTAGTGAACTGGTGTCTGTAAAGCTCTCATAGTGTATGTGTCCTGCCAAAGTCTCCCCTGCCTCTCCCTGTACTTTGCAGGACAAATTCCAGGCTGACTGCGACCCACACTGGATAAGTGGTTATGAAGATTAATGAACTATTCTCATTAAATTTTTTTGTATCTTGTCCACTTTTGCATTCTTTGCCACAGAAGGCATATAGATTAACCAATATTCAAAGACGCAGACATTGACTGTTTTTCACGATACATCCTATTTGCAGTTCAGCGTCTTTATTTACTTTTCAACTGCAGGCTAGATTGAGACAACTTTGATTATCTTTGGTTAATAGGAAACACATGTTAAAATGTAAATGTATAATTATATAAGTGATAGTACATGTTTTGTCAATGCACATTTCTAATCTTATTACTTGTGTTGTAACTTTCAAGAAATGTGCTATCAAAAGAAAACTCATTAAAGTTGAAAATAAGGTCTCCATAACTAACATAATTCTGATTAAAATGATCAGCAAAAACGTGGCAGTATCCCCAGGTCCTGTTTAATGTGTCTTTCTCATTTAACGAACTCCAGTCCTCACCTAATCCAGGTTGTTTAAATATGCCTAAACCCTTCAGTAATTTCCTTTCCTCCTTTAACTTTTTTAATCTTCGAAAATGTTT
Organism: Stomatorhinus walkeri; assembly: GCA_026784285.1. Classification (NCBI taxonomy): domain Eukaryota; kingdom Metazoa; phylum Chordata; class Actinopteri; order Osteoglossiformes; family Mormyridae; genus Stomatorhinus; species Stomatorhinus walkeri. The sequence goes on along the minus strand of JAODUD010000040.1, from coordinate 14,757,155 downwards.
GCACATCCTCCTCCTAAAACTAAATCAGGATAGTGTGCATCTGTAGTGCTTGTTGGAGTCATAGAACCATCATCCCCATCCAGTGTTCACATGAAACCCACAGAGATTACCCACAGAGCACCCTTTCAACCAATCGACTGAATCCATCATCATTTTATAGCAATGACTTTTTTTTTACATCTATTAATTCTACTCTTTTAAAACAGGCATAATTCTGCTGTTTCGGGTGGTTGTGGGCGTCGTCTTAATCCGCATAGCCTGCACCTGCAGGGAGGACATTATGTCAGAGTCACCATGTGGGTAGCTGTAATTTTCGGAGTTCGCACATTAACAGAGGGTCTCGTTATGCCTGCGTGACAATTTCCCACTTCTACCCTTGCATAGTTTATCTCTCTGCAGCACATGTTCCATCGTGCTAAAGCAAGGCCCCATGATGTGCTAAAAATAAATATTATTCATCTACATGGAAAACAGCCCTCCGATTCTGTGTGGTGTGAATGTGTCAAAGGGGAAACTGTCTCCTTATTCTCTTCTACACCGAATCCGGGCGTGAGCCTTTGAAGCCACGCCAACCACAGGGACGTTAAGAAGCTGTTAAAGATTTATACTCCTGTTGACGCAGAGTCAGACTGTGAGGAAAAGAAACAATCAAAGTTTATAAAAATAGGTCAGACTTCTGGATGTTTTATAATTGGTCCCGAGGAGTTTCTTTTTTTTTGACAGTTTGTATTATGATAAATTTGGGCTTGTGTGTTTAGCTTGGTCTACGGTTTGGGTTTAACTGAAGTATAGACACCATTCTTAAGTAGTTCAGTAATTCAGCTGGCTGTACCTTACATGTCCCAGTAGGCTGCTACTGATGGTAAAATCGTTGCTGGGATTTGTGATTCTTCCAGAATCATTTCCAGAGCCCGATCAGAGCCGGCCGAGGTCACATTCTGTTATATTTTTTCCTTGGTTCTCATGTGCATTTCCCTGACAAATCACACATCTGCAAACTTTGCTGTATGACCACCCAATAAATGATTCAAGAGAGAATGCAACAACAAGGAGGAAATAACAGCAAGCAACTTGTTTATATAGTCCCAAGACTGGCAAGTACTTCGTTTGTATAACACCTGATATGAACAATTAAAAGAGCAGGTGCTTATCTCTAAGCAGCTCTGTAGCCGGACAGCCTGTGCACTTGAAGGCAGAGCAGTACGACCTGTCAACAATCAAAGCCACTCTGCGGGGACCTGCCACCCCCCAGCTGGCGGTGTGGGGCCTGCAATCTGATCGGTCCCAGAAGAGAGCTCATTTGCAATTAACAGCTTTGTTCAAATGAGGCGACGGTAGCGAGGGAGCGATACAGGGACGGCGGGGCCGTAGGGCTGGGTGGGATGCTGAGACTGTGGTCCTGCTGCATTGGGACATCCTCTGTTATGAAGACAGTAAATTAAATCCTGCCTTGTCTATGTGACAAAAACGATGCTGCGTTCCCTTGTAAGCTTTTATTTGCTTTAGATGTTCACACGCCCCAGAGGGAAATAAAGGAATTTCAGCCTCTCCTTCAGCTTTTGTGGACGATAAGAGATGCTTCTGCTGCTACTACATCTCATTATATCACGCTGATTGCAGTCAGTGTTTCCTCTATCTGTTCTTTATGGTTGTTCTGATGGGCTGCATATTTCTTTTTCATTTTGGTAGATGGCGCAGTGATTATATTGGAAGGACAAGGTGCAAATCTGAACTTCAGCTCTGTCCAAAATAGTAATTCATGTCTGCAGGCTTTATAAATGGATTGTTCATTCTTCTATCCACCTTCCATACTGCCAGCCCAGTACAGGGTCACAAAGGACCAGAGGCTTACCCCAGGAAGCACAGACCATGCACTCTCTGGTATCCAAACCATTTTTGAGCATGTGGTAAAGATGAATTATATACACCAGTGCACTTGTTTTTGGAAACCAGAGTGCCCAGCGAAGACAAGTGCCACTCACACAAAGTAAAAGCAGGGGAGCCTATAACCCCTCTGGTAGAAGAGTGAGCATAAGGCCTCTTCAGGGACATTCATGAAGTCATACAGTTATATACCTGATGTGGGAAATGTTAGTCTAATAGATTTTGTCCAGCATTTGCCAAGATCTAATGCACTATTTATTAAACAGGCCAGAATTTATTATTTAGCTGTCGCAAAAAGAGAAATGAGAAAAGAAACACAAGTATATAATATGTATGACATGCCTGAATTTATAATATTTGAAACATAAACATAATATACATATGTTGTCATAAGCCTGCTGGTTGATTAACCTCAAATTCAACTTCAATGCCAAGATATGTGAAGTATTAAAATCACTTTGTCACACTTTAGGTGTATTTGCTCTCGCTGCGTGATCTGCTTTTGCTACCTGCATTTGCCAGCTAGTGAAGCAGCAGCCCTTAAAGCCTGAAACAGCTGCCCATTTGAACACACTGGCGTACCTGTGGCACAGACTGAAACACATCACTTATCTTGACTCCTACTATTCTACATTTATATACTACTATTTTACAGGGGACCGTTTAAAATCCATCATAGCCTGCTGTTTGTTCTGGATGCTCAGGAAATGTATTATTATTGTTATTGTCCGTATAATAATAATAATAATAATAATAATAATAATATTATTTAGTCTTACTAGTCAAACACCATTTTGTTTCTTAATGTCAGTACCATACTAAATCTGAAAGCAGTTCTTTGATAAAAAAAAATGTTCTCTAGTGCAAGAAACACAAAATAGCACAAAACCGCCCACTAGTACCAGCTGTTCTGGCGGAACAAGAAATTAATGCTGGCACCTTTAAGAAAATGGCAGCGTAATCCACTTATTGGAGCTATGATGGATAATTCAATTACAAAAAGAATAGGAACGGCACACTCTGTTGGCATCTTCTATTCAGCATATGGTGATCATTGTTGCGGGGCAACAACAATAGCAGGGGACTAGCGAAGAAACGCGGTGTTCAGTGACGGTAGAGGCACCCTGGCCCTGTTTCAGACACCATTCTCATTCTTCACCCGTGTTTTCTCTAGATTTCTCCCTTTACAGAGACTTTAAATTTAAATTGACAAAATGTCTGCTTTTGTCGCTGTTAGTTTAGGGAAAATGCAGGACGTCCATGCATCCATCTTCAAACATTCATAGCGCGATAATGTTACAGGAAAATTAACACTAATTCCTGAGTGTATTATATCTAATTTCCCTCTAGATTACACATTCGCATGTGACAATGTTTTCATACCATTGCTATGCTGTTCTGGTGTGTTATTTTACAAAAGGATTTATGCATGTGTTGTTGAATATATTAATGTATTCAAACCTTGAATGCAAAAATGTGTCCCAGTTAATTCAAAGCCTTGCCGTTTATCTCCGTCTACCCATCTAGACTTAAATGAGGCATAACACCCCATTCATTAAAACATATTTCAAAGACAGAATTATAATTTCATTTATAATTATTATTTTCAGTCATCGCCGATGGAACACCCTGTTCTACTGCTAACGTGCTTGATGTGATATCGCACTTTTTATTGATTTATTATCTGTTCACCTGGATGATTTATATGGGATAAATTATAAAAATTGTATAAGTCTGCAAATTAGAGATTGCAAAGGAATGTGCAATAAAAGGCCATTGTTTTCTGAAAGTACTAATGTTGATTTCAGAAAGTGGACACTATGAAGTACAATGGATTGTTCTAGATCAATACTTGGAAGGTTATAGTGTGTTAGTACAGGAAAATCAAGCAAACGACTGCATTACAGTACATTAAATCAAGAGGTAACAGTAAGTGTGATAAATAAGGCTTGTGGTTTGCAGTAATCATTAGCTACAGTATGCCTGCAGTATTATTTTAACAAACAGCTAAGGAACATACATATTTAAGAGTTTCTGAGTGAAAATCCATCCAGCCAGCTGTCTTTCATTTGCTTTGCAGTGCTGCGATACAGGGGAGCTGGAGCTTATCCTGAAAAATGCTGGGATGCCACGGGTGGCGCGCCAGTCCATCGCAAGATGCACACTATGGAACATTTAAAAATGCCAATTCAGCTGACAGCATGTCACTGTATTACAGGGGGAAAACATGCAACCCCCCCCCACACACACACACACACAAAGTGAGGGTGAGATTAAACCCCCCAACCCTGCAGGTGTGCAGCAACAGTTCTAACTGGAGGGTCACTGTTGCCTCCCTCTGGCTAAAATATTGCCTCAAATACAAGCTGCAGTGAAAAATAACATAAAAAATGAAAACAAAACCCTCGATGGGTAAAAATGTTAGCCCACATTTAACCATGCAGTGGATTCATATGAGTTTCAAGGTCTGTTGCGTTTAACAGTGTAATTCCATCTGTGAAGTTGGAATCTATTTAACATAGGCCTTGGATATTATTTAGACTCATATGTGACTTATATTGTCATATTTAATACGTGACCTGGTCACTAAAAACATAACCATTCAAATAAACATATGTAGCAAATATTAATGTTAAATGTACACAAGAGATGTCAAGAGAAACAATCATTGTTACCAATTTATGTGACATACAGTATGTCTGATGAATATGCTAATTGAAAACTGCAGGGATAGACTGACACGTGCATATAGATAAAAACAGTGTATAAATATGAATGGTACATATAATGTACAAATGAGAAAGAAGTGCTGTCGCTTTGTTCAGCGTTCAGTGTCATTGCTGCTGTTTGGGGATAAGGTGGGCGTGGTAGAGGGGGAGGAAGTAGAGGGGGAGGAGGTGGAAGAGGAGGGGGAGGAGGTGTTGTTCACTCTGATGGCAGCAGGCAGAAAAGAAAAACAGCAGCACTTCCTACAGCAGTGTTTACAAACCTGGTCCTCGGGGAGCATCAGACAGTCCATGTTTTTGCTACTGGGAACTGGGAGGGAGCAAAAATGTGGACTGTCTGGAGGTCCCCAAGGACCAGTTTGGGAAACACTGTCCTACCGCACCCTGGTGTAATGCAATGTTGGTAAAGGTGCTTCAGGATGGAGCATTGTGGAGGGGGGGGCAGGTTCTTTATGATGGGCTTCACATTTGCCAACAATCTCTTTTCTGCTACCGCCTCCATGGAACCCAGTTTAAGCCGTTTATTAATTCATTTGAACGTTGAACATTGCACGTTTAGAATCAACAAGGACAGTAACATTTTCAGTAGTGTATTTAAAATTTAAATGACATTCCTTATTCCCAGAATGAAATTATTCTTTTTGATATTAATTTTTATTTGATATTCAAGTTAAATATTTTAAATTCAAGTTTTTTTATATCAGAAGCATTTTTTTTAATGAAGGTCATTCAGAAAGATACTAATTCAGAATAAACTCCGGAAAATATTAGCCAATCCAGTCATTCATTACATGCAAATAATTTGAACTGCCCTTAAACAAGACACACTATCTAAAGCAAGTTGACATTTCATTTTAAATTAATTTAAATTCATTTTATATTCACCATCACAAACACAGCTGTTTTCTATCCTTTGCTTCTAAAATTAATAAAAATGAATTGCTTTATCTGTTTTGTTGTGAATTCAAGTATGACATACAAATATTCTGGAATACTTAAAGCAAACACTGTCACAGCAGAGTCATGTGCTATTGCCAGTTCAGAAATGAGCACTTGAGCCCCCCCCCCAGAATATAAAATGCAATCGTACTTTTGGATTACCTTAAAAAAAGTATGCAGTTCACCTCATGGTACAATGAGTGCTATCCTGAATATTCCTCTATCTTTGATCAAGAAAAACTAGAATAATCCAATAATGACAATAATCAAATCAAAATCATCTAATCTAAGAATAAAAATGAACAAGACTTATCACAGATTATTGAATCAATAAAGACTGCATTTCAGTTATTCCGGGCCTCAAATTTGTATTTAGAATTTTAATATTTTCAACAACTATAAAATGCATCCGTCCATCCTTAACTTAATTAGCTGTTTTTAAGAACTATGATAGGCTGTCTGCATCTGTGGCATTTCAATGCATGGGAGCCGTCTGAATGATCACCATTAATACCAATCTGACTGACTTTCTCGTTCTGCGATTGTTCATGGTACCATGATCCTCTGCTTTCTTCTTTCTGCTACAGTATTTCCCCCATGGTCTATTCCAGTGAGTCTAACTTCACTGGAGACATCTGCTCTCGTTGTGCGCTCGCTAGAGCAACACTCCACACCTCCCTGTCCTCTCACATTTCCTTTGTGAGTTTTTATTGTATTTGTCTTTCAAAATGTCTCTGCGCTGATCAGTTTATAGTTTTTTGCCATCCACAGAGGCATTGAAAGAGCAAGCAAAATAGAAACTAATGACCTTAAATCATGAACAACGTGTGAACAAATTATACACAAACAATTCTCTAGGGAATCTTGTATCCATTGATGACATTTGTGTTAACAATTTTTGCAAAACACTGCTAATGATATGCTAATCAGATACAGGAAGTGATTACATATTCTGAAAATTAATTAGAAAACTTTGAAACTAATGCTATACAACAGATACCCTAGTTTTCAGACAAGGGATTGAGCTAAAAAAAAACTTTAATAATGTAACCAAACTCGAGAAACTAACAACAAGAAAACCCAAAATACATGAGAAAAAAAACACTCTTTGCACGATGCCCGTTGTTGCTTTTCCTAAAACTTGACACCCTGGTTTTCCCGTGTGTATTTCCTTTATGTTGTAGCTGAAATAATTTTTTTTATTTTCGCTCATCTCTCATATTTTGTTAAACTCAGCCCAAATAAAATACCCATCTTGCTATCCTTACGTCATGTTGCTGTATTCGCCGTCACCACCAGGGGGGGGGGGGCACACAGAGGCTTCAACCAGCTAATATTCGATTTGTTGACAGATTGTAATCTTTATGTAATTAATTTATGCTGAAAAATATGGTGCAGCAACATAAGAAGTGGACAGCCATACACAAATATCATAGCATAATGAATTTTTTCACATTGCTTTACCAATTACAATATTTCTGTTTGTAAGTGTGTGTCTAGCAACATATATTCACTGGTAAATAGGTCCCTGGTTTGTTGACAAGATGAACTCTATATGTATTCGATTTATTGCACTTAATCTTCTGAAAGTCATCGGACACCAGCTTTCGCACTTTTAATGGCTTGATTTTATTAATGTAGTTCTCCCTCCTGGAAGTGACAGCGATTTTCCCATCAAGAAAATAATCCTGCAATAACGTTCCCACGTGTCTAAACGTGCCCAGTGAGGCCCATGCTCATCTTGGGTAAACCCAGGGTGCCGCTGAGGGCTATAAAGACTCGTCACAACAGGGCTGAAATATGATTCAACACGGTTGTTTGAATTTCATTTTTTTTTCTGTTTGAGTATTTTCAGATTTACTTTACATATATCCATTTTTACTTCCTATAAACAGGCTGTGTAAGGGGAATAATGGCCTGCTGTATGCCTTACAACACAGATAAAGTGGTGAGAACAGTCAGAGCATGCCAGAGTTTGTGAAAATATGTGTTTTCTTGAACTGGAGTGAGATCATAAAACATTGTATGACTGACGACCTAAGGAATAAGGAACGCTTGCCAAGGTAGGAAAAATAATGGTTCTGAATAAAGTTGTCCTATTCCTAGTAAGCATTAATAGAGCAGTACTTAATAAATTCTAATCTCAAACATCTCCAGTGAAAGGTGATTCTGTTGGAGGGCTGTAGAAGCAACAATCTTACTATGCCAAGTTCATGCTGCAAGTCAGGTTTACTTTACTTTTTACCAGCAAGGTGTCTTGTGCTCGCGGGAGATAAGGGACTGCAGCATGGTTCATGAAAGGACATTTTCATTGTTGTGTCTAGTAAGTACTACAGGGCCATGACCAAATTTTGAATTAGAAATTAATCATTTGATATTAATGCTAACTGTCAGATGGAGCCAAAGCTCTGGGTACCAACCAGAATGGAAATAAAAATTCTCTGTCTGTTTTTGTGTGCATGTGTGTGGGCTTTGAACACGGTGTTTTTGTCACACAAACCGCTTCTTTTCATCAGGTGCTTAGCTGCATTTTCCATCTATCTATTTTCCATAACTGCTTGTCCTATTCAGATTCGCGAAGGGTCCGGAGCCTATCCTGGAGGCTATGGGTACGAGGCAGGGAACAACCCAGGATGGGGTACCAACCCATCGCAGGGCACAGTCACACACAATTCACTCACATAAGCACACCTATAAACTATTTGGCAACCTTAAATAGACCTCGCCTGCATTTGAGCTGTGGGGGGAAACCAGAGTACCTGGAAGAAACCCCGCAATGACACAGGGAGAACATGCAAGCTCCACCCAAATAGAACCCAGGAGAAGACTTGAACCCGAGTCTCAGAGGTGTGCAGCAACAGTGCTGATCACTACCCCACTGTGCCACCTCCAGGGGCACAGCTGTGGACATTATATTAATATCTTGCATAAATTAAATGATCAATATATAACATACATAATGTTGTGTCTCTGCTGGAGGCCTTTCACAAGGATGTCAAAAGTAAGAAGTTCATACACCTTGGAGGAACATTCACATTGCAAGAAAGTATTCAATTCATCCATCATACACCATGAATAGTTTTAGACTACACATTTACTGAGTCTATTGACAATATATTAAGGGACATCTGACAAACCAAAAATAAAGAGAAGATACAAAGCCAGAGATCAATCACTAACCTGAGCACCGACATTAATCATTTCTTTATGAATTCTGCGTAGACTCAAGTTCATAAATAGATTATGTTAAAGTGCGTATGCAGTGCAATATCTGAATTATCTAAAGACAACAACCTACTATTATTCATACCTGATAAAAATACTTCATTTCTATGAGCACCAACCCGGCCTGCAAATCCACTTTTAATGATTCACTTTACCAAGCAGCTGTGTGAAAACTTATCTGCAAGACAAGAGGTGTAATTTACTTTCTGAGATATTCCTGAGAAGTGCTCGCCCCGCCGATTGTCCTCTCCCTGAGCTATAACTGAACAATGGCAATAATGAGATGATACAATGATGAGATGATGAAAGGTGTTGTCAAAGTCAGCAGTGTTTGTATTCAGAACAGTACCAGCTCTCGGTCTCCAGTCTGATTCATTATAAGCAGTCTCACACTGGGAAATTATCAAAAAATTTAACTCTTTCAGATCACATAATTGTATACTAATCACTTTTATTTTGTACTATAGGCCATTTCAAATAAATATAAAGGAAATTTTTGAATTCGTGTTGTTGGATATCACCGGCATATATATATATATATATATGTATAGCGTGCCTTGGAAAAAAATTGAGACCACTCTACATTTTTAGACAAATCTGCATTTGTTAATCTTGATTTAATCCTGATTCTGCTAGCAGAAGGTTACGTTGAGTAGCAGACTGCTTCCAGGTTCAAAATTTCTAAGACAGCAGTACACAAGCAAAAGGTGAAGCAGGAGACACTGGGAATGACCAGAAACCAGTCGAGTAAAGGGTGGAAGAGACCTTCAAAAGGAACGGGAAACATTAAGTGCAGGTGTGAGGTGCACTACTAAGACAGTTTGTATCAGGCTCCTAGAAACGGGACTGAAATCCCATAAAGCAAAAAAGAAACCCTTCATTAAAGAGAAACAGAGACAAACCAGGCAGCAGTTTACAAAAAAAAGAGTATTTTATTCACATACGCCCACCCTGAGAAAAATTGTGCTGTGGTCTCTTATTTTTTTCCAAGGCTGTTTACATACACACACCCACACAATATACTTTTAATATATAACACCCAGCAGAGAGGGGAGTCACACCCCCAACCCTGCCGGGGTGAAGCCAACGCTGTAGCCACTGAGCCGCTGGATTATGGAAGGAGGTCATTTGGTAATAGGCCATTTCCTGTAGCTTGTATTGCATATTAAGTCTGCAAGTGTTTGCTGTAGTTAACATTCATGCTGTTTAGAATTCAGGCTGGCATGGTGGTATGGTGGTTAGTGCTCACACCTTGTACCTCTAGCACCAGGGCTTGGGTTTCCACCCTACGAGTCTGTGGGTGGCATTCGCTTTGCATATTAATCCTTAGTTGCCAGGGGGTGTTCTCTAGATTCTCTGGTTCCCTACAGTCCAAAAACTAAGGTAAGGCAAACTGGAGTTACCAAATTGTGCATTGGTGTGTGTGTGTCCTGTCCCTGCTGACCACAGACCCCCACAACCCAGCATAGGACAAGCAGGTATAGAAAGTGGATGGAGGGTCTCTATATTCTGCATGTAGTGTTTCTGTGTGTTTTACTGTGAGTAATGAATCTGGATTACCCTTTAAATGTTAGGTAACATGTTATTACAGCATAATTACAAGTTAATACCATTATATTATGTTATTTACTTCATGGTTTGAAAATAATTTGAACTATTATAAAATATTAACAAGTCATGAGAATAAGCCCTTAGTTTTACTTTCTGCTCCAATAGACTACCGGTATCATAATAGCACAAACAAACAACACCACTCAAATAGAATCTCCATTATGTGCAAAATAAAATATTGTCTGCTTAGTGTACGGCTTACACCTAACAAAAAAATGAAAGAAAATTAAACTAAACGTAGTGTAAATTCAGAAAAATGCATTGTTAACACAGGCTATTCACATGCCTAATGCTAATTAAGAGTGTAACATTTTATTTACTTCTGCCATCGGTTTTTAATTTAAAATAGACTGGTTGTAGTTGCTCTGTTTTTATTTTCTTTTTAAGGTTTCAGAACCACCAGTCCTCTAACCACTAATGTGAAAATTACAAAACTGCACAGTCCCTCTTGCAGCTGCAGAAGTTGTATTTATTATTCAGAAATTTCTATATCACTGACTGACAGTGTATTGCAGAAAAGAGAAGTGGGGCTCTGAATAGGGATAACAAAGGTAATTAATTAGATTTTACACTTGTTGTCAAAAGCAAGAAAAGCCAGTTTAACATCCAGCCTCCCAGCCAGCTCTTTGTCTTTGTGATGCATCCTTTTAAAGGCAATTAATGAAGTGAATAATTCAAAACAGAATCTGCATGGAACATTAAATATGTGGAAATTGTACTATTATGCCTTACAGTTGAATTATTTTGCTAAGGGAATACTGATGTGACTTTGCAATGAGTCAAGCTTCTTGAACCTGGCACTTTAAATCCAGTATTTAAATGATTTTGCAAAAAACTGTCTATAGCATAAACTCATATCAAAGTCAAATTCTGAGCATATTATCTGGTAATGTTTCCCTTTTGTTAGGCAACACAAATATTATAAGACATTGTTATTTTGACAAATGCAATTTGGCAACAAAAGTATTCATTTCTACCAACTTGACTGGAATCCCAAATTACCTTTAGAAATTAATAATGAATAACTTGCATGTCAATTTAAATAAAAATCTGGAAACCAAATGAACTTTATAAAGGGAAACATCTGAAAACATAGTAACAACAAAGATGTTTCAGCTGATCTGCAAAATAAAGAACTCAAGATCTAATCATTGCAATCAAGAATAAATGAAGGCAATTATTGTACAGTAATCAGCAGTTTGTAATAGAAATGTTTTGGTCTCATACAAGTCATTTTTTTGTACATAGATGACATCACAATAATCATACATGCCATAACAAATTCCTTTAAAGCTCACTATGGCAGATGATTCTTTTTTGACTGTTTTTGTATTGGTGTCTACTATATTACCCTATGGAGACCTGAATCACAGTTCTGCTTCTATGTCTTTTAATCTGTCCAAACTGAAGGCTTATTTATGGAATTGCATTATTCTGACTATTTCTATTTGCATTTTTCCTGCACTGGAGATGAAAAGGTAAAAAACTAATGGAAAGACCAAAAAACCTCTCTAATCATTTCTGGCTACATTTATTCTATCTCCTTATCACAGGAGGGACGCCAGAGAGGCCTCCAGCTGCATTCCTTTCTTCTGCTGTGGGAGAGCTGGACAAGAATGGTGACAGTGACTGATTAGTCCTTGGAGAGAAGTACAATCCTCAGAAACCACGGGGAGAGCATCTGTACCATTAAACGTCCCGCACGAACTATTTTGTGTGTTTTGGTGGTAATTCACTCTGGTGCTACTTATAATTTATTAACACAAAGTGGTGAAGAAAGGCGTCAATCCGTGCATTTTTGTCGATACGATACACTCGATGGCAATCACTGGGCACCAGCCGAGTCACTAAGCCAAAGGCCCCTGCCAGCTACAGATGGAGCGCTTAATGATGAGTAGATTGCACCCATGGCTCTGTCTTCATAATCCTGAGACCTCTTGGAAGCAAGGAGAACCAGCACACTACACTGAGGAGGCTCAGTTTTGGGTCATTTATCTCACCAGCTGCTTCAGGTTTCTTTGTGGAGAAAAAGGGTGGTAGCTACCAGCCCTGTATTGATAATCTACCTCTAAATGATACAGCCATTACATTCCACTAGCCTCTTACCCTGATATCTGTAGTCTTGGGGCAAATCCATTTGGCCACCATCTTCACAAAACTAGACCTCCGAAGTGTAAACAACCTCACTAGAATTTGTGAAGGACATGAGTGGAAGACTGCATTTATTACCATCTGAAAACATCATTGAATTTCTCATGGTGTCATATAGACTTACTAATGCCCATCTGTATTCCAGCTCTTCATGAATGGGGTGTGTGGAGAATAATTTGCTGATTGTCCATATTGATGACCTGCTTATCTACTCTTCCAATATGGAGGGGCTGTACAGAGTCTCTGGGGAATACAACCTCCAAGGCAAAGAGTAGAAATGTGACTTTCATTAACCCACAACCTCATCCCTGGGCATCGTACTAGACACCCAACTAGAGTTTTATTGTTCTACCATGTGAAATTCACAATGAAATATTTACATCACAAAGAAAATGTTGCAGAACATTCTTCAATCATTACAACCTCCTTACATTAACTTTTTCTGACTTTCTAACTTTGCATAAGACAAAAACTTAATTGGCTGAAGACCACACACACACACACACACACACACAAATATTATACGCCACACCCCAGCAGACACACTTGTAGTATAGATTATATACTACAAGTTATCAAGTAATCCAACTTTACCCGACGAGGTGTGTGACTATTAATAATCCCGACTGCGTATCTGTGCTGGACATCACCAGCACGCCACACGTCTTGTAGGTGAAGCCTGCATGTCTGTTACACCCGAACAAAATTACAGCTAAAAACGGCCCTATGGACCAAATTGTTTGCAAAATTCCGTTATATATAGCTAGGACCAGCGGACCTCATCCGTCATAGACAATATTCCCTTATAAGAGAGTCCACTGTAGTGGGATTTTACTATATATCACCATTTTTATGCATCATCCCTGTACAAAAAAAAAAAAACAAGACAGTCACTCTCAGCATTTTGAACTACCATGTAGTCTATCAGTTCCACAGAACAATACAGGGCCCCATCAGATGGCACAACATACTGTAGATCCCGCAGACATTCCTCCCGGTAAATATTATTATTGGCCCTGATTACTACAGTAGGTACACACTTCCCTGTGTTGGTTACTCTAGTATAACCTGTACCTCAGAACCACTCATAAGTTCTTGTATCTATCCATTGCTAATGACGCCAAGTATTCCATGTCAAGGATTTTATGCTTAGTGCAAGACCCCACAGTCATTTCCAGCAGGTACACTCAACACTCAAACCATTTCCCATTCCTTAAAGACCACAGGCACAGATTGCAGTGAATATTATTGCAGACTCTCCTCAACTTATGACTAGATTCCATTCAGACAGGCAGGTCGTATGTCGAAATAGACGTTCGTCAGAATAGGATAATCGCACTGACTTGCAGGTGTGAGAATGAGACTGGGTAGCCTGGGTGGTCATGCGGCCTTGCAGTACATTACTTTCTCACAGCAACTATCTTATGATGTGCAGTGCGCTCTAGGTAGCGAAGTGCTGCAGAGTGCATGGCCCAAAATCTATTTATATATTTATTTTTAGAAAACTTTGGTTGTATGTATGAATCATCATAAGTTGCATTGGCTGTAAGTCAAGGGCAGTCTGCACATATTTTTCTTCATTTAACACATTCATTGTAATTCTAGTTGCAGCTGAGAGATTCTCTAAAAAACGGGCCACCTTTCATTGGCCTGCCTCATGCTGTGGGCCTGCCATGGCTGTTTGATCAATCAAGGGTTTCAGTTCACTGGGATTCCTAAAGACATCGGTATCACAGGACTTTGATTGTGACGTGAAAGAGCTTACTCTGTGCACCTCTACAGCTACCATCCACAAAATAATGGTCATACTGAGCAGCTGAATTAGGAGACTGGAAGTTTTTAAAGCAATACCATTCTAGCAACCAGAACGATTGGAGACCGTATCTAGACTGAACTGAGTATGCACAAAACACCCTCATTCACTTTATTATGCTTAACTGCCCTTTTAAAACACATCCCAGGATGCCAGTGTCCTTTATTCCTGTTGGAGACGGAGATCAGTGAAGTCTCAGGCAAGTGATTCAGAAGGAGAGGTTAAGTGGGAAAGATGCTCATGTTTCCATCGTCTAAATGGGACCCAGAAATGATAGGTGAGCTGTTACTGCCATCCAATTCCCTTCTTCCAACCAGGACAACAAGGTTTGACTGTCCAACTCAGGACACAAAACTGTTTCTCTTGCCTCCTTCTGGATCTAAGGTATCCTGTTAACATCAAAAAGAGTATTAATCCTGTCACCGATCACTTACAGCTACACTCCAAATATTGAACCTCCCCTACTTTCCACATCTCCCTATTGAAAGAAGTTAATTACAGTCTAATGAACTCACCCTCCACCCCAGGTGTGCCCCCAATACCTCCACACATTGGTGGTGGATCAGCATGCTCGGTCCATGCCCTGTTGGACCCTAGAAACCACAGAGGTTGTAAACAATATCTAGTGGACTTGGAGGACTATGGCTCCTGTTCATTATATCATTCAATTGTTGCACGTCTGCAATCACTCACCTTGTAGGATGTCTAGGGCTTTGGGAGCTGTCCACTGAAAGAAAAGAATGGTCACAGCTAGATCCAGTGAGTCTATGACTGATCTGGCCACATTCAAAGACCAACTGAAGAATGGAGCATGGGTAGGCATTTAAACACACACATAATAGGGATCAATGACAGACAGGTGTGGGCAGTTAAGGCCAATGAACACTGAGGAACTCATGCAGGCAATCGATGGAAACAAAGGATCAAACATCTGGGAAGACTATATAAAGTTTGTTAAATGTTACGACATACAGAGAAAACTGCAAAGGCACATCAGCAAGGATCTGTACACTGAGTACACCAATACTAACACTAACTAACTCATAAATGTTAAATAATCAACACATCAAGAAGGAAGCATGGAAGCTTCATAGCAGCCCAGGGAACAGAACACACTAGGAGCGGGATGGACAGCGACACTTGCTGGCCAAACGGGAAACTGACATGCAGACGTTGCAGGGCAGGAACCAATCCTGACTAACTGTGTCTTTGTTACTTACTGTTCTGTTCATTTGCGTGACTCTTTAATTTTTGCCTGTTCTCTCACCATTTAGATTTGCTCTTTTCCCTCTCTGTCTTTTCCTCTGTCTGCATCCTTGTCACTTGACTTTAATACAACTAGCTATTTTTTTATTCACATAGCAGGCCTGATCCAAAACATCAAAATCAAATGTGTCAGACAGATTTTTATAAGGCAGTTACAGAAATGGTCAAAAATTATCCTGATAAATGCTAAATATTAGGAAATTATTGGTTTAATGTAAGAAAAATCTAGTTAAATATTTAACAGAGTCAAAAGTTTAGCAGTGATTGTAATTAACAATGATAAATTTTCCTGTTCTCTATTTATTATCATTAGCTCCTACTGAATGTAATTAATCCTTCATATTATTAAGAGGTGTAAGGAGTCCAAGGGTCCATAATAAACTGAATTCTAGACTAATCTACTTGGTTATTTAATATACTTAATATCAGCTTTATCAGTGGAACCGCTACTGAGATCAGCTTATGCCTGCGCCACGGAAATACAGGGTTTTGATGGCACAGAGTGTGAAACTATAGAACTTAATGTGCAGATTCCTTGGAGAAGAGCTGTCCATAGCCCACTGAAAAAGACACCTGCAGCCGTTAGATACAACAATGACGACATGCAAGTTACAGGAGAAATATTCAGAGATGCACTCTCTGGGCAGAAGCACACCGTCAACGTAACAGTAGTGTATGGACATTTATTGCTTTGTGTTTTGTTTGGTGATTTTTATTTTTTATGGTACTATCGGCACAAACACCTGTAGTTCAGTCAGTGCCTGTAGTTTAGTCAGTGGTGGCGGCCTTTTTTCCAACACACCGCACCGTTCAGGGAAATAATGAAGTACTTGCGCTTTGATAGAAAGAGTAACCAGCAAACATGCCTTCAGTCTGGCAAATCTGCACTGGCAGCTGAGATCTGGAAGCCTTTCATCAAAAACTGAATTGTCTGCTTCAAACCCGGAGGAAAAAAAATACGGTGGATGAACAGCTGTTTCCAACCAGAGCACACATGCTGTTTTACTCGGTACCTGGTGAACAAGACAGACAATTTAAGGATTGAGTCTAAGCTACCCCTTAAGTCAAAATACATCTAGAATGGATGTGCACACTTGGTTAAAATTGACTTTTCGCCAGATCATCAAAGAATGTGGTTCTTCAGTTAATGGAACAGAGATAAGGGAAAATGTTTCACAATTGATTTTCAAAATGGAATTGAATAAATGTAATATAGTTAAAACTGTAGAACTATTTAGAAGATAACTACCACAGTGTCTTATGCACATTATTATTGTAATAATCCCAAATACTGAATTTTGTTGGCTCTATTTTCACAGTAATGAAATACAACACCAGGATTTATAATTTACGGCATGAAATTGTGTTTTTGGGTGTGGGACAGAGGCGGGTATATGATAATATTAAGTCAGATGAAACTAAAAGTTGGGATAAGCATTGTGGATCAGATTGCATTCTAACATTCTGTGTGAACTGCAACATGTGGACAACAAGAACCTGTATTTAATAATACTCCATATATTCTGGAATAAATATGTAGATTATTTGCAAACAATACACTGGCAAATACATTTTGCAGTGGATGCTGTACAAGGCTCTGCACCAAAGATTTAAGCAGCACTGTTAGAAATCATCTCAATGTCTGCAATGACAATAAAATGCAATGGGGTTAAACTTAACACTTGCCCAAAACTATACCATGCTTGTCTGTGGAAGAAAAAGCTACAGTACATATCTAGGGACTGGATATACATTTTCTGCAGTGCTGCAGATACACACAGAAGTCAAAACAAGGAAAAAAATTATAAACACTGCATTAAAAGCAAAAATATTGTATGAAACTTTACGCTTGAAAATATACTGCTTTAATAACAGTGAAAAAATATCTTTAAGCATTTGTTGTCTAATGTTACTTATTTGCTATGGGCAAATCAGAGATGCCATCTAGCCTAACTGCATCTTTGGACAGCAGGATACAACTGGAGAACCCAGAGGAAACCAGTACAAAACAAGGAAGTCTCACACACAGAGCAAACGCAGGATTGAATCTCCAGCCATGGAGCTGTGGGCAGCAGCACCCACCCTGCCATTGTGCTATAAAACATTTTTGCTTAATATTTTACTACATTTTTACTACATTATTTTACTTGCCTATTTCTGATCAAATAAATTCTAGATTTTGAATTGCATTTCTCCTTTGTATTTTTGCAGTTAAGCATTTCAAAAAGTGTATTTGTAACTGCACATATATTGTTTTCTTTTAGTTCTAGGCAACGAAAAAAAAATCAGTAGTTATCGCAAAGTGTCCTTTCCCAGCCATGTGTGCAGTAGCACTAGCGTTTAGCATGTGTGGTTGGGGGGGTTGCTCTGTGGGCAACAGTGTCGCCTCACACCTGCAGGGTGTCAGATCCCATCCCTCACCTCTTCATGCTGTCTGTTATCCCTAGTGCCTCCAAGTAGCTTTAAATAAAGATATTCAAAGTTAAAATTTGTCTGCCTTAAATAAAAGAAGACCTTGGTGAGTTAGATTAAGGGTCAGTATTTAAGGGAGTCATTAATATGATAGAGGCAAACATATCCTTGGCCATTCAGGTGCCTGAGATGCGGATAAAAAGAGGAGAAGACTTTTGACAGGACTTTCAGATTCCTCATGGAGAGGGTGGTCAGAGTGGCAAAGCTAACTCCTCCCTTGGCTGCTGTTTGGCCGTTAATGACGATTCTGACAGTCCTGGTTGATCTTGTGAGAAACATCCTGGGGAATCATCACAAATATCAGCAGGAAAGATGGCTGGGGG
>JAODUD010000040.1:14726371-14738645 GCA_026784285.1 Stomatorhinus walkeri | reverse complement strand
CATCGGCTGGCTAGCATCCGGGCGAACGGGTCGTCCTGGACCTCGGGTAGATCTAGCCAGCTTACCGCCTCCCGGAGTAAGCAGGCTCGCCAACTCCTGTCTTGCCGGGGAGCTGCGTCTTTACGGAGATCCGTCATTCTGTCACGATCGGGTGCGAAGCGTGCCTGAATGTCGGCGGCGTTGGGCAGGAAAGATGATCGGAAACAGGAATCTCCAAAACAACAGGGTTTAATAGGTTGAGACACGGGTAAACGCCACAAGACATTACAATGACGGATCTGAAGATACGAACTCAGACGCGGACTAAATACAGAAAGCTAACCAGACGAAACCAAAACCAGATAATCACGATTGGCAACAGCTGGAATCCATCAGGGGAGAGACACGAAGTAGCAAGGGGGCGTGGCACATGAGGCTGCAACGGGCAGGGTATGACAGCCACACTCTCATTTATTTATTTTGGGGGGGGGGGGGGGTGGCTGCTAAAATTGCCCCTGCAGAGGTCGCAGCACTTGACAGGGGCCTTTGAGAGGGACCTTTGAATATATAAAAATATATGTTAAAGTAAGTGGGGGGGCAAGGTGACATTGTGTCAGCGGGCCCAGAATACGAATTCCCCTGTCTGATTACGACCAAACTGAAAGGTGGGGTTGGCTGCTGAAACATTTCTGTATCATTTGGCCATTTTCTGTCCAATGCAGTCTTGCATTTATATTCCTTCCTTCAAAATATAAAAGTCTACTATAAAGTTAACTTTTCTGAGAAAACCACTGAAGAAGAAGAGGTTGGATTAATGGATGAATGTAGAAACAGAAAAACCATTTTGCTGTTTCAGTCTGGCCCATTTAAACTTATTACTGAAGGTGATGCCTCTGCCCATTCACACTAACAGGTTGAAACGTTACTATAGATGGTGGTCATTATATTTTCATTACCAAGTGTCCATAAAGTTGAACTACTCTCTGCATGTTCTAATAAACGACGATGGAGCCAAAGGGAATATGTAAAAGCTATGCAACGGAGCACTCAATACATTGCTGTGCAGCCTTTGGTCAATTTGGGCTTTACGCAAGACGTGACAAAAAGCGCAATCTCATATTCATATACACAAATAAGCATGGTTGTGCAGTGTTTAGCGCTACTGCCTCACACCTTTGGGACCTGAGTTGAAGTCTTCAGGAGGCTTCCATGTGTGTGGAGATTGGATGCTCTCCCCATGCCTTTGTGGGGATTCCTCTAGGTCCCACGGTCTCCATAGTCCAACAGCATGCACCCCCGCCCCCCCACACACACACTGTGATTCCTGTAGCTTGCTCTAGAGTCATTGTGGCCTGTGCTAAATACCTGATCCAAAAAGAGGATGCATACATAAATTCACTTAAAACAAAACCATTCGAAAATTCATAAGAGAATTAGCAGCTATCACTCTCTCAAAGCAAAATCTTTTCTAGGAAAACCAACAATGTAATGATGGAATAAGAAACAATTATAGTTCAACAGGAGCTGTAACACGCAACACAAATCCTGCTGTGGCTTTGAAGATTTGTTTTGTCATGTGAAAAAAAATGAATCATTAGTAAATGACAACTAAGCTTTCTTTTTGTGATAAATGCACCCCCCCAAATTCCCATTTCTGCTCCATGTGGCGAGGTTATTAAATTGCTGCCTTGATAAACACAAATTTGCATTCATGATGCTCTGCTGGATGCGCTTTCTGCCGCAAGCGTGCAACTGTTCTGCCATAAGAAAAAAAGCTCAATTGGAAGGTCTGTACTATCTCAAAGCATTTTAATGCATTTTCTCCTGGGTCACACAGCACCCTTTACATCTAAAAACATCCTGTGGTTTTCACACCACTTTTCTGCTGATATTCCTTTGTGCATTAACATCACATTGCCACATCGCCACTACATTTCTGCTTTTTCGCCTTTTTTTCTCAATAATTTCATTTCATGCCAGAGTCATACACTTTACTTTATGCTTAAGGTGCCATAGTACATTAGGCTAAAAAGGGAAAAATATATGAATGAATGCTTATACTGTGTTTGGTTTGTTGTTTTATTTATAATGTGCAGTGCAGCTCTGGGTCTGACAGGAATCACATCATCACAGTTACATTTATTCCTCAAGGAGGGAACTCAATAAAGAAAAAAAACACCCAAATGCATTGGTGCAAAAATAGGATCTTGTTTTTGAAATTAACGGAAAAGGGGGCTATAAGCAAAATGTAAGATTACAATATATTAGGTATGAAAGCTACAAAAATGTGTATATGGCAGTTTTCCCTTACTGCACACAGATCAGAGGAGAAAGGTATTGTATTATGTCTTTCTTCTAACAAGGTACAATAAATGACGTATTTCCCTTGAGACAGTAATTCCTAATGCAAAACAAAAAAAGGCTCCTCCTGGTCGAGACTCTGCCAAATCCTCTTCTTCTAGTCATCAGCATAGGTCACCCTGGCGACCTTTTCAGTTCTATTAATGCACACTGAAGCCAAGATGAGTCTGAAATTACTTTGTCTTTCAGAAGGGGAAGCAGGATGGGTCCCCATGGTATCTAAATGGCCTAATAATTCATAATTCTCAAGCTCATTTCCATTTGGTTTTGTGATTGTGACTGTGATACAAAGGCACGTTCTTATTTTTTTCAGTCTCTTTCAGCCTTTGTCTTTTATCCATTATTTTTATCTAATGTAGCATTCTGTATCTGGTGCTCAAGCAGTGAAATTGCCTTATGCAGTAGAAATCTATCTATCACAATTAACCATAAATGTGTGTGTGAGTGTGTATTGATATTTGCCTAGAGAGCGGCAGGTTAGGTGCTTTGCTCAAGGGCCCAAAGTCATGTAACTATTCTTAAAGGGTGCTCAAAGTCATGTGACTATTCTCAAAGGCTGGGCTCAAACGGGTGATCTTCCAATCACAAGCATGGAGGGTGAGTCTGGGTAGCCACACTTCTCCCATTAATGTACCTGTATTGGTCAAAATTACCATGTTACATTGGATAATAATAATAATAATAATAATAATAATAATAATAATAATAATAATAATAATAATAATAATATATTTTAATTCCAACACTAAACTAAATTCCAAAACTGAACAAAAAGAAGCTTTTGCTATGAATACAACGTATCTCTTCTTCTGGTTATACACAGTTTAGCAGTTCCACGGGTGTATGGAAAATAACGTCTCTACTCTCCACCCGGAGTCTGTCTCATGTACCTCTCATTTTTCAGCTATAATCGCCTTGGGCATTACCATCCTTATGGAAGACCCTCGATATAAAATGAAAATTGACTTTAAAATAATCGGGAGAAACAACAGCTGTTGCTGGTGAGAGGTAAATTTATTGAGAATGTTACAAAAAATGTACATAACAGTCGGTTCAGGCTATATAGTTTGTGTATGGGGTGTAATTCTTGTTTACCAGTTTAAATAGATACTGGACACATCCCTAATCTACATGTAATGCATATGTTTTTACAGTTAGCCATAAATGATCAGCAAAATAATCAGGAATGATAAATGCAACTATAACATTATAGTATATAATAATATATTTGTAAAGGTATATATTAAGTCAATATATATTGATTGCGGGTCCATGGTAGTTACTAGGATTGTTATTGACACACAAGAAATGTTGTTATTATTTTTTTATTTTTCTTTTTTGCAAGCGCTCTCCAAAAAGCAGAAAAAAAGCAGGCCCAGCCTATCAGTGGAGCAATAAGGAGCTTGATTGTCAAACCACTCTGCCAACCCAGAGATTCAAACTAGTGACCTTCCAATCCCAGATACTGCATCCTAAGTCACTGAATCATGTATGTTACTGCCAGTTTAACTGATATTTTTATTTATGTTGTACATGTGCATGAAAAGCATGTAGAGATGTTCTGCGCACCTACTTTATTTCTGAAGGAAAGAAAATACAGTAACTACTGAGGTACTCACAGAGCAATGAACTGTTTCATCTATAGTACAATCTGTAATGCATTTACAACCTGAATCCTTTTGATCTACCGCTCTGTAAATTGCTGTAAGAACTCTTTTACGAAGGTCTAGACATAATGTATAGAATTGTTGGTAATAAAGTGCTAATATAATATTTACAAAATGATGAATGGCTCACAGGGACATATTGTTATTTGCACTGTTATTAAGCAAATATTTATACTACATGAAGTGCTTAATTGTAGGTTTTAAAACTAAATATGGCAAAACTCCAGGTGGCTAAATGATTAAGTTCTTCGTAAGTAGAAGATGGAAGTTGTATGCTAATATTCATATCAGGGAGCTCAGTGTGAAACTAAAAAATCCCCATAATTTCTGTAAAGACAGCTTCCATGAACGAGGGCAGTCCTTCTAATGAGATTAACGGTAAGTGTCACTAATGTTTAATTGCCTTTGGTGAGGAAATCAAATTGGAGGAACATTCTCATTGGTGTAGAATTAAACCAAAAACAGGTGTTTGCTAATTAAAGCTCAGGAAATAATGAATGACCTGCCCCTCTCCTCAATGAAGAAATACAATCTTGGCATCTGTTGCCCCGCATGGCTCCAAAACATTCCCAAATCCTTTCCTTCGCTCTTCACACTGTATATTGCTGTGAAAGATTCTGAAGTGAACACGCTTGTAAAAGATCTTGTTGGATTTTGCTAGAAGATCTGTGCTGTCAATCAAACATCTTTCCAACGGTCTGTGATGCTCTGAGGAGTTTGCCCTTTCGCAACACGGCCACACTCTGAAAGAATGCATGCCCTAGAAAAGGAATAACACTATCTCAATGCCTTAGAAACATATACTTTGGACAACGGATAGAAAGTAATCAAAGCATTTTTCCTGTCAAAGGGCCTCGAGAATTTCAAAGCCTGACTGAAGTTATTATGAGAGGTTTTTACTGCCACACAGTGTGCATATTTTAACATAAACAATCAAAATGCTTTTATGGCACCCCAAATCATGGTACTACCATACTGTCACAAAGATTCTAGGTCCACAACAATTGTGTTAAATAAAAACTGGATTTTCTATTTGTTTGTTTCATCGCATTTGAAGAATGTAACACCCATAGAATGCCAGAAATATGTTGTTCATGAAGAAATGACAGTCATTGTCTTTTGTTGCACATGTGAAATTCAATATTAAATATTGCTGTTAAAAATGTTCATTTGCTCAAAAAACACCGGCATATGTAACAGCTTTCGCAACACCCAATTTAACATGCATTTATTTTCACTTGACAATTTGCTAAGGTGCTATATGCCAGCAGCATTGTTTTCCTGTCACAAAGTGTTATGACTCAACAAAAGTCGCCCCTGGAAGCCGTGATGCTCAAGTGCAAGACAAGTAAATGTATCTAAACCAACTTGTGCCATTCTAAAAAAGTACAACATTGCCCCTTTTAGTATTTGCACCAGCTTTTTAAATAACATTGCAGTTAATAAAATCAGATGTACACTCACTGTGTACTGCCATGTACTATCAGAAAGGCTGGCCTTTTTGTCTCCAGAACCAAAAGTTGAAAAGTTCTACGTTCCAAGGAGCAATTCGGCACGCCACTCTTGTATTGAGCTGTTGCTTTCGCACTTGTGTCCTTCCTGTTAGCTTCCAAGTCTGCCCATTCTCCCCTGACCTCTCTCATTAACATGATGTTTTTTTTTGCACAGAACTTCCGCTTACTGGATTGTGTCTGCTTATCACACCATTCTCTGTAAACTCTAGATACTGTAGCGTGTGAAAATCCGGGGTGGAGGGGTTGCTGTTTCTGAGACGCTTTGTCTGCTACCAACAATCACACCATGTTTAAAAGCACTTAGATCGCAAACCTTAGCTATTCCAAAGCATAATTAAACAATAACAGAGCGTCTTCATCCTCTCTGCATGGTTTTCTTTCATATTTGATTGCATATTATTTGTTATAAAGTTTGAGAAAGTAATCTGCTCTCAAGTTGATAAAGTTTTTTCTAGACTTTTATAGATTTAATCGGTTCAAAGCAGTTCCTTATTGCAGCAGCTGCTGGTTATTTTATATTTTATGTAAAAGGAAGAATTTCAAGAATATGGTGGGTTTAGCCAGTTCCAGAGTACGTTCTACTTGTTTCCTGGTTTAAAACGACATATTCTGATTGTTTTTGCCACCAAACTCAGGTCCCACTGCCTATCCTGACTCTTCCTCTTGTCATGAGGCATTACGCCTCAGCAGACATGCACATTTTTTTTTTCTTAGTGCTGCATTTCTCATTCCAGCACCACCAGTAGGACATTCTGCCTCGTCTAGCGCTAAGGATTGAGCCATCTGTGCCTCTCTCCTGGAGTCTAAGCAGATTCAGGTCCTGAAAATGGGATATTAAAACATTTATTAGGTGTGTGATTTATTGAGATGGGGGTATGAATAGGAGACCTGGCTACTCTTCGTTTAAGGTAGAGAAGCCCAAATGGTCCTTCGCTCCATCATCTTTCCCCTTTTATCCCAACAGAAACCTCACACCCCTTCACAGGCCCCCTAGTCCACTCCACCTTAATTGACTCATTACTGTTCGCTGTTCAAGCGGTTTTCCAGCCCATTTCCCCATTTGTGGTATTATACAGGGTATTGGGGATGTAGATTATGAGGTTCAGCACACTGACCAGGGGACTGCACTGCTGGTGCATCACATTAACCTCTTGAAAGCCTGGAGGTGGCCAAGGTCTGTGCTATTGGCTGCATTGAAAATCATCAGTGAGAATCCTAGCCCAGAGCTTCCCAAAACATAGAATATTATTCGGATCCTCTGGGTTGCTGATGAAATGGTTACCATTTTTCATTGTGAAATTCCCAATGGTTAGCAATACCATTTAAAATTTGAATTGTCATTTAATTCCATGGTTCAGTACTGTGCTTTGAAAAACCAGAGATAAATACTGTCCAGCATTAATCGAAGTTAGTAACAGCCCGTCTGTCGCAGGTGTGCAGGTGCAGCATGTAACACGGGTTTGTTTTGTGTCTGTGAAAAGATAATGGAAGGCAATGACAGAGCTCCGGTGATTTTTAATGCTACTGCACATATGATGTTACATCATGTTATCATATGTTTACACAAGGTCTTGGCTATGTTATTATTTTAAAGTTTATGCAAACAAAAGGTGCATAGTGTGGCTGATTTTACTTGTGGTGTTCAATATAGCGCTTGGTGAAATGATTTCATTGTGTATCTATACTTTTTGAAAAATCCAGAACTTAACTTGTTAACTGTTAACTGAAAAACCGCTAAAAACTTTAGAGGAAGCCAACAATAACTGCTAACTTTTATTATATACATTTAGCTTTGGTTGGGTTTTGCCAGGGTAGAGCACTGCCTCTGATACTAAGGACCTGTGCTAGTAATTAGATACTTGTTTGAATGGCTGTGAATCCCTGGAGTGATTCTGCTTTGTTGGGCGGATGAGCAAAAGGCTCCTTAAGCTGCAATTACTTCATCCTGGGTGTGACTGGGTGTACAGTTGGGGGTTGGTTGCAGAATTGGTACTCCAGCTGCTGGAAAAAAACTCACAATGGTCCATTTGGGTTCAGGGTACCCACGTTTTAAATGGACTTTATCTTAATTTAGCCAAGACTACCTTAACCCTCTGGAGCCGGCGTACTCGCCTGCAGAACCAAACAGAAATCTCACCAAACCAATAAAAAAGAAAAAAAAAAGGTTTTTGTCATTGAAACATTTAAAAAACAAACACAGAAACCTTTAACGGTCTACATTTCAATTATAAACTATATTGCTGAAAGTACTGGGACACCTGCCTTTACACACACATCAACTTTAATGACATCGCATTCTGAATACATAGGCTTTAATATGGAGTTGGCCGACCCTTTGCAGCTATAACAGCTTCAACTCTCTTGGGAATGCTGTCCACAAGGTTTAGACGTGTGTTTATGGAAATTTTTAACCATTCTTCCATTAGAGCATTTGTGAGATCAAGCACTGATGTTGGATGAGAAAGCCTGGCTCACAGTCTACGCTCTAATTCGTCAATTTATGGTGTTCTATCGGGTTGAGTTTGTGCAGGGCAGTCAAGGTCCTCCACACCAGACTTACTCATCCATGTCAAGATCAAGATCAAGATCCTGGTTGCTCTGCTCCGGCATCACCTGGTATGAATGTCCTGCAGAGACGATAGAGAAGATCAGGTACAGCGCTCTGCTGCCAAATCACTCTCTGTAGTCCCTTCATGTCCTGTACACAGCTGTTTCTGTAGCAGGATGTGATGTTCTGGGTCAGGACATTTTCCACAGCACTGGAGTTAAAAGTCCTAAGAATCACCGAAGAAACCTGAAACGTATTCATCTGTCTCAGGCAGTAAAGACACTGTCTCACCTTGCTGGACTGGGTTTGGGTGTGTTTTGTCCATGTCAGGTCCTCAGTGATGTGTATGCCTAGACAATTGAAGCTGCTCACTCTCTCCACTGCAGTCCCTTTGATGTAGAGGGGGGAGTTGGAAAGCTTCTTACTCCTCCTGAAGTCCACCATCAGCTCCTTGCTTTTGCTGACGTTAAGTTGGAGCTATATGTGGCCACACAGTCTCTAGTGTAGAGTGTGTAGAGGATTGGCCTGAGCACGCATCCTTGAGGAGCCCCTGTGTTGAGTGTGATGGTGTTGGAGATACAGCCACCTGCTCTCACCACCTGCGGTCTGCCTGTGAGGACGTTGAAGACCCAGGCACACAGGCGGTTGTTCAGTCTAGCTCCCTCAGCATGGTGTACAGTCTGGAGTGTAGTGGAGAACTATTGTGTTGAACACAGAACTGTAGTTGACGGACAACAGTCTCACATAAATCCCTTGCTTCTTGTCCACATGGCTGAGGGTGGTATGCAGAAAGTGGGAGGTGGCGCCCTCTGTAGACCTGTTGGGGTGGTAGGCAAACTGGAGTGGGCCTGTAGAGCTCGGGTTGGAGGATATCATGAAGTCTTTATTGAGACTCTCATAAACTTTTATGACCACCATCATTCAACATGCAACTGGCCAGTAGTCATTCAGGCATGTGGGCTTAGTATTCTTAGGTACCGGTACAGTTGTAGATCTTTTAAAGCAGGTGGGGAACACTGACTGAGCCAGAGACTCGTTGAAGATGGAGGATAAAACTCCGGTCAGCTGGTCGGCGCAGCAGCGTAGCAGGAGCCCGGAGATGCCATTCGGGCCCGACGCTTTCCTGGCGTGGAGCCGCTGCAGCGCCCTCTTATGTTCTTAATCTAATGATTTGGAGAGGTGTCTCAATACCTTTGCCAATATAGTGTATATGCCTATACGAAGAAACTAAACATATTTTTAGATATTTGTAAGGAGAATTAAAAAGCACAAGAGTCACTGACTCAATTGTCTAAGTCTCGGAACAGTGCTGATTGCCCACCCATCTGCAAATAGCACTATTCATATGATAACGATATGATAATCGCACAGCTGTTACTGTGCCAAGAAAACACGTGAAAACTCCCATAAACAAAAGTACATGCCTGGGTTCAGTTTACAATTAGCTGCAACCTGTTATTTTGTGATGTAAGAGAGTTCACTGAGGATTTCAATTTATGGATAACTGCCAATCAGAGTAAGCAGTGACTTTGTAAATTACAAAATGTCACTAGATTTCTAATTTTGTTTGCTACTGTAAAATCTTGTCTTTATAATTATATGCAAATTGTTGTTCCTTTAGTGTTTTGCACTACCTTTATGATACTTTTTTGAAAGTGTAAGACTACTAAGCATTTATTTTATTTGACTTATTATGTTTCTCAAAATACATTTTGTAAAATACCTTAAAATATCAGGGTTTGTATTTGATACTGTTTGCCAGAGATTTGTACACTAAACCACTTGTATAACTGTTGCTTATCTCATTGAAAAATGGAAGAAGTGAAGTTATGAAGCTAAAATAAATAGAATGGTTTCAACTACCTAAGTTACTAATGGGAGCTTTTGTGAAATGTACCCCAGTTCAGCAGTAAAATAAGAATATCGTGGCACTTGGCAGACTGAGGCGTTGCAACAGCGATATACACGCAAGCAGCAACAACACTCTGACAAACATGGCAAGGAAACCTGCGCCGGTTACACAATAGGTGGTAAAGCACACACAGTTAAAATAAAATAATTTACAAAAAATGTTAGCAGATTTATAGTTAGTGGAACTAAATTTAGCGGAAGCTAATTGGTTCGCCAATGATTTTTTTGTTTGTTGTGGAACAATGCACACCACCGTATAATACTGAAAAACCAAGACAATTTTGGTCATACCATTTCATCTCTGAATCATCTGTATACTGGTTTTTGGGAACATGCCTATCATTGTGATTTTGTCCCAACCTGACTTCATATTTTTATTAGATTTAGAATTAGACACTTGCGTAATCACAGACTATCACAGGATTTTGGAAAGGCAGCATTGTGTCAGATATATATTTCGGCGCCAATTCCTACTTCCCTGTTAATTTTGCATGGGACTGGGAACTGGACACATTTCAGTGACTAATAGATGGCATTCTTCATTTTCATGTTGCCTTTGCTGCAGACTATCAGGAGGGAAATCACTGAATAGTTGCGTTGTTTTCTGCAGTTGAGAAATGAACTATGGTTACTCAGAGAGGTCCGAAAAACCTAGAAAATTATGCATGTGGCCAGAAGGAGGTGTGGTGCTGGGGTTTTTCTAAAACAACAGGGTGGAGATCTTTGCCTGCCTGCAGTGCTTGAAGTAGAACTGTTTCCCCCTCTTCAGAGCACCAGAAGTGTTTCTTACATGCTAGAACTTCTCATAACCTGCTGCTACTAAGTAACAAGGGGGGGGGGGGGGGTTCTGGCGCCCGTTTTCTCCCCAATTCAAGTGCTGCCTGTCAGCAAACCCACAAAATAGATTAGGTCATTTTTCACCTTTGGCTGCATGTTCCACGGCAGATACTTGACCCATTCCTGGGTCAAGAGGGGACCAGGTTAGCTGAGCTGCACCTGGGACCTGGTAGCCATCACTTCTTTGTCTCTTACTGGACTTACAAGCCACTTGAGAAGGAAACATAAATCTCTATTAGTCCAAATGTGAGCATTGACAGGAGAGACAGACTGCTGGTGATCAATAAATGTGATTGAGAGTTGGCTGCTTTGCAGTCCTGGGGGCTCGTAGGGAGTCATTACATTTACCACTGGTATCGTGTTGCCTGTGCTGTGGGTTGAGACCTTTGGTAGGGAGACTGACACTGTGTGATGGAATCAGGGGTGTGAAGAATGGCGGGGTGCAGGGATACGCAGCGAAAGAATAACATCTGCCTTGCATCCTTGTGGGCATTTACAGTAAACTCATCAAATGCCATAGCCTCTGTAGTTGAACTTATTAAAGTAATTTAAATTAATCATGCATATCAGTGAGCATATTTTGTCCGGTTTTCAATGTATGCTCCTTAAAAGAAAGGTTTTTAGTCCCAGTAACTTGATTACATATCAACTGTCATTGTAATATTGTAACAATGCTAAATGTACTATTTTATTCTCAGAATGATGTAATTTCACTTTATAGCTTGTATCGTTAAACATCCTGAGATATATATATATATCTAAAAAAGCAAGACAACAATGTTTTTTGACCAGGCACATGTAATAGATGATTGAACTGCTCAGCAAAATGCAAACTCTATGGCAGTGAATTTAAAATGAGCAAAAACAAATAGCAGGTTTACACATTAACTTGATGACATTAAAGCTTAGGCTGCAGCACATTTCATGCACATTATTTGTTATTTGCCTTAAAGCCAACTGCAATACATAAAAAAGAATAAGAATTGTTTGTGGTTATTAAGTATATAGCTTTCTGTTACAATGACTACTAAGAAATGTAAAATCCATTTTATTAAAGTCATGTCCAACTTCTTAATTTTCTTATTAAAATGCACTGAAAGAGTGTATGATAAATTGAATTCAGAAATCTTGCTTGTTAAATGTAATAGTAGAGCAGTATGTTGATTATTGTAATTCTTCATTCACATTTTATCTTGAAATTAAGGGCATTGAGTCCCGCCAGTATATTTATTGTCACTACAATTCCTTGTGTTTTCACCAAACAAAATGTGTCATGAGTAGCTGTGCATCCGGGTAGGCGTATCAGATTGGCAGGTTTTGAGGTTAGTTAGCAAAAAAAAAAAACAATGTAAATCCCATTGGGTGTGAGAGAACAGTATATATATACACTGCTCAAAAAAATTAAAGGAACGCTTATTAATCAGAGTATAGCATCAAGTAAACTAAACTTCTTGGAT
>JAODUD010000040.1:14686295-14708730 GCA_026784285.1 Stomatorhinus walkeri | reverse complement strand
AATATATGTGTTCTACTGGAACAATCTTTCACTGAAATGTGAATATATGTGTTCTACTGGAACAATCTTTCACAGAAGCCTGTTGGCGAAAATTAAAAAGGCACGAACAGTCCTAAAGACAGCAGGGTTTCTTTAATATAAATTTCTTCTGCATGTTCTTGGCATTTTGAAAGAGTAACTCAAATGGTGCATGTCTGTATCAGTTTGTTTCAAAAATGCCTCTTTGAAAAAGGATTGTTAAGTTCTGAAACATTTTGACATAGAAGTGAGATGTTTCTCTCCACCTGTTGCATCTTATTTGGCTTGTGTGTAGGGTTTGGACGCCATGAGTCAAGTGCGGCAATGTGTGTGAGCAGTGGCAAAATAAAACTCTATTACAGTTTTTTTCAATTGTTTACACACAATTTTGAAAAACTGGTTCTTTTTTTCAAAATATAATCACAATTATCCAAACACCACACTCAATTTGCAGAATTCCTAGATTGTTTGCAAAACATACACACTTCAGTCAAAACATACACACATATTTGTGAAAATGCTATTAGTTTTCATTTAACCAACACAGTCCTCAATGATCAGACACTATTGCAGACAGTTTCACACTGCTGTGATAAATAAAAAACACATTTGTAAAAAAAGTTATTTTAGGCAATAGTATGTGCTGGATTTTTGGGCAGACATTGTTATGTAAGGGATCATTTCGATGACAAAACAAAATAGTGACAAACCCACAACATTCTTCATGATTAGTTTGAGATATAGGGAGAATGTACACAAATAGGCCTACTATAAACTTACCAAGCACTGCACAACACTGATGCTGCAGACTGAATATTTCAAGTATTTATTTCAATTCAAGAAATACAGTATTTCTTACCATAATCAGTTACAGTAATCAACCAACAATGAAATCAATGAAATCCTTCCATTTTTGATGAATACAGCTGATCTCACCTGCTACCTTTTATAGCACACCTGAGTGCTGCGTTTTCAAATTAGCACATGTGTGCTTCCACACCTTGTGGATGTGATTATCCAATTCGTTTCATTAGTGTGGTCATTGGCAATCCGGGGCTTTGTAATGACAAGGAAGTAACCTCACAATCCTTATCTGTGTCTAAGGTGTCCAAATTTGTATAGACTTTTACAAATCACTGTGTGTAATGCTTTGCAAGAAGAGTGAAGCAGA
Source organism: Stomatorhinus walkeri (assembly GCA_026784285.1). Lineage (NCBI taxonomy): Eukaryota > Metazoa > Chordata > Actinopteri > Osteoglossiformes > Mormyridae > Stomatorhinus > Stomatorhinus walkeri. The sequence continues at coordinate 14,707,541 of JAODUD010000040.1, read as the reverse complement.
CATTGTGTGTAATGTTGTGCAAATCTGCGGCGGTGTTTTGCTCCTTGGAGTAGAATTTTGCAAATCGTGTGGAAATTTTTATTTCAGAGTGTAAACAATCGTAAAAAACTGTAATACAGAGGACTAATGACAACAACCAGAAACAGCTGATCACAATGGGATCCCACACGAGGTTAACGAGGGGGCGTGGCACACGTGTGTGTGTGTGTGTGTGTATCTATGTATATGTAATTCCAAGACTGATTAATTTACTTCCTGTGTGATCTGTGGCACCTTTACCAGGACCTTCATGTAAACAAACTGGCTAGATATCATGATTAAGATAACACACGACAGGACATAGATATGTAAATTTTTCCCTCCTGTGTAAATCTGGTGATATACTGGTAAAGTAAGGAATTGGTAGGTAGGAGGAAAGAGTAGCATCGCTATAAAGTACATGCCTTTCACACATTTCCTAATCCAAACTGGAAAGTAACTGGCCAAAGTACCACATCCCCAATAATCATTTTCATGAGAGCCTGAATGCTTGTATTTATATACTGTAAAAAGAACTTTTAACAAATGTATTCTATGGAGAGGAATAGTGAATACCTTAATCACTGGTGGCTTGCATTGTGATTGTTTATTGTTGACTCATTCATATTTGACTAATCAAATTAATCACTGTTACATGTTAGTGAGGCAAATATTTAAGCATCACCATGGAAACTCCTGCTGATTTTTTTCCTTAAATATGTGAATGCTGGTGAAGACAATTGTATCGAATGGGTAGGCATTATGTTTCATAAAATAAAAATTATAAGTTTCCTCCTTACTTGATTGAACCATAATGTTGGTTCTAAGAATAGATAAAAATAGATAAAATTTATTTAATTTACATAAATTGCACATTGATGGCTTGCATCGTGATGGTTTATTGTTGACTCTTTTATATTTGACTAATCAAACTAATCATTCTTACATGCTAATGGGCGGAAATTTTTCAAGCATCACCATGGAGACTCCAGCTATTTTTCCCCTTATTTTCCCCTTAAAAATGTATATTCTGGTGTAGATTATTGTAATGAATGAACATATATTGTATTTTTTTATAAAATGGCTAGTTTCCACCTTGCTTGTCTGAGCTATAATGTTGATTCTACAAACAGCTAAATATGCTGAATTTCATTTGCTAGGTAACTCAATGTGGGACGGAGCAGCAAGCATACATGCACATACACACACCCACACAATAACGTGCTCTGCTGTGATATTCCCATCTATTAAAACTATCACCCTCAAATATGACAAGGTTCAGTGTGATATGAAATCAGCAACAGGGGGGGAGCTAGGAGCTGGAACACCCAAGCTTGTGCATGTTGCGCTTGGTCCTCCTGTGGCTATGGAGTGAACACACTACTGCATGCTATTATGAAGACTTTCATACCTTCTGTGTAGACAAATGTGTTAAAACTGAAAATTGTACTTCGCAGAGTTTCCTTGGCCTTTTTAGAAGCTCGCGTGAGTCATATGATACTGAGGGGGACAAAAGGTTCTTTTTTGTTGTTCCCGGGCATGCCATTAAATTTTGCCTCTTGATGTTGGGCTATTATGCAATTGCCATTATGATTTTCAAGCTGCACTAGGACAGATTTTCATCCGGAGTATGAGTCATCGTATAATCTTGTGAAAAATCTCACTCTCTCCTCTCTAAATACACTTTGCATTGCAACTGGTTCCTGATGATAAAGACTTCTCCGGTTTGCCTGGAATTTATTAATAGGGAAGTATTTAAAAGGTCTCCATCATGGTTTAGGAGATTCTATTTTACTGTAATCTACTGTAAATGCATAGAATTGATTCAAACAAGCGACTATCATTTGTGCCTGGCCATGACTGTATATTTTGAGCTGGATGTCATTTTTAATTAGGATTTTAGGTCACCACTTCTTGTACACACAACAGAGCTTTCAACATGTACACACTCAACCTCTAATCTACTCTACTTCTAAAATAGGAGTTGACTTCCTAGATAAGATCTCTGGATGAAAGGGGTGATTTATGCTCATTGCCATCTGTAAGTGTCCTGGTTGCTGGACCCAGGCGGTACCCTTTTGTACGCTTTTCTCTCCGTATCATGCCCTTCCTACTGTGACTCTGGCGAACTGGCTTCTTTTTCTGTTCCCAGTCGTCTCGGCGATTTGACTTTCGAGCTGACGGGGCAGCATTTTCATACAGATGCCGCCGCATGGTCCAGATAGCAGAGCTCAGCCAGGGTGTGATAGTGTCCCTATCCAGCACTCCATTTACCCTGCCAGGCCTGCTTTGCTGTCATCGACTTTCAGATGGGCCTAAAACTGCTTTAAAACACACATAGACAGCTGAGAACAGCACAAGACCGAGGGAAACACACAGCCAGTACTGATTGGATTATACAGTAGTAAATTACATCTTACTGATTACTTTCTTTTCTTTGTCTCTTTTCTATCATTCATATCTACTTAGACAAATGCGTAAATTAATCTGAAGAACTGTTTAGCTTCCTCTGATTGGCCATTTTTACTAATTTATCAATACCAAGTTTGGGCATTTAATTGTTTAGCTTCATGTGTTTAATTTGTATTATTCACACTGTTGGTGTTTGGCCTTGAAGGTACAGGGCAGCAGTGGCCTGCAGTCAATAACTTATTGACATTCTCTGCAGAAACCCACTGTATATAAACAAGGGAAAACTGCAAGATGTGGTTTGCAACGTACATTTAAAGGGGTAAAGTCACGCTTCAGAACTCATTATGCTTATCATCCTCCATATCTCTCCACAGAAATGATGGAGAAGGAATTGGATCAGCTTAAGAGACACATTCCCCCATGAAGAAAAACACGTTCAGAATTATTAAAAGTTAACATACTTTCTTGGTATTTCTACTTTTTCAAGTATTACACGCTGCATTATAGCTGGTATTCTTGGTATTTTATTTGATGCATATCTTCTATTTATTACACGTTTTTCATTATAGTATGTAATGAAGGTTTTAGATTTAAATCTCATTCTTAAAAGTATGAAAAAGAATACGGGAATCTGTGAACCTTTCGTCACTAAAAGCTCCCCTCAGGAGGACAAATTACAAAGCAATTAAATGAATACATTTGTGAGGCATCAATATTAAGAATCATAGTTCAAGATGCACTGTGAATTACAGTACAGCCCCTTTGCAGCAACCAACAACCAAAATGTCCCCAAAGTGTAGTAAAGCCTGAAACTTCCTTACTTTTGGGGGCATTTTTCAGCTGCCCATTTGGATAACCTTAATTTTATAAAAATTTGTGAATGCAATCAAAAAGTAAAAATGGCACAAGTCTTATGGTTTGTTTAGTTACTTATAGTTAATGTTAGGGCTGGGTAGGGGTTAAGGGTCCCCATTTGGATAGGTACACCAATGCACGTGTTTGTGTGTGTGTGTGTGTGCGTGCGTGCATGTGTGTGTGTTTGTGTGTGCGTGTGAACCAGTGGTGCTGGATAATGGTTGACCCTATGCTGTGACCCCCAAGCTTGCCCTCACCTGTATATGTGTGTGTGCGTGTGCATGTTTGTGTGTGTGTGTGTGTGTCATAGAGAACAAGATGAGATAGGCGAAAACACAATTTCCCCGCTGAAATTAGTAAAGTGTCCCTTTTCTGTTCTATTAAGGACAATGCTGGTTTGATGTGGAGCTCCATAGCTGATGACCTTCTGGATGAGATATTTAATTGATGCGCTGCGTGTAGAGTTTGCATTTCTCACAGTGCTCGCGTGAATTTCCACAGGGTACTCTGGTTTTCTTGCATCGTCCAAAGACACAGGTTCACCATCACCTGGCTCTGGATGGAAAATAAATTATTTAAGATTTTATCAATTCATATATTGAGTTCTGTCACTACAACTGCAACAGTAAAGCACAATCTCTTGCAGTATTTAAATCCCTTCTGAAGATATTGTCACATGTTCAAGGACTTACATGTGAACAGCCTGTGGTTGATTAATTAATCTCACATGCAAGAAGATGATATAAGCTTATAATAAAAAGTCAGTCATGTGACCTAATGCTGCAGCTGCTCCTTGGAATGATTGACTTGTTCTTGCAGGAATTTCCCCATAAAAACAGCTTTTCTGTATTTTCTTTCATATATCTTGCACTGACTTACAAACCCACTCCCTACCCTTGTTAATAAATAATATGCCATGCTCTGATAATTTTGTATTGAAAATTATTATGCCTGTTGAGCCAGCTTATTTAAGCACATTTTTTAAAACTTGTGAGGTGTGCTTCTGAATCCTTTATTCCATTGACCTGGACTTTCTGGGTGCAGTTTTGAAATCAAGGCATTCTTTCCAGTCTCATGTTCCCAGAATGTCATTTTCAATTCTGCTGAAGTATTGTGCTGTCCCATTGTAATCTAAGGCTGGAGGTAACAACAAAAATTCAATTTATGTTTTACAAGAACAACAACAAGCTGCAGACTTGATAACTTTCATTGTTCGTAATGCTCTGTGTCAGTGGTTTGGGTAAGAATGGAAGCAAGGAATCGAACAGTAACTGCAGGATTTATGCACACATGGGATGGTAGTTGAAGGTCCATTTCTGTTTTCTGTGACTTGCAGTGGAGCTTCAGGGAAATAATTCACATCCATTTTGAGGTTTTTCCCTTCCTTGTATTGGCTAAACCCACCAAATCTTCTTATCTGTTTACACTTGAGCAAGAGTTATTCTGGCTCTCACAGTCTGTTCGGTTATACACTCCAGAAGTATATAAATCAGATCCATTCATCTGTCTATTTTCCAAACCACCTAACAAAGTGAAGATCACATCTTTCTATTCTTACTTTATAAAAGATAAACTATTCACATATGAAATAAATACAGTTTGTTCTGTGAAAATAGCTATACAGTAAAACACCGCTACAGAGGACTTGCTTACTGTATAACAGAATATCGTCTATAACGGACGAGGTCCGCTGGTCCCAGCCTTGTGCCTTTATGAACATATAGAAAAAGCATAAGATATAGTGTCGACAAACAATTTGTTCCCCAGGGCCGCTTTTAGCTGTAGTTTTGTTCTGCTATAACGGACATATGCTGGTGATATCCAGCGCAGATACGTAGTCGGGATTATTAATAGTCATGCATCTGGTCAGGTAAAGTTTGATTACTACATGAACAATATAATAATCTATACCAGAAGGGTTTAAGATAGCTAGCAGGGTTAGGGTTTAAGATAGCTAGGAGGGCCCCTGTCTCAGTACTCTTGACTGAGCTACTGATCCTTAATGATACCAAGAAAAGTATTGCTATACAACTTCCTAAGAAACAAACTGTAATCATTCTTTTAAATATATATGCAGTGTTTTTTCAGCTGCATTTTCTGCATTTCACATTATATATTTGTTGATTAAATGTTTCTGAGTTTCTATGTTTCGGATTTAATCTTAGGGAGAAGATGGTTATAATTTGGGGTCACACCTAAGTGCTACTGTAATCATGGAAGAGCAGAGCGTGAGGTTTATAGTTCCTGGTTTTCTCTATCAAAAAAAGATACGGTCATGTATACATGTATAGGGTCAACAGGTGAAGCTGAATGCAGAATGTATGGTGCTGCTTATGTAACACTGTCCATTGGTATTCATGCTAATGAAAGTAAAGCAAAATACACATTCAATCCAAAGTATGACAAAGATATGGAGATGCGAAAAAGCATAATCATGATAATCTGATCCTGCCAACTCATTGGATAAAAGATGAACACTGGTCAGTCTGTTGCTCACCACTCAAATGTCCCATCTTTCGCAAACATTTCTGAAACTTGTACTGCATAGCAGTCAACAGGAAATCAAATTATATTGACCTCTCCTAATTTTCTATCTGTGCTTAAACTCAGAAACGCGTACTCTCCCTTGAAACACTGAATTTATCTGCAAAACAAATGGATATTGGTAGGTGAACAGGAACATTTCTGGTTCTGGTGATGCAGTAAAGTCAGGTTCTCTTATAATTTGTTCATTTGTGATAGGTGTATGAAGTTATATATGAAGGAAATAAGAAAATCACACTGACTCATACGTGATTTTTGAAACCATTATGCTCTGCTCAACTGAGTCAGAACAGGTAAACAGGAGTTTCTAAGAATGGAAACTGGCTCAAACTCAATAGTAGATGGCAGTAAAATGTCTGGATAATGCAAATATCACACAATTTCTCCCTAAACAAGTTTAGGTTTTGTGTCTGAACATGCCAGCTGGCTGAAGAATACATCGGATACTCGGCTCACTTACACACATGCTTTGTTTTCTAAGTGCTACTTATCTCAAAATCTACTCCACTGAACAAGGTTACAAGAAAGTGTGTGAGAAGCAAACTGGTGAAGCGTCACATGTTGATTGTAAACAAAAGGTTTTACCACTCAAAGAAAAGCTTGACCTTATGAAGCATTTTGATCACAATTAATATAATGTATAGATGTCATCCTAGTGGAGTGAAAATAGTGGGGTGGGTGATAAAATACCCGTGTTAAATAATGCCGGCAGTTTTCAATTTTGATACGTTTGGTCAGTAAGGAAAAGTATCACTTTAATTTATAGCTTTATTTCTGTACATACCCTAACCACATTCTAGTACAAGTTTACAGTGAGCCTGAAGCTTATCCCAAGACATGCATCCAGGGGTACACACACTCAATAACATTTATTTTTTTACTGTGGGAGTGAACTGGAGCACCTGGAGGAAACCTGTCCAATCATGCAGAGAACATGTCAACTCCACACAGACCAAGGCACTGGAATCCAATGCAGAACCTGGAGGTGTTAGGCAATGGTGTTACTGATCACAGTGAGCCACTGTTAGAATATAATTGAATAGAATAGAATAGTGATACTTTCTTAATTCCCATACGGAAATTCTCATTTTGCTTTAGTCCATCTTGCACTCCATGAAACACAGTGAGGAAATAAGATGATCAGCCATAACATTAAAACCTTTGACAGGTGAAAGGAATAACGTAGATTATATCTCGACAATGGCACCAGTCAAGAGTGCCATTATACATTAGGCAAGTGAACGGTCAGTGTTTGAAGTTGATGTGTTGGAAGCAGAAAAAAATGGGTAAATGTAAGGATCTGAGTGACTTTGAAGAGGGTGAAATTGTGATGGCTAGACGACTGGGTCACAGCAGCCTTCTGGGGAGCTCCTGGTTTGCAGAGTTTAGTATCTACCAAAAGTATCCCGATGAAGGCCAACCAGTGAACCGGCACAATGGTAGAAAGATGTCAGAACACACAGTTTTCAATGTTTGGGGCCGCCTTGCTGCAGACCATGTAGCCAAGTCGCCCCCTTTCCATTGCTCGAAGCACCTACAATTGGCATGTAAGCATCAGAACTGGACCATGGAGCAATAGAGGAAGGTGAATGGCCTGGTGAGTCACATATTCTGTTACATCATGTGGATGGTCGGGTATGTGTGTGTGTGTGTGTATTAGGTTTATATTTCATCGAAGGGACCAAATCTTCCCTACAATGTAATAAAAGCCTGTTTTTTTGACATTGTGGGGACCATTTTTCAGGTCCGCACAAAGATCTGTGAATGCAATCAAAAAACTAAAAATGCCAAATGTCTTGTATTTCGTTTGGTTACTTATGGTTAAGCTTAAGGCTGGGTAGGGGTTAAGGTCATCATGTTGGGATTAGAGTTTTCCCCATATAATTTAACTGGAGAGTCCCCACAAAGATATAATTACAAACCTTTGTGTGTGTGTGTAATTTACCTGAGGAAGAGATGGCACCATGATGCAATATGGAAAGAAAGCAAGCTGGCCGAGGTAGTGTGACACTCTGGGCAATGTTCTGCTGGGACATCATGGGTCCTGGCCTTCATGCGCATGTTATTTTGACTTGTACCTCCTACCTAAACAATGTTGTAGACCAGCTACAACACTTCATGACAGCAGTGTTCCCCGATGGCTGTGACCTCTTTCAGCAGGATAATGCGTCCTGCCTCACTGAAAAAAATGTTCAGGAATGGTTTGACGAACATGACGAAGAGTTCAAGGTGTTGACCAGATTCCGCAGATCTCAGTCTGATCTAGCTTTTGTGGCATGTGCTGGGCAGAGAAGTCTGATGCCTGGAGGTCCCACCTCATAACTTACAGAACATAAAGGATCTGCTGCCAACGTCTTGGTACCAGATACCACAGGACACCTTCAGAGGTCTTATGGAGTCCAGGCCTGAATGGGTCAGAGATATTTCAGTAAAATGAAAGGGATCTACGCAATATTATGGTGGTTTTAATGTTATGTCTAACTGGTGCGCCAGCAGCCAATGAAGCTGGCATGACTTTACTGGCTTTACTGGGTAGCGACTCCAAGGGTCTTTGTATTACTTTATATAAAGTCTATCTGTTAACCCAAATCAAGTAGAATCACAAATTACTATTATGCCAGCTGTTATTTTGTGGGTGTTGCACACAGAGGACTCAAAGACATGTATTAACCAAAAAATTCTTTGCAACATGCTGGATTGCACATTTATGCAATCCAGCATGCATCAATAAGTACATATGTAAACCATTTAACTTCCCCTTTCACTGGATTTAAGTGTATCATAATAGTGCAGGAACAACATTAAAAGTCACAATACAATACTGATTTTCTGCATAAATATTCATAGATGGGAGAAAGTGTGTAATCATGTTCAGGAAAAGAAAAAGAAAAACGAAAAAGTGCTCTACCTTCTCAAATGACTAATACCATTGGTTCACTGACAGTGCAACATACACAAAAGAACAAAATTTGGGTCCCACCTCACGTAAGACTCATGGTGCATCTATCATATAATAAAAAGAAAACAGAACAAAAAAGAAAAAAAGAACATCACCATAAATATAGGGAATAGCCTACAATGCTACTGAATATGATTGAATTTCTTGAAAATGTTCTTGAAAATAATTTTTACCACTTCTATTATTCCATTACCATTCTATAGGTCCACTGGCCTAAGATGAAGGTGTTAATTTAATATTGTCGTTAAGCTGACAATGGTAATTGCTTTCTCAGTAGCTTCTGTGTGAATAATCATGCAACTGTCAGTGTTTATGGGTTCATTAATTAGTTTACTTATATTTACGTTACTTCTGAAAGGGGAATGAAGGGCACAGCATATCAGTCAATTATTTAGTAAAATGGACGTATAAATTAAATCTGAGAAAAATGTACCAATATACATACTCACATATCTGTCATTTTCTCTCTCTCAGGAGCATACTTTGCCACAACTTCTAGTTCTTGTAATCAAAGTTAAATAAGACATGAAATGCAACTAAAATTTTAAATAAGACTTGCAGTGCAGGTTTGAGAAATAACACCCTGAAATATCACTCCACTCCAATAATACCCTTTTAGCCATAAAAATATTTTTTCACATTTGTAATTATTTTTTTTTCATTTATCACAAAAATAATAAAAAAAAATAAACTTTCATTGCTTTGAAATTTAATTAAGAGAACAGGGTAGTAAAAAATGAAGTTAGCTAATTTATAAAAGAGTTTTGGCACCCCTAAACTAGGGCTTGGCTGTGCAGCCTTTGGCAAGGATAATGTCCTCCAAACCCATTTTGTAGGTATGAAATAGTTTCCTTCAACCTTTCTCTGATAGTATAAAATGGCAAGCTTCAATGTTTCTCAGCTACTGTTTTTGGGTCCTGCCATTGGTTTTCAATGAGATTCAGCTTGGGAATCTTGTAAGCCACTCCAAAACAGTGTGCCATACTTTTATTGTTTGAGATTGTTCTGTTAGAGGACCTGAACCCTTCTTTATAGACTTTTGGACATGCTGTTGCTTCAAAATGCTTTGATAATCATCTGATTTAATGATGTTATCCAATGAAAGCATACGGTACCTCAGGATGCAAACATCTACATAAAATTACTGAGCCATGTTTGATGGTAGGGTTGATATTATGTGTTATAAAGGCTTCATTCGATCATCTGTAAACAAGTAGCTGATTTGCATCGCCTGTGAATTTGCATTGTCCAAAGAACATTTCCCAGAGAGATTTAAAAGTCTAAGTAGGTCTTGGCATAGTTCAGTTGGGTTGTTTTGGCTGTCCTTTTGCCTTAAATTATTCTTGATTTTTCTAGGTCAATCTTTAAGTTGTGTTGCGCAATGGTTCCTAATTTCCCAATATTTTTTTATCTTGGGAAATGGGAATGTTAAGCCTTGTAGTCAATACATATATAAATTAAACAGCAAATTTCCCCACAATTGTAGTATATGTGCTTCACGGCTACTGAGTTATCTCTACTGGGCAACTCTCCACCTCCCCATGTCCTCATCTTTCTGCTTTTTTCTTCATTATTTCCTAGTGGAAGAGCACACTGTCAGCTTCACGATGACACTGCTATCCCTCCAGGGACCTCAAGAATAAAAATTGCAGCTGAACACTGAAGCAATTATGCACAGAAAGCCATAAGCGTTATAACTGAAACTGCTGAAGAGTATGTGTGGAGTCCAGAACTGAACACATGTCAAAAAGGAATCCTATATGAAGAAACAGCAAAATCTTCTAAATGGAGCACAGAACATTTCCACATACCGAACGATATTAATGCCTCTGAATGGTGCTCTCATTTGCAAGCGAGGAAAGGGGGGGTAGCCATAAAACATTCATATTGGGGCTACAATATTGTTAAATTTTTATCAGGCCTTATTAACACTATGAAACTGATATGTGTGACTGCAATTTTTATTGCTGATAACCATGCATCTTTTGCTTGCAAACATATATAGTTCTGATTTTTAATGAACATTTTCTTGAGGCTGTATAATAGGCATTTATATATAACTAATAAATATTTTTATAGTATTACCAAAAGCCTAGTGGAGAGACCGGTATGAGTACTTTTGTGTGAAAGTATTCAGTGGAGGTATATTTTGACTTGAGCGTAACTGGTTTTTTTTTTTACCAGAACCACACATAAATCCCTTAATGAATAAATGGTTTTGCAGACATTGCCAACTCTTCCATTCTGCTGTTGGTTTTAGTCACTTCCATTCCTCTGCTTCATTTGTCGAGCCATTATCAAAAAAATCAGAAACGTATATATACCCAGGTACACGGAGTGTCAATATTTCCTAGCACTTCTTAGGTCATCTAAGGATAAAAGTAAATTCCTGCAGTACATATAAAACAAAAAAGTAAATATTTTTTAAATTTCTGAATTAGCATTTCTTTCTCATGGAATATCCATCCATACATCCATCCATCAATGTTCTATAGCCATTTGGCCTATGCAGGGTTGTGTGGGTCATCACTATTCTCTAAGGAGTCTTGGATCTCTTCCATAGATCTTTGATGGATCAGAATTTCATTCTCATTAGTTGTTTGACTTTGGAGTGCTGTGTGTTCATTCACACCAGACGTAATGCTCAGTCTTAATCTTACATATGAACTTTCAGTCACTGGCAGACATTGTTTCTTTTCGCGACCCGCAGAATAAAATCTAGAAAAGAAATGATCCATTCATTCCTTATAATCACTTGCAGTATGTCAAAGAACAGTGAAAGAATTAGGGAAGCAATGTCAAGAAGCCAAAAGGAATATCTGGACTGGAGTGTTTGGTAGCACTTTACGTGATGGGGCATAAATAATATAGTAATATACTATTAGTTATGTATTAATTAGCCACAAACTCTTAAGTCTTAGTCTCAAACTGATCTCATGCTAATTCATCAGTAGTGTTTTTCAAGCAGTTACTATGTTTGTACTACATCTGTTAATACTGTAAACCCTTGCAAACTACTGAAGGAACAGATTATGAATAACATGTTAAATAATGATCTCATATTTATTCATAATTAATGAATCATGATGCATCTTTCATCCTTAGTAGTTATTATATTTGTTACCATATATATTAATTATGTAAACCTTTGTCATCTACTGAATGAACTGCTAGAGAACTGATCAAACTGGAGGTTGTGTACTGTGTTTTCTACTTTACTCATATCGTTTTTTTTTCATTATTTTTCTCTCTTTTCTTTTGTTTCTTTTTCTTCCCCCTTCTAATCTGTCCCTCCTCTTAGGTCAGCTCAGCCACTGCAATATTTTACATGTTCTAAAAATGAAATAAATAAATAAAATAAAAAGAAATTGATCAACGTGAGGGCCCTATACAGAGTCTATAGAGCCCCTCGTGTTAAAGCTAACATATTCGGCACAGCAGTGCATTCAGACCATGATTCTGCTAAAGCTGCCGGGCAGTACAAGGGAAAGAAAAAGAAAAGGGAAAGGGGAAAAAAGAGAAGGGAAAAGGAAAGAGAAGAAAGGAGTGAAAAAATAAGAAAAGAGGAAGGGAAGAAAAGGATCTACTTGGGAACTACTGAAGAAAAAGTAATGAATAACACAAGTGAAATACTGATGTCAAGTTCGTTCATAAGTAATGAATCGTAACTTTTATCTGAAGTAGTGACTCTATTTGTTCATGATTTGTAGTTCAGTAGTAACTTAGTTATTACTAAGTATTTGTGCCCCTCAAATTGTCACTAAGTCTTTTGCAATTTTTTTAATTCATTCATCTTCGAAACTACTTTTTCCATTTATCTTTCATCTAAACTTCTTTTATTGCTCAGGGCCACTGGGAAACCTGGAGGCCGTCCCAGGCAGCACAGAAGACAAGGCTGGGGGTTCACACTGGATGAGATACCAGTCCTTCATAGGGCTCACACACAGTCAATCATACTCCATGGACAAATTAGAGACACCAGTCACCTTAACTACAATCACGTGTAGCTTAATGATGAGGATGCGTTATGGAAAATGCATTGTTAGCCGATTTCGACATTATGCGAATATCATACTGATTTATGGTAAACTTTTAAGTATAAGTAGAAAGAGTATGCTATCAAATAATGGTAAAAGTACAGTATCGTACATACATAAACAAGTAATATGGTTATTTATTAGCATTATCAAATATTACGTACTGTACACAATTTTACGTGCTATACTTTTACATAACTGGCAGCGCAGTAGGTTTGTTTAAACCAACCAACGTGATTCATTGAGCTACAACTTTACGCTGGCTGCGACGTCACTAGGCGATAGGAATTTTTCAGCTCTGTTATAATCTTATGAGACTACTGTCATGGTCTCCCTAACATGGGAAGAACAAACTCCTCACACACAGTGGAGAGTCAGAATCTGAATCCCCTACCCAGTACCTGGGAGGGAGGAAAAATGTGGACTGCCTTGGGGTCCCTGAGGACTGGGGTGGGAAACACTGCACTAGGCCACCCCAATTTTCTTTGTATGTCAGAGAACAATCTCTGATGGTGAAAAAAAATGTGATATCCTGCTACAAAGGCACGATGACAATGTGTAAAGCTACAGAAATTATATATAATTTAAGATATAACAATGACTGATCTCCAGACTATCAGCATGGTTACTGAGCAGAATTGAAAGAATTAAGGGAAGACATTATTGTGGCTGGAAGCCTATTATACTTACTGTCAAAGGATTGAAATTTGCATGGGTCAGATCAGCACACAATGGGTTCAGTTTTGTAAGAAAGTTCTTGCACACTGGTTTTCACGAAGCGTCATATATGGCTGCATCATCCAAATACTCTTGTTGTCCAGAAGGTGCATAGCAAGTATGACTTTTCTAATTCACTTTTCTCTTCTCTCTGTATTTTTGTGGTAAGAATTACTAGGCAGGAAATCTTTGAACAGTTTGAAATCCTGAAGCTGTTGTTAAATTCCAAATGTTTGCTGCTTATTACCTGTTATATTTCAATAACCTGGGAAATTCTTAATAGGGCATGGTGTTCATATCTTTCTGTATGGCACACATTTGGATACGGAATGTTGAAGCTTAGAAAATAATAAGCTATTTAAAATGTACCCTTCCATTCTACATAGCTGCTTAGCAATGCAGGTGCATGTACCACAAAGTAAGACTTGTTGTTTAGCTAGCTGCTAACTTCACAGAAACAAGGTACCCCAGTTTAAATGGACTTTATTTTCGTTCACTTACATTTATCCCTAACTACCTTGGGCCTAGAAGGTTATCTTGCTAACCCAAAAATCCAGCTTTGCGACATAGACATCCCCCAGATGTGTCTAGAACTCAGAATGTGTCTAGATCCTAGGATGCACGTGGCACAGAACACCTTAAATGGGATTTTGATCCATCGCAAGATACACAGTGACACACCTTGATGACGTCAGTAAACTTTAACTACTGATACTTAGGCCGTGGTAACACACAAAAGAAATCTATGTTGATATGATAAGAACATGCAAACCTCATTTTGTCACGACTGCTGCCGATCGGGCGAGCAGAGAAGCAGGCTGGAAGCAGCGTGGTCGTAGAAAGGGCTTTATTGTCCGTGAAGACAGAGCAGGGCGAACAAAACGAAAGTAAACTGAGCCCGAACGAGGTAGGCAAACAAACAACACAGCAAACAAACAAAGCGAACAAAATGAACTATCTGACGTGGACTGGGTGAGACAAAGGTTAAAAGCACAGGACAATCAGACATTAGTTAACAACAGCCGGTTTCCATGGGGAGCAGACACTAGGTAACGAGGGGGGCGTGGCACACAGGAGGCTCTGATGGGCGGATCATGACACATATGCTTAAAGCCATTTCAAGAATCAAACTCACAATTCTGAAACTTCAACAGGGACATTTATTGCGTCACCATGCTCAAAATACAGCAAAATTTATAATGATAAATACGAGGGAAAAAAGGTCCGCGTAACCATCTTAAATTGCCTACAGCAGCGATTCTCAATCGGCCCTTGAGTTCTGAAGTGGAATGTAAGCATTTCAAAATGAACAAGTTCCTGTGCTGATCCATGATAAGATTTCCCAGTCCCAATCTAAGAATTAACCTATATAACCAGGTCTAGGGTCTGCAACTGCTTAGCACAAAACTAGTAAACACTCAACCAATCCAAGAAGCCAAACCACAGAGGCTTAATTTAAAATTCACTGCCACATCCAATCAGATTTGCATACATTGTAATGTACACTACGTGCTTGATCATAGTATTAATTTAGACCTGAATTTGATATAGGGTCATAATTGAGCTGGCATGGTAAACATTGGGTCACGGTGCTAAAAGTTTGAGAACCACTGGTCTACAGAGTCATCTGACTGCAGTATTTCTGCTTTCTTGCTCCAGCAGTCTTTCTTACATTCAGCCACATTGATGTCCTTTCTTAGCCCCAGTAAACCAATACAGACTAAGATCTGCTCTAACATCTAGTGTTACTGGGCATCACTTTATGATATACTTGCTCAAACTTAATTTCACGTTAAAGTTTTTTGGGGGTGGCTTCTGTTGCTGTTTCTACAGTTCTCTAAAAAGGAAATCCATACCTAATAAACTAATGCCACATCATTCTGTCACTTACTTCTATTATTGACAACCCCCCCCCCCCCCCATTTACCGAAGCCTGATTGGAGACATGAGAGAAAAAACTGGAAAATCAGTAGGGGTTTGATGTATGTGTATGTTTGCAGGGCGTGTTTTTTTTTGTTTCCACTAAGAAAAATGTATGCCCCCCCTTCCTTGTCTGGATTTGAAAAAGCCCAGGGTGGGGGGGGAGGGGGGGGATTTGAAGAGGGTTAGTGACATATCGGAAAGTGTATGGACAGCTCTGTCCCATCTGATGAGAAAAAGGCAGAATCTTAAATTCATCAGAGAGACAGAGCTACAGCACTGAGCCACTTCTTAACCTCTCAATAAGGGAGCTGGGGAATTCTTTTCTGTGGAAAGCAGCCAGATATCCGTGGGTTCCCCAAAAACCTCAAGTCTTGACTTCATCCTCAAGTCAAAGAGCAATACCCTTAAATGGTTTTTCTAGCACTGAGGAGTTGTTGAGAAATATGTTTAAATGTATCTTGTTGTGGCCCAATAGATGGACAGTTAGAAAATTGTCAGGTGTGGGCATAGGTTATGATCTACAACACAACTTTCTGGCTCGAGGAACTTTATTTCAGACTCACCTGAAAACACTCAGAAACAAAAGAGACCACGATGGGTCTAAAGAAAGGTAGATTCAGGAACCTACACGGACTGAAACTGAACACGAAGAAACACAAAGAACGTAAAAAGATTCAGAACAGGGTTTACAACTGGGAAGATCTAACATCAAACACCTTCAATAGCCGACAAGGGAACAAAGGGTATACTGGGATTTATATAAATAAGTAACAAAGCCTAGATAAAGGACAGGTGTAGTTCAGTAACCATTACTCAAGAACTAGGGATTGAAAAATCAGGATATTCAAGGAACAGACATGGCTGCAAACTAAGTGCAGGGCTACGCTATATGGACAAAATTAATGGGACAGAGGAATTTTTATGACATTCCATTCGAAATCCATAGGCATCGATATGGAATTGGTCCCTTCTTTGCAGCAATAACAGCTGCCACTCATCTGGGAAGGATGGACGTGTCAGATATGAAGGCCAGGGTTGCTACCATTATTTCTCCTCCACCAAACCTTATAATTGGCACAATGCAGTCAGGTAGGTAATGTTCTCCTGGTATTCGCCAAACCCAGACTCATTCGTCAAACAGCAAAGCGTGATTCGTCACTCCACAGAATGTTTCTACTGCTCCAGGGTTGAGTGACAGTGTGCTTTGTTCCACTCCATCTGACGCTTGGCATTGCACTCAGTGATGCAGCTGCTCAATCTTGGAAACTCATTCCTTGATGCTCCCAGTGCACACTTTTGTTGCTGGGGTTAATCCCAGAGGAAGTTTGGAACTGCAGGTATTGAGTTAACAGAGCGTTGGCGACTTTTACGCATGATGTGCCTCAGCACTCGGTGACCCAGCTTTGTTACTTTCTGTGGGATTCTGTTGTTCCTAAATGCTTCCACGTTGCAATAATACCACTTACGGTTGATCACGGAATATCTAGCAGGGAAGAAATTTCACAAATTGGCTGATTGCAATGGTGGCATCCTATGACAGCACCATGCGTGAATTCACTGAGCTCTTCAAAATGACTCATTCTGTCACAGATGTTCGTAAACATGAGTGCATGGCTAGATTCTTGGTTTTATACACCTGTAACAATGGGTACGAATGAAACACCTGAATTCAATGATTAAGAGGTGTGTCTCAATATTTTTGTCTATATAGTGTATACAACTAAAGCATAGACTGGGTAACCAAAAATAAAGTCAGTGGGAGTAAGGACCAAACTGGGGTGCTTAAACAAAGGAGCATGATAACACATATGGTTGACAAAACAGAGTGCTGGGACATAAATAACCAGAAGGCCAGCTCTCAATGGTCTGGGCTGAATGGTTATTCCCACAGGGTCAGGCCATTCACGGCAGCTGTAGGTAAAGGATGAACTATGAGGACCGTGACTGGGGATAAACCTATGGGAACCCAAGGAGCAAATCAGGATGGCCGTCGGCACCTGCTGGCCAAATAGGGAACTACAACATAAAACTTTGACCCTGGGAGAATAGTAAGACATGGATTAGACTACAAACACTAGGAAAGACCAGTAACATGTGCGGATCATCAGGGACAGAATGAGGCCGGACAGGGACCAGTCCTGATAAAAATACTCCAAGTTTGGAGCCTTTTCTATTAGCTGGGCATTCAGTGGGTAAATAGGTGGTATATCAATTGCCTAATCCAAGCTAGTATAATAAAAGCAATATGACATGAGGGTTGAGAGCACGACTCCCTTCAATATTAGTGGAATCATGAAATCATACTGTGTGGGCCCACTACAGACAAGTACATAAGAAAAGAAGACTAAATTAAAGCCTTTACACTATAGGAGACAGCGCTGCTTTTACTGCATATGTCGGCTTCCAAATTGCTAGGCAGGTAGTAGAAGCTCTTCCAGGATACAATGAATTTTAAGGTAGGCTGACTGGAGCAATACACTCCACATATCTCGTCCCCCAACAAATCCCCGCA
Organism: Stomatorhinus walkeri; assembly: GCA_026784285.1. Classification (NCBI taxonomy): domain Eukaryota; kingdom Metazoa; phylum Chordata; class Actinopteri; order Osteoglossiformes; family Mormyridae; genus Stomatorhinus; species Stomatorhinus walkeri. Next base: position 14,689,564 of record JAODUD010000040.1, on the reverse strand, counting down.
CTATTAGCTGTACTGGAAATTGTCTCCAGAACATCCCGGAACAGCCAATCATCTTCCGGACCCTTGTGGGCCCCTGCTGCCTCCAAATGAACCAAGACACACCAGTAAATGCAATTCAGCAGGAGTTTCTGGATATTTGATTCACCATTCCAGGTTTACAGATGTCACTAGGAGCTCACATGCAGCGTGTGACATTGTTTTTAATGTTTGCCTGCAGCATATGCGGCAGTTGAGAGTTTATGGTTGTTAAGAGAAGCCGTTCGTTAGACAGAATATAACAGATAATGATAACCGGGGGTCTTCTCAGGGACATAAGTGGTTATTTCATTCACAGATATAATGCTGGTAATTGCTCCCCTTCCACAGTGCAAGTCCTGCTGTCCATTTGCTCAAGTCTTTGGAGTTATGAAGTAATGTGTGACAGAAAATGAGCAGAAAGGAGAGACACTATAAACCAATCAGAGTGTCATCTCCCATTCCCTTTAAGAGCCAGATGTGTTATTATGGATCGTTATTATGATGGCAGATTTGCCAGGTTGTAGAAATGAACACTTATCTGCAGAGGAAACAGGTCTGTTTGTGTGCAAAGTGAAGACGTGCAAGCAGACCATGTACAGCCATAGCAAAATTCCAGCAAAGTAGAGGTCTGCAGTCCCACTAGACCTATGGCAGTAGGGTGCAGAGCGGGACACATTTTAACTTCTGAATGTGGGAGTGGTGTGGGGAAGTGACTGATATATTTACATGAACAGGAATATGTTTTTTTTTTTGTTATTTTATCAAACTATTATGTCTGCAATTGAATAGATAGTTACATTTTTTCACCAAATAAATGAAAAATACGCTACTATATCAAATTCTGTTCATACAAAGCCAGCTTATCCTGGAACATTTGAAAGCATGTAAACATTTTGAGTCTGTCAACACTCATGTGAGTGACTAGCAAATGATGGCAGAACCAGAGCAAAAATCTTTAATACCCAAGGCTGTGATGGCCTGCTTCAGGAAAGATGAATATACAATTGTAACAAAAATAACTCGTGCACGCGAAAGCAAGTCGTGCACGCGAAAGCAAGTCGTGGACGCAAAAGTAACTCGTGCACACGAAAACAAGTTGTGCACGTGAAAGCAAGTCGTGCATACATGGTTTCCCAACTGATTATCCTGCCATGATTGCCCTTACGTGTCTCACCTGTGTCTTGCCCTTGATAAGTCAGCATCTCACCCAACTCTCTTGGCCAGTGTTTGTCCCTCTTAGTCTTGTCCTCAGTCTCGTGCTGCAGTTTGCAGTCTCTGGGCTCATTCCTACTTCTGATTTGGGTTTGGTTTGCAACCTCCCTGTCTCTAGTCTGTCCCCTGTTCAGGGCCAAGCCTAGTGGTTATGTTGTTCCCTTATTTCTGTTAATAAAATGCACTTGCATCCCTGCCCCAGAGCCTCTCTCTCTCTGTCCTTCCTTGAAGATCATGACAACATGAATGTCCTTGTAAAGTGAACACACTCTTTTAAGTGACTCATTTTCTGATACTGTTCACTCATTCCCACTCCCTTGTCCGATCATCACACCTTCTCTGATATTATTTCTCCTTCCCCGTGTCCTTCTGCTAATAGCTAGATTAATCCTTTGATAATGATTGATATGGAAAGCCTTGAAATAATTACAACTTCCACAGGCAACATGACGTTCATCAGATAAAGTACGATGAGAGTATGGACCACTCTCGCTGCCATGGGGGTGGGAATGAATCATGTGTCCCCTCAGATAGGAGTGGGTTTATAGGTGACGGCTTGAGGAGGTGCATGTCATGCCGCTGTGCTCCTATCTTTAATCCCACTACACTCTGCTGACTCACGCCAAGGCCACCTGTCAACTTCAACTAAGGGCGGCTATAATTTTGCTCTTAGTATACGGCATTTCAGTCTTGCACCTGTAACCCCATCTGCGGGAAAATATTGCCAAGATGACTCAGTAGTGTAATACAGCTAAAGAAACCAAAGATGTCTGCTATTGAATGGCTTAAAACAAAAGACTGAGCACAGGTGTGTCATGCCAAAGTTGAACCTGCCCATATGTCATTACTCAGCTATGACTAGGATTTATGTAGAGGAAAATCATATTTAGGAGTGGAGGGCTTAAAAGGGAATTTCATCAAAAAAGTTTATTTTGTTTCCTGGTATGTGGATTGTAACATAGCAAAAACAGACAATTACCAATTATTATTTATGAAGCCTTTCTAGAGAGTTTTTTAAAAATGTATTTTTATGGTACCAAGGATTCAGGTGTATCTGAGAAATATAAATACAGGAAAGCAGAGTAATCCTGTCTTTTCAGGAAAAGATTACAGTAAAGAAATATAGTAATAAAATTTAAGAGCCCAGAAATGACAGATGAGGAATTCATACCATAAATATTGACTTTGAGATAAGAAAAATATTGATTTTTGAATAATATTGTCTATAGACATCTAGCAGCACCTGGAATAGAAGTCTTCTGGTAATATCACAATGTGACATTTTTCAAATCCAAAAAATAAAAAATGGTTTTCTGTAGATGGTAAATGTAATACAATTTCCATTGGGGGTTTGGATACCGTGTCGTGATAAATAAAATTAACCTGGGGCAGAATTCCTTTTCTTTGGCAAAGGTTACAGAATCAGCCTTCTAGGGGCTTTTCATACTCATGTTTCGGCACCAGACATATAAAATAGAACAATATTTTGTATTAAATCACATTTTTTTCAGATATGGAAATGATAAAAGCAATTTTAAGTTAATGTTTTATCCTTGTCAGTGAACCCATATTCACTAGAACTTCATATTGCACCTGTCTGACAGGCTTCCATGACACCTGAAAATACAATTAAAATGCTCTAATAATATTTTTACATGATATGTGCTGAATTATCCTTGTGGAACATTTCCATGAGCAAAACTCTATTCCAGCCTTTCACCAACTTAATCCCTACCCAGCCCTCACCTTAACCACAAACAGACAAACAAAATACATTTTAAGGATTTTGAATATTTACATTCACATTTTTTTTCTCAGTTGTACACTAAATTTAGTGCAGTGCGGTCAAAACCACATTTCATTAGGTGTGACATGTTATCAAGCAACGTTAAATATGCAGCTTAATTACAGTAAGTTTCATAACCAGCTGCAACTAGTAAAGGAATCACACACACGCACACGCACACACACACACGCACATGTAGGGTAAACATATCCTTATGGGGACCGCTCATTCATTTCTATAGGGAAAATGCTAA
>JAODUD010000040.1:14655252-14666424 GCA_026784285.1 Stomatorhinus walkeri | reverse complement strand
CCAGCAGTATTCAAAAGGGGGGGGGGGGGTGCTGCATTTTTTCATGAGCGTGATTTTGACACATCAGTTATATCTTCCCATTACCAAAATCCATCTACATTTTCATTGCCTGCGATTTCTCAATTATAGCACATTAGTCTGGAGCAGAAATTTTGGGTGATGACCAATGGAGAAATTCTAAAATGATTTCTTTTGAAATGCATTGTAAAGATCCTGGGAATTTTAATAAAGACGTGAATTAATTCCAAAGACACTCTTTTACCTGACAATCTTTAATATTGAAATAAAGTATGTGGTTGTCGTTTTCTAACATGCTGCAGCACTGGTTACCAGGTGTTTTGCAGATTGGGCACATCAGACAATGCCGTAGCTACTTTGTATACGTGGTTTGCCTTCAGAAGAGCTGATTGGTTACTTTGGTTTTTATGGGCTTTTTGTGTCATCCCCATAATTTCCTTTATTGAATTCTCTTTTATGTGTCTTCAGTCATATGTGTGTCTGTGTGTGTGGGGTGCGGGGGGGTTAGGTTTATATTTCATTGTGGGGACGAAATGTAATATAATGTAATAAAACCTGTTATTTTGATGTTGTGGAGGCAAAATGCTGCCGTTTATGTTGTCACTCTGCATTTTGCATTTGTCACTCAGCTGTACTTTGTGGTTTATTTTGATACACTTACAAATAGAATATTTTGTATTTTATATCAAAATACAGTTTGATGTATTTTTCTCCATCTCTGCTGGTTATTGCTAGCTGTATGATCCATCTCAGGTCCACTAGCTGTGTTAATAAAAGAGTAAATCCTCACAAGTGCAGCGTCTCCCTGTCATGTTTGTTTAATCAGACAAATACATAAAGTATTAAAACGGCACTGCATCCATGTTTCCCCCGCATTATACCCTCTGCAGGTTCCAGGTTCCCTATGACCCACTATCATAGGGAACAGATGGATGGATAGACGGGTGAATGAATGAAAATACCAAGCTGACGTGTCCATGCAGCATGAAATTACAGCAGAGGCACAGATTGTCATAGCAATGCTCTTCTGGTTTATCCTGCATATGAACTGCACCATTACTATATTAAGAGCTGCCTCTGAGGAGCTTTTAGCTTAGAATAGAGGTCAAGAAAGTATATTATTAGCAAAGAGACACATACACTGAAACTGTGAGGTGCAAGCATTGCTCCAGACTGCAAAGTAAATCATTTTGCATAACGCCATTGAAGTGAATAGTGAAAGTGATTAGTTGTCATACCACAGCAAAATGTGTCCTCTGCATTTAACCCATATGTGACATCGTGACACAGCAAGGGACAGCTAATTCAGCACGTTGCTTAGGGTACCTCAGTGGTACTTTGCCCATCAGAGATTCAAACAAGCAATTATTTAATCATAAGTGTACTTCCCTAACCATTAGGCCACTACTGACATGAGCGTTGGCAATGAGCGGTGGAATTTACTGTAGTTGGATTTGAAAAAGCACATATTATCAGCAGCATGGTTTGGATAGGTTAGAAGCTTTAATGATGCTACCTTGCAAAAACGGTTATGCTCTATCTGTGATGATTCAGTGACACCTTCCTATCAGTCTGCAATCTTAGTATGTGCACATTTATAGAATAAAATGCAGGATCACAGTTCCTGGTACTAATGCCCTTATGCTCATCGCACCATCTGTTAAGTTACCACTCTAATATGGCCCTCCACATTATCAGGCTTCAGTCCAGCACATTTTGCTGCATTCTTAAAAGGGGGTGCATTCTAGCATCTTAAAAAGAATGTACAGTAATATGTCAAATGATGTGACCTGAATTGGATGAATAGCTTGTTAATGATACAGAATTTTTTTTCTGAAGGATGATATCCCCTGGAATCAATGTATCCATAACATCCTCACAGAATGTAATGGACTAAAACCAAATGAGTTATATGATGGAACACACGTCCAATTTTAATAAGTAAATAAGTTGGGATTTGCCCATAACACAGATGAACACCAACAAGTTCATGAAGCTACATTATTGAAATAATGGGTAAATATATATTTCCATTTTTCCCTTTCTCTTTTCCCTTCACGCGTATTGCATGGTTTGTTGTGCATTAACCCTTACTTAAATAATGGTTCAATGACAAAATGATGCTAATCTTGAATCCCAAGAAGGCATGTTTTGTTACATTTGTTTGTTGATTTCTTTTAAAACTTTACTCGAGAAGGAGTTTCCTGTGACAAGTTCTTAGCTGATGAGGGGGTGACCTTTCAGTCTTTTGTGTTTTTTCCTTTGTTATTCTTCCAATTCCAAAAACCATTACATTTTTTTTCTTATAAAGATTTACGTCAGTACCAGCTGTGGCAATCTTTTTGTCACGCCCTGCCCAGCCAGTCCTCCTGCCTCCACCCCATTGTGGTCTAATGAGTCACACCTGTTTCGTATTACTCTTACCTCTTGTTCCTGCCATTCTGCGGGTCTCTCCAGCTGCCTCTCATTTGCCCCTTTCATAGTCCATAGTATATAAGTGCCTCCTGGACCTGTGAACCCCAGTCCAGACATTGAGGTTGTTAGTTCCGTTAGTCTTGTAGTAAGATCCAGTTCGCAGTTCCCCCATCATCCCTTTGTTTCCCTTCCTTCTGATGGCTGTAAATCCTTCTTGTTTTCGCCCTGATTAATACTCCCGTCTACTTTGTCCTGCAGCCAGCAAAACACCTTTCATTTTATTTTCACTTATATTCCTCTATCAGGTGCATACTGATAACATATAAAGCTTCCACATCTGATTTCATTTTACAAATTCATTTTATCTAAATCATTTTGGATGTGTTTGAGGTCATAACTTGTGCAATTATGCCATTTGATATACAGACATTGAATTTTGAATTTGGTACAAGATGCTGTACTTGCTACTACTGTACACGAGATTGAAGGGGTTAATATTTATTTTGGTGGTCAGATCTGTCATAACTTACCATATTCACTGTCAATATATATGCTCTGTTCTTTAATTTGCTGAATTCAGTGTTAAGTACCTCCTGTATGCTACAGCGATGTTACCTATTCTTCCATAGATACAGTCATCATTTTCTTATCCTTCATATTTCCTGCATTTGGTTCAGTTGTTTGGTTTATTGGTGATCTCAATTACTGTGATCAATACGTTAATGCAACAATATCTGAACTTAATTTAATGTTAAGAAATTTCCTTGCAATGAACAATTTTGAAGCAGATCCCATTTGAAAAACAAATTGCTTGCATTTATCATTTTTTTGTGTCAAAGCTTCTTACTTCATTTTTAGTATTTCTTCAAATAATTTCCCAGGCGGCCCAATCAATCTTTTTGAAACTTAAATCTCAACACTTTACTTGATGGGACACAAATACTTAATAATAATTGAGTTACCACTGAAGTACAAGTCATGAACAAATATAGTCACTACTTCAGATAAAAGTCATGATTCATTAATGATAAACAAACATGAGATCAGTATTTCACTTGTGTTATTCATGACTTGTTCCTTCAGTAGTTGACAAGGGTTTACTGAATAAGATAAACCAACAAATATAATGAATGCATGGGATGAAAGATACATTATGACTCATTAATGATGAACAAACATGAAATCTGTATTTAACTTGTCTTATTCATGACTTGTTCCTTCACAGTAGTTCACAAAGTTTTAAAAAGAACTAAAAATAAAGTAACTGCTCGAGATAAAACATGCATCATAATTCATTAAGCATGTATTAACATGAGATAAGTATATAACAGACTTAGTTTGTGGGTAATTAATACTGTACATACAGGGGTTGGACAATGAAATTGAATCACTTGTTTTTGGACCACAATAATTTATTAGTATCATGCAGGATGTCTTTTTGTGACAAATACAACATCAGTTTGTCTTAGGAATGACAGATACAAGTCCTACACAGGATTTTGAGTCATTTCTCTTACAAAACAGTGGCCAGGTCAGTACATGATGCTGGATGAGGAAAACATTTCCTGACACCTCCAAAACACCCCAAAATGGCTCAATAAAATTCAGGCCTAGTGCTGGTCATGGGAGATGCTCTACACTTTCATGTTTATCAACCTGCTTTGTCACCAGCCTTGCTGTATGTATTGGTGCATTATCATCCTGATACACAGCACCACCTTCAGGGTACACTGTTTGAACCATTGGGTGAACATGGTCCTCCAGAATGGTTCAGCAATCCTTGGCAGTGATGTGCCCATGTGTAGAACAACTCTTGAGCCTAGGGAATGCTATGGTATTGCAATCCAAACCATCACTGATCCACCCTCGTGCTGCACTCTGGGGACACAACAGTCCCCACTGGGGTTTCTCCACAGCATAACTCATCAGAAAATAATTCATATTTCACATTGTCCACAACCCAAGGTTTGCCCTGCTGGCACCATTGAAACTGATGTTTGGCATTGACATGAGTCACCAGAGGTTTGGCTATAGCAGCCTGGTCATGAATATTGACCCTGTGAAGCTCCCAAAGAACAGTTTTGGTGGAAAAAGGAGAGTTGAGGTACGTACTTAATTCTGCAGTGAGTTGTATGCTTATTGTACCATCTGTTAAGTTACCAATCTAATATGGCAGTATGTTTTTGGATACGATCTGGGTTAGTACCCACACATCCTTTTCAGATGGCTTCCTCTTATGTCCAGAGTTACTCCTGTTGGATGTGGTCCATCCTATGCGGTGGTATGCTGACATTACCCTGGATTCCGTGGGTCTCAATTCCTCACAGAGACTTGTTGTCCTGGTCCTCTTTTGAACTTTCATATGTCTGCGATTTTGTTCTGTCAGTTGCAATGCTTCATGTACAGCTTTGCTACTGCCCTAGAAATTCAGCCATTACAATTTATTCTTCCTGATGGAATGTGCAATCACTGAAGATTGGCCACCAGGCCACGCAAATACAGGCATGAGACCTCAAACACTGTTGCCCAAGTTTTTCGGTTTTGTTGTCCAACTTCTGTAAGTAATAGCATAATAAAATGTTAGCTTATATCACGGATTTATCTTGTGTTGTCTCACTTTCACTGGATATACTATAGATTCAAAGGTAATAACAAGAAGATACTGATATTTTACAACTATCATTGCTATGGACAAGGGAACCAGGCATATTGAAGGTCGTAAGACCCAAATCAAGTCCTCTGCTGGATTCACAGCTGTTCTATTTTTCTCAGACCACAGTCACATTGTATCCATGACTTCTTAATAATCTATATTAACCTCATAAAGTCATTTTTTTCTTTTTTTTTATGAATATTTGATGTTAACAACATGGTGTGGTTGTTATGGTACTTGGAAAACATGGTTTTCCCTTCATGGAAAGTAATTTGGACAATATTCCACTGTCCCTTTCTGAAATTATCTTTGTCAGATATTAAAAGTAGTAAACAAGGTCATGCTGGCTGTTTTTGCCACAAGGTTTCTTTTTATTTCGTTTTGTACTTTCATCACATTTATGTTTAGAATTCTAAGTAATCTAGAAAACAGCTCGATTAAAAAGACAGATTATCTGAAGGCACCTTATCCCATTTTTTATTGTTATTTCAGAAAGCTCTGTTGTGGAACTTAGCAGAAAGAAAAAATGTCACCCTGTATTTGCTCTGATGTAGTTCTTAGCAGAAAATATTCATGTGAATGGCACTGTTAATGCATCAATGCACAAATCTGCTTCCAGTTGAAAAGTCAGGCAAAGCTTTCTCATGCAATCGTGGTGGTGATGCACATTGTAAAGGACATCTTTATTTCCTGCAGGCTTCCCAAGGTTATCTACCACATGTTGGTTTGACATTAGCCCGAAAAATTTCTCATGGGTCATGGTGGATATTTGAAGCGTAGTATATACTGACTTGGGCCGTCCAAATACCGACATTGAAGGCACAGTTGAAGCCTCTGTGTGTCTCGGAACACACAATGGTAATCCCTGGTCCCAGCACATTTATCAGGTCAATAAGTATATTTTGCGTTTAAACCCCTACAGTCTTTCTCAGGGAAACTACATACCCACACCTGTCCGACACACATGGTGCCAAAGAAACTACGACTCATCAGGTCAGGTCACTTTCTTCTTTTGCTCTGTGGTCCAGTTCTGACATTCACATACTCATTGTAGGCACTTTTGGCAGTGGAAACAAACGAACTGTATGTCCTGACACTTTTCTATCATAGCCAGCATAGACTTTTTCAGCAATTTTTACTACAGTATCTCTCCTGTGGGATAGGACCAGATGGGCTGGCCTTTGCTCCCTACGCACACCAGTAAGCCTTGGGTACCCATAAACCCCTTGCCAGTTCACCGGTTGGCCTTCCATGCACCACTTTTGATGGAATACCCCAAAACACCGGACATTTTGGAGATACTCTGACCCAGCCATCACATATTGGCCCTACTCAGAGCTGCTCACATCATTATACTTGCCCCCTTTTCCCTGCTTCCAACACATCAATTTCAATTGACTGAATGTTGCATTTGAACCATAAGCTCTGGAGGTCTGAGGCAGGAGACCTACCCAGTGGCTCCCAATGCCTCTCCCTGCATGATCCAGTCAGTTCAGTACAAATGGATGGGCTTCTCTAACTGGAGTTTTTACAACGATGCTTTTTTGAGTGAAATATCTGCAGTACTTTTCTGAAATTATGATACTTAGTAATAAATTATAAACAACAATAACTATTTAAAATAAATAACCATTAATCCCTTTTTCATCACCTTTCCTGCTAAGGGATGGTGGCAGTAGACTAATCACCAAACCACACGAAGAAACACAAATAAATGCATACACACATAAATACATATATAAAATTAACATGCTGTATAATAACTATAAGCACCAAGCAAAGAGTTTGCATTAATCAATAGACCATGTTGTACCTTTACCTCATAGTGGACATAATGTTAACTGAAAGGTGTGTGTGTGACTGTGTATGTGTGTCCATGTATGCATGTCCCCACAATGTGATAAAAACCTGTTATTTTGATGTGGAAGGAACCGTTTTCATACAAATGGGAACCAATTTTATGCAAATCTGTGAATGCAATCAAAAAGTAAAATTGTCATTTGTCACAAGTCTCATATTTTGTTTGGTTACTTATGGTTAAGGTTAGGGGTGCGTGGGAGTTAAGGTCGTCATGTTGGGATTAGGGTTTTCCCCTTAGAAATGAATGGAGTCCCCACAAAGGTATAATTACAAACCTGTGTGTGTGTGTGCGTGTGTGTGTGCGTGCGTGTGCATACATCTTGGGGGCACCAATGCATTGTTATATATTTCAGCTGTGCTGGAAGGGCCCAACTGCTTGACCTCCTTTTCAGTCCATGGCCCATTTGATCTGTACATAGGGTACATCTGTCTGCCTGTTATCCCAGATAGCCGAGGGAATGATTTCGTGGCGTATATACTGGATGGGCTGCCAGTGCTTCATAGGGTTTATACACACACAGACTGTGCCACTAAGCACATAAGAAACTCTGGTTTTTGTAAAATCACACAAGACTATAAGCATATGCAAGCTCTATACAGAGGGGAGCAATCAAACTTTGCCTTTTAAATTAATTGCTTAAACTCAGCTATTCAAAACAGAAGTGTATTTTTACATGATTTTTATGTGACTCACCTAAATATTACTACAATACTTTATATTATATATGATACTCATCAACAGTTTGTTTTGATCCCATCCATCAGTGGTGCTGTTCAAAATCTGCAGGAAGTGGCTGATTTTCTCATAACGCATGTTGAGAAAAGTTTTGTGAACATTCTCTTTGCTAATTAACCCAGACAAATTTCCAACTCAGTGGAAATTCTGGGCATGATCTATGTTGTGTCTGGTGATTAGTATTTAGATTAAACTTTAATTCAGTCTGACCCACAGCTATTGTTCCTGAAGGAAGACTTCATGCCACTTTCCATCTCACAATACTGGCTAATGGAGTGATTGTTCTGATCATGAAATGAGCTCTATGTTGTAAGAGAATGTGAAGATAAACAGATAATGAAAATTTTGTATAAATGAATTATCATTGTAGAACACACAGAACAGCCAAGTAGAAGTGAAATGCAAGTAGATTTGAGTTGGCTAAAGCATAAATGCAAAATTACTTATACATCTATTGCAAATAATACTGAGCTATGGGTAGCAAGTTTACATGTTACCTATATTAGTTGGCAAATGGCTGTAAGTATTTACAAAAAATATAGACCTTATTGTGGTGGAGGGGTTTGCATGTTCCAATGATCCCAGGAGCTAAGTTGCCTGGGGCTTTATGCCCCTGGTTTGGTCACCCAAGGCAAACAAGTCCTGGGTGAGGAACCAGATGAAGTGCGGCTCACTAGACCCCTTATGGTATGAAAAACACTGGATCCACGATTTCCCTTGCCTGGATGCGGGTCATCAGGGACCCCCTGGAGCCAGGCCTGGGGGTGGAGCTTGATGGTGAGCTTCTGGTTGGGCACAGCCTAAAGAAGACATGTGGGTCCCCCTCCAATGGTCTCACCACCCGTAGGAGGGGTCATAGAGTTTGGGTGCAGTGCAAGTAGGGTAGTGGCTAAAGGCGGGGACCTTGGCGCTCCGATCCTCGGCTGCAGAAGCTAGCTCTAGGGACATGGAAAGTCAGCTCTCTGGTGGGGAAGGAGTCTGAGCTGGTAAGGGAGGTTGTGAAGTTCCAACTAGATATAATCGGGCTTACCTTGACGCGCAGCTTGGACTCTGGAACCAGGAGTTTGGGATCCTTGAGGGGGGTTAGATCCTCCTCCACTCTGGAGTTGCTCACGGGGAGAGGTGCCGAGCTGGGGTAGGCATACTTATTGCCCCCTGGCTGGGTGTCTGTACATTGGGGTTTACTGTAGTAGATGAGAGGGTAGCCTCCCTTCGCCTTCGGGTGGGGGGACGGGTCCTGACTGTTCTTTGCATTTATGCGCCATATGGCAGTTCAGAATACCCACCCTTTTTTAGAATGCTTGGAAGGGGTGTTGGAGAGCACTCCTTCTGGGGACTCCCTTGTTCTGCTGGGGGACTTCAATGCTCATTTAGGCAATGACAGTGAGACCTGGAGTGGCATGATTGGGAGGAACGCCCCACCCCCGAGCGGTGGGGAACCTGAGCGGTGTTTTGTTATTGGACTTTTGTGCTAGTCACGGATTGTCCTTAATGAACACCATGTATGGTGTCGGACTTCCTTATAAGGGCTGTTCGGTCCTTGTATGACCGGTGTCAGAGCTTGATCCGCATGGTTAGCAATAAGTCAGAATCATTTCTGGTGAGGGTTGGACTCAGTGCTGCCCTTTGTCACTGATTCTGTTCATAGCTTTTATGGACAGAATTTCTGGGTGCAGCCAGGGCGTTGAGGGTGTCCAGTATAGTGACCTCAGGATCAGGTCTCTGCTTTTTGCAGATGATGTGGTTCTGTTGGGCTCATCGGACCGTGACCTTTGGCTCTCACTGGAGCAGTTAGCAGCCAAGTGTGAAGCGGCTGGAATGAGAATCAGCACCTCCAAATCCGAGACCATGGTCCTCAGCCAGAAATGGGTGGAATGCTCTCTACGGGTCAGGGAGGGGTCCTTCCCCAAGTTGACAAGTTTAAGTATCTTGGGGTCTTGTTCACGAGTGAGGGAAGGATGGAACGGGAGATCAACAGGCGGATTGGTGCGGCATCTGCAGTGATGCGAGTGCTGTGTCGGCCTGTCATGGTGAAGAAAGAACTGAACCAAAAGGCAAAGCTCTTGATTTACCAGTTGATCTACGTTCCTTCCCTCACCTATGGTCATGAGCTATGGGTAGTGACCAAAATAACTAGATCGCGAGTACAAGCGGCCAAAATGAGTTTCCACCGCAGGGTGGCTGGGCTCTCCCTTAGAGATAGGGTGAGGAGCTTGTTCATTCGGGAGAGACTCAGAGTAGAGCTGCTGCTGCTCCGCATCGAGAGGAGGCAGATGAGGTGGCTCGGGCATCTGATTAGGATGCTTCCTGGATGCCTCCCTGGTGAGGTTTTCCGGGCATGTCCTACTGGGAGGAGGCCCCGGGGAAGACCCAGGACACGCTGGAGGGACTATGTCTCTCGGCTGGCCTGGGAACGCCTTGCGATGCCCCCAGAGGAGCTGGATGAAGTGGCCGGGGAGAGGAAAGTCTGGGTTTCGTTGCTGAGACTGCTGTCCCCACAACCCGACCTCGGATAAGCGGAAGATAATGGATGGATGGATATATGCATTGCCCTCTAAGAAGGTTCTCCAAGTTACAGGGAAATTTGGGGGTTGGTGGCAGGATTAGCACTCCAACCACCGGAAAAAACTCACACTGGTCACACCATTTGGACTAGTGTGGTGCTGAGGTATCACCCACTGCACGGCGGCAATGGGGTTGGTCATGTGATGGGTGTGGCAACACGCTGTGACATGCAGTGCACGCCCCTTACCTTACCTATAAAGTGTAACGTGAAAGGTAGGTCAGTTAATTTAGCTTTATCTCATCAGCTGTCTCACATAAGGATTGTTACTTTCCAAATTATCTTTTGAAGTATTTCCATATGGAAAATTTCTTAATATAGATAAAAAATTCATACGTTTCATAAGATTACTTAGGGGAGAATTACACAATTAATCAACTGACTTTTTAAAGGTAAGCGTATGTAAAATTCATGGAACACAATTCTACTGTATTTTGCTGAAACTTGCTCCACATGTACACAAATCGTATGGATTGTTTTATTTCCATTGATTAACAATCAGTCTCGTTTTACATTTGCACGCATAGCATTTATTGTATGTGTTTTAGTGAATGTGCACAACGGACAGCATATGTTATTTCCTCTTATGGATCATGGTTCTATTAGTATTGGAAATCTTTCCATTTCTTCTGTTACTGGAACCATTTAGTATCTTTTAAGGTTTATCAACATGACATGTCTATGATTTATTACTGTGTCGTTTATTAAAAATGTACAGTCATGGCCAAAAATATCAGCAACCCTACATTTATGTCAGAAAACACACTTCTCCCAGAAAATTGTTGCAATTATAAATGCTTTGTTATTGTCATATTTATTATAAATGCTTTGTTATTGTCATATTTATTTCTCTTGTTGGCACTGGAACAAGACAAAAAAGCAGAGGAAAAAAAATCTAATCCGAGACATTCCACACAACATGTCAAA
>JAODUD010000040.1:14627804-14655152 GCA_026784285.1 Stomatorhinus walkeri | reverse complement strand
TCTTGTTGGCACTGGAACAAGACAAAAAAGCAGAGGAAAAAAAATCTAATCCGAGACATTCCACACAACATGTCAAAAATGGCCTGGACCAAGTTATTGGCACCTTATCAGAATTGTAAGAAATAACTGTATTTCAAGCACGTGATGCTCCTTTCAACTCTCCTATAGCAATTAACAGGTGCTCACAATATGGAAATTCCCACTTGCGACCAGTTAAAATGGATAAATGGTGACTCAGTCTTGTTTTTCAGTGTCTGTGTGTACCATACTGACGATGGAGAAAAGAAATAAGAGCAAACAATTATCTGAGGATTTGAGAACCAAAATTATAGAAAAGCTAGCTAACATATATCATTTGTGAATGTAAAGCAAGATTAATTTGCATTTTGATGACACTGACATAATCCACATAAGCTCATTTCAGACATTAAAGCATTTACTGATGTCTGTATAAGGAGTATGTTTCTGTTTGTGCTGCTAAGGGTCTCATTACATTGTTTTGGATTTATTTTGTAAAGTAGCATCATGTTTTCATGCTCCTGAAATACTGGATTTTTTGGATTTTTTCATTGGCCAGCGCTGTTACATTTTGATTGGTGCATGGTTTAATGGG
This sequence comes from Stomatorhinus walkeri, assembly GCA_026784285.1. Classification (NCBI taxonomy): domain Eukaryota; kingdom Metazoa; phylum Chordata; class Actinopteri; order Osteoglossiformes; family Mormyridae; genus Stomatorhinus; species Stomatorhinus walkeri. Next base: position 14,654,539 of record JAODUD010000040.1, on the reverse strand, counting down.
GCGGCCTCATTGCTACTGTGCTCTAATCTTGCTTCTCAACCTGACACTGGAAGGTTATTTGTTCTCCCCGAGTTCATGCAGGTTTTCACCAGGTACTCTGGCTTCCTGCTACAGTTGAAATAGATAATTGTGAATTGCCCATAGTACACGAATGTGTGTGTGCAGGTGTGTCCTGTGATGGACTGACATCCCATATATGGCATCCTCTGCTTTGTTCCCCGTGTTCCCTAGAGTGGGCACCATGCTTGACATCACCCTGTACAGCAGGGGTGCCCAACTCCAGTCCTGGGGGGCCGGAGTCTTGTATAGCTTAGTTCTTTCCCTGTTCCACCATAAATGATTCAGCTTAAGAGCTGTGTGGTAATTATAGCACAAGAAGTTGAATCAGGTGTGTTAAATTAGGGGAAACCTGAAAATGTGGAAGACTTTGGCCCCCCAGGACTGGAGTTTGACACCCCTGGTGTACAGGATAAATCATTATGCAAGAATGATTTAATAACTTTAAGTATTTATACATTTTTATGGAATGTTTCAGGCGTCATTATTATTATTAAGCAAGCAGCAAGTTTTGGTTGAGAACTCACTAAATAATCATAAAAATTCACAAAATAGTTAAATTAAAGGTTTGAATAATTTAACATTAATGTCATTTGCATGCTATTTTCTTATATGCTTAGCATTTTTTATTAAATGAACCTTGGTTTATTGACATAATAAACACAATAAACTACTAGTTTTAAATTTTTTTAAATTAAATTAAATAATTGCTTTACAGGTATTCCTCGACTAGCAGAAATTCACACCAATATACCAGAATATAAACAGTTCTTTAGTCTGCAGTTAGATTTAATATAGTTGTCCGGGTAACAGCTAAATCAAAATCAGTTAATGAAGATGCAAGTTGGACCAGAAGCCAGAATGGAGAGTGTGAGCCATTAATATAATGAGTAAGACGACCTGTCATTTCACTGCTGCACAGCTTGTACTGCGACTCTGCAGTAGCTCCTCCCCACACAAAAAAAGGAAGATAAGCCCAGTTCAACATGACCTTTAAAATGAGCAGCAGCTTGTACAGCCCCAGAATCAATAGAGGCAGTGCCTCAGCAATTCCCTGCTTGTATCATGAGAGATGCTCTTGTGAACTTTAGTGATCTGTGGCCCATCGGGGTAGATATGCCTTTTCCAGAAGGACTGTGCTGAGCACATATTTAATTAGCTGACTTTGCAATTCCGTTCCACTGCTAAGGTAGAGCTGTACAATATGTTAGTTACTGTACAATGGCAATGATAATAAACACCGCCAGCATTATTGTAAAAATTACAATTATTTTTTACTTTTATTATTATTGTTATTATGATTAACAACATCAATAAGGATAATATGTGTCATGAGAGCCTGACATCCACTTAGATGATAGTTTATAAAAGGTCCTTTCTTCTTTGCAAGTTCCATTGTTGTGAAGACCAACACCTTCCCATTGTGTGTGGTTGTCTCGACTTGAGACAACACGTGAACATCTCTGGCAAAGACCTGGGTGGCGTGTCAAGGTCACACATGGTGAACAGGTCTTAGCAAAGCTGTTTGACAAAACGGGCTGAATATACTGAAGAACAGTGATAATCCCAGTGATGCCTCCAGTGAAAACACTCAAATGGTGCATGGATGGAATGGTACATCGGTTCCTTATGCTCAGTATACAACATTACAACATGACAAATATTATATTCATATATATCGAAAGTAACATACATGTGAGGATCAGGAAACAGAGTAAGAGAACATTCTTCATGCAGTTGGGGTCTCACTCAAGGGTGCTAAAATGCCCTCATGCTGACAGACACGGGATTTGAACCTGTGACCTCTGCCACATACCCGCCAAACATGCTTCAGAAAAGGATGTAACTCTTGCATTTGCAGTAAAAAAATAACAAAAACTGAGCGTGACTAATTACCTGTTCACCACATATGCTGTATTAACATTTATATAGAAATTTGCCATTATACAATCTAGATGGCACTGTTGAGGAATAAAACAGTGTTGTTGATGCTACCGCAGTTGCCCTCATTCCTCTATATATATTTCTATGCAATTCTGCATGACCATTATCAGTAAAAACTAGGTTACTTTCATTATGCTGCAAACACCAAAACAAGGGCAACACCACAGCATGGAACCTCATCAGATCTGAGCCCAGACCCCTACTTCACCCAGTCATTCCACCAGTGAAATCTGCCAGACTGGGTTACAGACGCTAATAAGCAGATACTTGTAAAGCTGCACCTGACATAAGTGCAGAGGGAGAACTTGAGAACATTTCAGCTGTCAGAGAAACAAATTAATAACCTAAAAGCTCATTTTTTAGTGTAGGAGGGTCACTGAATTCTGCCGCAAAGAATTCAAAAAGAGCAGTGATAGAAAGCACGAAGGCCGGGAGCATATACCTTTCTGTCACCTCTGGGGCTCCAGCACCAGATGCAACAGCCGTCTGAGAGCTTTGACAAATCTATAAATATGCACTTTGTACAAAACTAGCAGTCCACTTTTTTTTTTCTTAAAGGAACAGATAGGAAAAATGGGTTTGTGCTTTCAAATCTGCAGGCCAAGTACAGAGGATATTCTTTCTCCATAGTGAATTTCTGATGAAGTCTACAGTAAAACTCATCATTTATGTATGAAAATAAATATAGATCCCTAGCCGACATCCCTAGCCTAATTTAACTGATAATATGGACTGCAGAAATAGCAGAAGAATATTTTTCGTGTTATGATGTGATAAGACTGAGGTAAGGTAGTGAGCTATAGCAAAGTAACTAAAGTGCTAGAACACCACGGATTCTTCCAGCTACTTTGCTTTCCAAAGGCATGCAGTGAGGTGAATGAGGTGGGGTCTTTCTAAATAACTCATAGCGTGTGACTGTGCACGAGGGTCTCAGGCATCCTATTTAGGGTGTCACCCTGCCTTTGTTCCCCTGCCTTGTGTTCTGTGCCTGGGGCAGACTCAAGGCCAATGCCACCCCCACCCCACCCCACCAGTGTCTGCACTGAATTTGCCATTGAAAGATGGATGGGTTGCATGTTATATAGAAAACTGTGCATGGAGAAGTGCAGGTGAATTTGATTATAAAGACAAAAAAAATGTCAAACAAGAGTTTGTCTTTTAATAATGGTTTAGTAAATCGCAAGTTTGTATGGTAGACTTAACAATAAGGCAATGCTCCATTCGGACTTACTTCCGTGTTTAATGATCATCCCAAGCCAAAATATTTCATCTACTGATAAATAATATGCATCAAAGTTGCTTGCAAATTTATGCACTGCTGTCATTAATCACTGACAGTGTGCCGCTAGACAGATTTTGTACACTAATACATGTACTATTTGCTAGTATGGGTATGAATATGCATGAGCGTCCTTTAGTAGATGTGTTTATAATGGCCCGTAACCCTGATGCATAACCTGTAACAGTGGAACCAATGCAGGCTGGTCCCACAGGGCAGGCAAAGAGCTGTCAATCAAGGTGCAGATTTAGGCTATGATTGTAATGCAAATACAAAATAATTATTTCACTTGTTTTAATGGAAGTAAAAGCATGTTTAAAATAACAGTGAAGTTTATAACAGCAACAACAATAACAACAACAACAACAACAATAATAATAATAATAATAATAATAATAACAACAACAACAACAACAACAATAATAATGATAATAATAATAATAATAATAATAATAATAATAATAATAATAATAATAATAACTCACCTCTCGTCAGTGCATCAATGGGAGTTATAATCCTAGAAAATGGTCCTGATCCCAGCTTACCTTTTCAGCATTACAGTCTGCCTGTATAGGGGTTGTCTTCATGCTCAGGAGGAACTTCCAGTGATGGATCTTCTTATGGAAAAACAGGGCTGACCATAATGAATAGCTGAGTCCCAAACCTATTCCACAGCTGCTTCCACCAGCTGTGCTGCCGGTAGTAATGGCCTCCGAAGGACACAGCGGCACTGCGATTTTTCTTTTTAAGCACACAAAGAGCTGTCACATTTATCCCACACTGAAGTTTTAAGGCCTCCTCAGAGCTGGATGTAATTAAAGGAATTTATCACAATTGCCAATCAAGCAATTCAACTGTGAGTCTTGTTTCTCATCTAACACGATTTTCCTCTAAGTGCACTTTTTGTTTCTGTTCTGGAAATAAATCCAGCAAAAACACATTGTGCTGTGACCAGTACACTCCCAGTGAATAGAAATTAGCCAAGATCAGCCAAAAAAGAGTGAGAAAAAGGCGTACAATGAGCTGGAAACAGGGGTGCTCAATCGCTAGTGCCTCCAGCATCATATACCAGTTCTGCATGTATATAATTTGCTTGTTCTCGCTGTGTTTTATTGGGTTTTCTCCCACAGTACTGATGCCTCTAAATTTACCATAGCTTGTGCCTTGTGATGGACTGGCATCCTGCCCAGAGTGTGTCCTGTGCTTCCTGGAACAGCCTCACTGCAAACTAGCACTGGATAAGCAGTGGTGGAAGATGGAACAATGTCTCACATTTGCAATGTAGGACAAACTCTGTTAATTAAATTAGGATAATTAGAAAGTCATTACACTGAAGAAAAACATGTTGAAATAGTTGTATATTCAGCAATTCAACAATGAAATGTACGTGAACAGATTGGTGCGGTAATTTTATTGTAGTGCGATGTAGGTAAGGTTTTTATTTTCTAAAATGCTTTGATGGCTTAATGGCTTCATTCTCTATTATCTGCCTTTTGCATATGATTGGTAATGGCACATTTTAGATATTGTAGGTAAACACTTTCTGCAGGTGGAGGTGTACTTGTAAAGATCGTGTTGATCTGTTTACTAACAGCAATGAGTGTTTGATAAGATGTTATCAGGCAGAGAGAGACACCTCTGAGTTCCTGTAATGTCCTTAAGTCTGAGTTAAAGATCCCAGTGTGGATTCCTAACTGCAAGTCTTCAATCGCTGTTAACGGCCACAGACTCCCAGTGGATGCTGGAAAAACTTCTGGAATTTCTCAGAGAACCATCTGCCATGTATTCCCTGGTGTAAATCCTGGTTACACTGCATTTCTTTAAAAAAGTCGAAATTACATGAGGTTTACAAATTTGCAGTTGTACTCAAAGATGCCTTAAGGTCAGGTCAGGATTCTCAACCAGCATTGTATTACTCTTAATGCAGAAAATGCTTCCTTAATGGAAGGATGATAGGTGGAAATAGCTCATAATTACAAAAAGCCAGAATCTCAAGGGCTATCTATGAAGGACATCTATGCAGGTTAAAAGGTGACTTTTGCTATTTTTACTGCACAACATACTGTAGTGTAATGTATTATATTGTACAGTTTAAATACAACTGTAAATTATATTTGTCTAGCTAATCTGTCAAATGGAATCATTTGGACTAAATATGAAAGCATGTATCCAATTCTGTGTTCATTTTAATCTTGGGTACTAGGTATAGGTTAGGTGTTCTGCGTAATGACTCATCCAGCCATATTTTCTTCACCATAAAAGGACCCACTAAAACTACACGTTTATCTTAAAAAAAAAATACATTTTTCAAACTTAAATTAGAATTTAAATATTTGTGAGAGGCTTCAACCCCCCAGTCATTATAAGTGCTTGGAAGCTGAACTGATGGGTGTTTATTTTATATTTTTTATAGCTCATATTATGATATATATTTATTTAAAATATAAATGGTGAAAAAAATTGTGTCTAATGTTTTCCCATAAAATTATTGCTTTGAGTAGGATTTAGAAAATAATATAGTTCCAGTAATATTGACCTTTTCACAGTTTTTAAGTGAAGCTTGCTAGAGATGGCCAGATTCAAATCTTGATTGTTAATGGCAATAAAACACTTTGTAAAAGCAAACAGATCCGGAGGGCCTTTTGCTTCTCGTGCTTAAACATAACCCCGAGGATGCAGAGCAGCTAAATGCTATTTACTTAAAACTATCTACCCTTTCTAAACCTACTAATGGTGGTTCCATTGTCATTCGTCAAATAACAATTTGATCCACAAAATCTGCGAAGGTGACCTAGTGTGCACCCATCTCAATAAATGGTGACATTAAGGGGAACACAGGGGGCTGTAAATCAGAGCTAAGCATGGAGGGAAGAGGCACTCAAATAGCCAGAGGTGACTGAGGTCCCTTTTATAGCCAACGTGACTGTCTAAAGTGAGTGTACCCTGTGTTTTATTCTATAATGACACTGGTGTTATTGCTGCAAACAGCACTGTTTACCTGCAGGTCAATATATTCCAAATATAATAAGGCTTTTCATGCATGATTGCTATCTTAAATGTCTACACACTCTTTTGTGGCTGTGTTTGTTTATGGACTGTTCTGCCAGATCACTTGAAATCTGTTATAACGGAATTTTACTGTATTTGTAAATTGTGCGTGAATAAGAGTACCTCTGTGCTAAAGGACACATAAGCAAAGATAAAGGACTTCCTTGACACTTATTTACTAATCAGTCAATCTGTATTTGTCTTATTTTTAAATGGTTACTTTAGGACAGTGTAGTCATAATCGTTCTGTGAAATAATAGAGGAACGCAGAGACAGCTTTCATGTTATTTTGTTGTGTATTCTGCAGGTGGAAGGAATTGTTTAAGTTAGAGGAGGACCAGTGCAAATGCAGAATTAGGTGAAACGTGGCTCGTACATCTTGATTGTTTTGATGATAAAGTGGAGATGTAGGCAGGAACATCCTCTTTTACTCTGCCCACATCAACAGAACATAGCTGTTACAGGCTCTTCATGTACATGCTAGATCTGCTGACTTGGCTTGGACAGCAGATTAAAAACTGAATTTTATACAGTGGGTTTTCTTGGGTTTTAGCTTGGTAATGCGTTCTGTTGGTTGAACTTATTTCAGTCTGGAATTAGCATTTATTTGTGCTTTCATTCAGCCAGAGGTTATGCTGCTGTTTTTGATCATGTTAATTTAAAATTTTTAATCTGTTGTTCTTTACATTGTGGTGGTTTTATTCTCTTTTCTTATTCATATATATGGTTTTTTGATGTTCAGTGTCTTTCTTTTGAATCTCTTACTCTATTATTTATTCTTGTTTATTTCTATTGTAATTGGATTCACATCGACTGGAAAGCAGTTTGGTACAATTCCTGTTGTTTTTAAATGTGCCGTATAAATAAATGTGCCTTGACTTATTGTCCCCCTTGTCTTATGTGAATGGATAAATATGCTTAAGCCTGAAAAATGCACTGCAATTGGGATACATTTTAGCATTTTTCATACGTCTAAGCTTATGTTCTATGGAAATGCTTAGCAAAAATGCAGTTGCAAATAAAATATAAGAGGACAGTACTGAGTTTGCAGTACCCCATGTGAAATTAAAGTTATCAGAGACCAAGACTGGAGAGCACATTGACAATATAACACACAAACGTGTTAACGCGCAATTTTTGGAAGTGTTAACATGACCAACTATGGCAGGCTAGCATGACTGAAACTGACAGGCTAACATGAACATTTTGTACATTGTAACATGTCATTACACATTAACATGCACATTCTGAACATATTTACATATTATTATGCATTAATACATACCAAATGTGCATGCTAATATGTCAATTTTGAGCATGTTAAGGTGAACAAATGAACACGTTTTGACTCTTTTGGCCTTCCTCAGTGTGCAGACTCATAGTCACCCACTACCATGTCATTAGCGTGGGGGAAGCACCGTGAAAATATGGTGAAACATTGGAGGTAAACTTTAAACTGATTATTAAACATATACAAGATAATCTTGAAAATTAAGAATTATTAAAATTGCAAAGCTAGCTAAGTTAGGTGTTTTCCTATGATAGAGTAAAAATATTTTAAGGAAACTTTAACCTCCTGTGCTATAATGTTCGTAGAGTATGAATGTATAAGAAAAGCCTGATCTTAATATAGCTTACTAGCGATGTAAGAATTGTATGTACATAACATGCAATGTTGGTAGTAACAATATTACCCTGCGCCTATTATTATCTGGAAGACTATAGTGCATTTCATTTTTATCTGGGGGCTTGTAAACGTGGACTTTTTCATTTTAAGATGAGTAAAAAAAGGCAGAGTGGTCAATGTCATGTTATCTGGTGAATTTAGACATACTGAGATTTTTTTTGTTATTTAAATCTGTTGTATTTGCTTTTGTTTGGTAATGTAAAATATGTCAGATAAAGTTGGGTGTACAGCAACAACCTTTTTACAGTCACAGGGCACTTTATTTTGAGACTTGTTTAAGTGAAGGAAGATTTCTTTCACTATGAAAATATAATTTTGCATTGAAGAGAAGTTGATTTTTGTTTGTATATGGTGTCAACTGCAGTCCTTATAAAGAAAATAAAAATTGGCAAAAGTGGTCACGCTTGGAAAAACATGAGAATCGGCCAAGAAATTTGCAATCGGTGTACATGTATCTTTCGTATCATTTCATCGGTTCGTTCAGTGTATATATAGAGCTTTTTTTTTACATCAATCTGATGATTTTTTGAAATGCCAAAATCCTGTGCGCTGGGCCTGTATATTTGACTAGCAGGGAGGCACAGTCAAGCACAACAGAAGAGGAGCTTTGCCGGCACAAACTTGTTATTCCCCAGTGTCAGAGCTGACACCTTCCTCTGCACCGCTCTGCTGCCACTTTTTTTGGGTATGTGCTGTGAAGTGATTAGCACGTTCTTTGGAGTGGCTGACAGATCTGCCCTCGTCGGTTCCGTAATCAAACCCTGCCCTGGCACCTGAGCTGTGTACCAGCTGGAATGCGATCCGATGGTGGATGGAGCTAATTGAACTTCAAGTAACGGTCCTTCTGTGCACCGCCCATTTCCTCCCACTGCACTCCCTCCCTGCCTAGCACTGATTTTAATGTCAAGAGAGATAAACAACCACCTTCATAAGGTTGTACTGAGATTTCTGAAAGTGAAGGAGGATTACTGCAGGGGGAAAATGTCATTAGCTGTAGCTTGTGGTTTTATGGCAACCACTCAGGTCTCTCTATTGGATAAACATCTCTCTATTGGTTAAACAGAAAGTTCACATCTCTTGAAAGGTGATCAGAAGCAGAGGTTGGTAACATTACAACATCCTCTCTTGATGGCAAGTAATGTATTAATGCTGGTTCTTTCTAAGTTTTGATTTTAATATATAAATGTCAACAAATTCTGAATTTAATTCCTACTTATGACCTGAAAAAGATCTCAGCCGTTGAAGTGGGGGAGATAAATATCAGTGATTTACCCCTTGGATATGAATAAAAGGGAATTGAAATGGGTGCAAAAAAAACATTATTTTATTATCATGAAGTTTATCTCTGGAAGCTGAGCCATTTCCATTTAAATGTATTTCTAATGGTATGTGAACATAATCATAAGCCATGCCAGTTTTATGTCCCCTTAAAACAGCCCTTATGACTCATCAGTCAGCAGAAGGCCAGGGCTTCGAAGGGCAGACCCTCCATCGTGGATGGAAAGGACATGAATGTTCTCTATGGTGGGTTATCACAGCGACAAGTGCACCTGCCAGTTTGGTGCATTAAGGACACATGCAACAAAGACAGAGAAGGACTATTTACTGACAAATCTTTCCTGTACAATCTGTTCCAGACTCCTGTAGAAAACTGTCCTCACAGATCATATGCTCCTTGCTTGGGAACTGACCTTCATATCTTGAGTGAGTTACAGCCCTATTGGTATAATAGTTTATTTCCTACATATAAGAATTACTGTATAATTGCCCGGTATCCAATTTCCTCTCTGATTGCACCCAAAGATCCATAAATAATATCAATTTAAAACAAAAAAAAAGTGAAAACAATAATGTGCATTGCAACTTCCACCCAAGTTAGGTCACATGTAACATATGTGACAAGCTTTTTCTATGCACCATTTTTCATCGTCTTACCTTATTTTTACCACTGACTCACCATTCACAGAGCAGGTTTAAAATGGATTATAGAGGAAGCGGAAGATGTTCCTCCATAAATCCTAAGTGGATGCTGGAGCAGTGAAGAGCTATATGAGAGGCAGTGGGTATATGTAGGTGCCCCAGGAACAATGTAGCTTAAATGCTGAATTAAGGGTCTTTTCTCACAATTCAGGATATGCTATCTGGCTCTCTGTAGGATTGCGCAGGTACACAAAAGAAGCCAGGCCTCATGCTTCATCCCCTAAATGATTGGTAAAATAAAACACTTTCACTGAGATGAAATCAACACTCAGTTCTAGCAGAACATTTTCGCCAGGCATAAACAGCTTAATAAATCCCACAGCATTGGGAGCTGTGCATTTCCTTGTACGAACAGCATTCCTTTGATAATAGTCTCTTCCAGCACTGCGAATAGATCAGCCAAAAAGAATTACAAGAATATATTATTTAAAATGAAAAAAAAAGTAAATCCTACTCAGCATGTTAACCATAGAACAGCTTAGGTTATAAAAAAGAAGGTATTTCATTTATCCCTCCAAAATCACTCCCCACTTTTACCACCTTACTATGGTAAAATATTTATTTTTTAATTATTTTAGTGAAATAATGAATTATACAATTATAATGATGAATATCAATGAGAAGCCAAAAATGCTGCTGTGCCATTTCATTTCTGTTTTTTAACCTTGGTTTGTTTTTTATTTGAAGGATCAATAATATGTAGTGTTTAATTTTTAAATTAAATCTTAGCGTATAACCTGAGGGACAAACAGCCTAAAACAAGTTATTTTTTAATTGACAAACAAGGTCATGGGTTACAAAACTCACAAGAAAGCTTCACTTTGAGATGATTTATGGGGGAAAAATGTCTGTGACATCATTATTGGAATTTTTTATACCGCAGTTATTAATATAGCTGTGTTTATTTTCACAAGAAACTTTAATTAGCATTTCAACATATTTTGTAATTACCATTAATCTATCTGTTTCGTCAAAGTAATATGGCATTGTGTAACAGGCCACTGATTTAAACTAATGAACACCTGTCATAATATCTCATGTTAAATTTTGTGGTTCAGTAGAACTGTCATAATATTGTCCCCAGTTAGATGTTAGGGGGTAGAATAATGAATGTGACATCCTGCCTTGCTGGGTCAGTGCTACTTGTTTTAGGCATAAACTTACGTTCCATAAAGGGCTTATCATTCAATACAGAACTTTGGCAATGTTCCAAGTTCATTTTTTCTACATTAGTGCTTGCTTAAACTTCATTTTTAAGAATAACTTTATTGTATTACCATTGAAATTTTGGAAACTAAAATGAAAAAAGAACATAGTCAGAATATTGTGACGTAGCAGATCAGATTCAACTAACACTGTCACAGAAGATTTAAGGCATTTCTGAACACACTTCATGTTAAAGGTTGCCCCCCCTATGTGGAGTCAGATTAAAGAGTTCTGTTTGAATGCATGGGTGATTTGAATTTAAAATCATTTGTCTAATAAAGATTGGAACATTTATTAAAAAATTAAGGTAAAAATTAAAAGACAAATAAGTCAGATTTCCATGAAACCAAGTATAATATTTGAGATCAGTAATGTTTCATTAAGATACTTAAGGTCAAATATAATAACTGGAAATTATGCTAGCAACCAGAAGAAACCTAGTTACAAAAACAGTGGAACTTTATGATATTATAGGTCCAATGGTAGTATTATTGAATAATTATGACAATGATACTAACCATGCTGTTAACATTGTCGTATGTATTACATGGTATGTGTTTATGCTATGTATTATTAAATAGTAATAAACAGAAATATGGAGGATTCACAGGTATTGGCTTAAAAAAATTTGCGATGGGTCAATGTCAAAACATTTAATTCCAGATATAAATATTAATATACATCATATTTGATGTTAACCATATCCCACCCCAAAGACCCACTGCCCCCCACACCTTTTCCATCATTGATAGCCATGATAAATCTCATGGCTATTAGCCCCACTTTTGAATTTTTGGCCTTAATAAACCCCCAGGCTAAACAAATTTGTAAGTAAAACCCTGAAAAAAGCAGCATTTAACTCATTCATCATGGACCTTGGTAGCACAATGAATTACATGGCTGGTATCATTTCTATTGATTCCCAGTTTTGCGTAAGATATATTACTAATGCATTCACCGCTGCTTGCGATTCATTGTGTTGTCCGTCAAATGAAACATGTCGATGGCATTTCTGAGCACTTTGCATAGCCTTCCATTGGAGCCCTTAGTTTTTTCCTAGTCCATTCTTCAGTGTTTACACAGTGCTTTCATCTGAATTTATTTTTACTAAATTATGGAATGTTACCATTCAGGAGACAAGCACATGTTTTCTGTTTAAGATACTACATGGCAGGTTTACACGCGTATGATGCTTCATTAAAGCTCACGAGGAAAATGCATGCAATCTATGCGACTATGCAAATACAGCAGTTTGAATTTATTTTTTTCCCTTTTACCAGCCATTGGGTACGCTCAGCTGTAGTAAAGGCTCCTGATTTTTCTACTAAAGCATTCCTGACAAGCGTTGTTTCCACAGTGGTTTCCTAGAACCCGTTCCTTGCATGGTTGCTAATGGCACCATTGCGGCTGCACGTTTTTTTGGCTCTCTTAGGCTACTTTTCTCAACAGTTCATTATTCAGACAATCTGTGACAGAATACATTAGTTCTGCGCACTGTACAGCAGCCGGCCTCTGTAATCTACAGCGGATGTGTAAATTCTTTCTGGCAGGCCAATAAAACACAGATTAGTTTCTCTGCAAAGGTACACTGATGCAGTTCTTGATGGACAAGCAGGGAAGGCATTAGCATCTAATTTGTATGGGCTTTAGGCACTGAGGATCAGTTCCATTCTCCTCTTTCCCTGTCCTCCACACTCAAATATACAGGCTCTTAAAATGATCTGTTTAGCATTTTCCTTTGAAACCATTTAAGGTATGCTCCATGATCCAACATTTTCATCTAGAGGGCATGAAAATGACTGAGCGGTGCTCTTAGCTTTTAAAGATGAGAAAATGTACAAAGTCAGACATGCCATGACATTTCAGTCCCGTGGAGCAAGCCATCGACATCCTCAAGCAAAAGTGCTACTCTCTGAATTCTCCAGCTAAGCAGCAGCCGTTTCAGGAAGTAATACACCAAATATGTTCTTTGTTTGTCATTTTGGCTTAAACCCCATTTAAACAAACCAGGGTAGTAACTGTCTCTCTGAGACTTGTCCTGGATTATAGTAATCTCCCTTAGTACATCAGAGCACACATCCTCCAATATCCCAAACCTCAAATGATTTGCTTGGCCTCTGTCTCCACATTAATGCAATCTTTTTTAAAACTGCACATTTTACACGATAATGTTAATGGAACTAATGATTCACATGAGGCAAACTTTGGGTGTGAACAGTACCACTCTTTGTTTCAGCTTTTCAGCACTCCTGCTCCTTCGCAAAAGTGGCTGCAATATAATACCGATTTTTGAACTTTTCTCTACCCGGATACCTTATAAATAGATCCTCTGAAAACAATGCAATATCATTACACCAGGTGAGAGCTGTGATAAAAAAGTAATACAAACCCATCACAATGAAGCTGTCAAGAAGTGGGAACAGAGGTACTGTATGAGTTGTTGCATTATACATGAGCAAATTTTGCCTATATTACTTTTTGAAAAATTACATTTAAATGTAATGTTGTGAAGCCCAGTGCCTATTGACTAATTGCACTTTGTGGCCTTATCTGAGATTATTCCTGTCAGGTGTTTCTCATTGAACTGAATTAACATTTTTTATTTTCTACCCAACAAGAACTCCGCATTGAAATATACTAGTAAAACTATAAATTATAGTGCTTCCATAGTTCAAATCATCAACACAATTGTTTTCTTATTGTTCAGTTAAAATGATTTGTGAGTACAGCAGGGATGTGGATTTCTTGTTCTTGGAGGGGAAAGTTGAAGACAAATAGACATACTTCATTCATCCCTTTGGGAAAATTTTGTTTTCATTTATCCCATTTTGCTTTACATGAAACACACAGATGTATCCATGTAAGATCAAGTCCACGGATCACATGACACAACTGGCCAATGGGGTTGCATATTAATTGATTAATCATTTCTCTTTTGGGTAAGAGTCAGAGAGGCTGGAAGCTGTGTTCTGGCTCTTGTATGTTTTCAGCTGGTTTGTCTGTAGTTAGAGCTGAAATGCCTGTTTTGCACATTTTCCCAGCTCCCTTATCCTGTCATACCTTGACTATGTTAACCCCCAATCCATCTTCCCTTCCCTGTGTCACATAAATCTATTTGCTGTCCTAACAGGGGCAAATCTTACATAATTTTATTAATGACTGTTTAAATAGCATTAACAGTAAGACATTTGGATTGGTTGAAGGATTTAATGTCGTTTTAGTATACAGAGAGAGCAGAGAGCTGAACTGTCCACATACATTCAGCTTATATAGCTGAGGCTTCTATGATATGATGACACCATTTTCAATGTAAAGATTTTCCCAAATAAAGCACACCCACCAATATCTACTGTATAATGTAAGGCCAAGCTTGGCCCTTAGAGGCATTATTAAAGTCAAGGATTAATCCATGCATTTCCAGGTCTTTATTAAAGGTGAATTTTCAGTTTGCTAGCCGTCCCTTATCAGGTGTTGTTGATATCATATATACTTAAGACCACCAACGACATATCAGTTTCACTTGAAGTAATGTTTGTAACTGAAGATTCTAGGACTATTCAAGTAATAGCATATTTCATACTTTCCAATGGCCTGTTGTGTCACCTTATGTCCCCAATTAGCGTCAGCCAACTGTAGCTGGGGGTAAGGTTAGAAAGGTTGACTTTTTCAAATGTTAAAACCTGTTTTTATGATAGTTCGGGACCCCTGTATAACAGGAAACCACAGGTTAACTCGATTTAAAAGCATATTTCATACTTTCCAGTGGCCTGTTGTGTCACCCTAAGTCCCCATATTAGGGTCAGCCAACTGTAGCTAGGGTTAAGGTAAGGAAGGTTATGGCTTTTTCAGACATTAAAACCTGTTTTTACAATTGTTCAGGGCTCTGTATAACAGGAAACCACAGGTTAATTCAACTTTATGTGAAAGGTAAATGTGTTAATTTCCTTTTTTGTTTAATTCTCCTTGTTTTGGTTATTTTTACTCTTAAAAATAAAGTGAATATAAAGTATGCATTTTAATAATGTATTTACTTGAATTAATCTAAGGTCAGTGCTTTGCAAACACTATTTGGAAGCTAATTCCAAACACCTCTAGCTTACATGTACAGAAATATTTTCCCTGAACTTGCCAGACATTCTTGAGTCTGTGACACTGAGTAAAGTAACAGTCTAGTTGACCTTGAGATTAGATAGATATAAGATTAGATATAAGACTGGGATGTGGCCGTGACACTCACTGTACCATTCAGCTTACTTTAAAGGCCCTTTTCAAAGAGATCATGGCTCTACACAATATACAGTACACGCCTTCTCCCTAACACATCTTCATTATTACACCTTTGACTTTGGTTTAGCACGTTCACAGGTGTATCCAAGCAGCTTGTCAACTGACTCTTTTAACAAAGTATCTTGACATGGGTACAGCAGCGTTAATGTAATGCTTAAAATTCTTCCTGTAAAGTAAAAATCCCCCATACAAAAACTTTAGCATACATCCCTACTTTCCAAATTAAGTACATTTTTATCCTGTATAATGTATCTAAAGGTCTGTAAAAGCCAGAATTTATATATACTAATCTGTTAAGTATAGCAGAGTGAATGTCATTTGTATGTATTAGAAAAGTTGTGTTTCTTGAAATAGGCGAACACTGGAGTTCATATTTCTTGCCCAGTTTTATATGCCGGTACACTACCTTCGACCCAAACTCTCTTTAGGTTCATTTAGGAGGAACCTTTTATGTGGAATTTCGTGAAATCATTTACAAAGTTACAAATTATACAAAGTATAAGCTTTGATTCAGTCAGCAGATTTGGTGCAAGCAGGTATTTAGGAAAGATTCCAGTTATTTTGACTATTAACTAAAATATTAGTACTAAACAAGTAACTTGTTATTGTAGACCAAATACTATCCTAAATAACATCTACATGTGTATATAAGAGAGATGGAAAAGTCCATTCAGTCACTTAACCTGACCCCAATTACTAATTATGTAAATAATATAGAGTATACATGTATAAGACATCACAGTGTTTCTGGTATAGATAAGTAAAATATACAAAATAACAAATTAATCTATTTGGTACTTTCTTGCAATCTTCTTGTATTTTACAATAAATAAGGGAAATTTACCATTTTTTTTCTGCTATATACCATATATTAAATAAAGGTTTTCAATATTTTTATCTTCCATATCTATGTTCTTCATCTTCATTGCATTCATTTAAATGAGCAAATATGTCTGTCAACTACTATTTTATGTTTACTGCAAACCAGGGGATCTGCAGTCTCTAAGTTACCACATTGTCTTGAAACTTTCGCAAAAACCAGTTCAATTAGTGTATCTCCCTTGTGGGAGAGATTAGAGATCGCAGTAAGAAGCAGTCATTAATGATATCAATCCCTAATTCCTGCAGTGTTCTTGCATTAACTGTGTGCCAGTTTATGATTGTGTGATTTGAAGTCTCCATTATCACCACCTCAAGTACTCTGCAACACTGTCCAGTGTTAATGCATAATACAGTTTTACTTTTAACATTTATGTTGGACAACCTGAAGATTCTACCTATTGGAGGTTTTATCCTCCAGCTTCATCAATACAGGCTCCCCACAACCTGCTCCTTCCTGCAAATGTTTCCTGGCCTGAAATGAACTCTTAAATAGCTACTCCAAAGCCACTTCACTTTCCCATTATTTAGTTTTTATAAAAAAAAACATTAAGGCATTACCATTAAGGCTTCACTCCTCCCCATGTTCTTTTCTAAGTCATGTCTCTTTTATTCCTATAGTAATGGGTTGGCAGCCTTTCCCGATGCTATAATTTATTAGTTTGTGAAGTAGTATTAAATAACAGACTGAGAAATCAGCTGTACATTTTCCATGACTGCATAGGTAGCCATGGGCAGGGCTAAGCCTTGGGCCTGTTCTGGGGGGCAGCAGAGACTAGGCAGGGGATATCCTGGGTGTGATTTCAGGCCATCTCATGGCACACACAATCAACAACTGTGGGCAATTCAGAGTCACCGATTTACATTTATTTAGCAGATGGTTTTCTCCAAAGCGACATTCATATCTAGAAAGCAGCGTCTAGCAGTCCCTGGAGCAATTTGGGGTTGAGGACCTTGCTCAAGAGCTCAAAGGTGACATCATTCTACTGACTAGATTTAAACTGGCTCCCTTCCAATCAGAAGCACAGTGGTGTAACTCGCTGAGCCACATGCCACCAATCACCAGCTTTCTATCCTATTGTTTATCTATAGGAAACACAAATGAACACAGGAAAAACATACATATTGCATATCCACAGAGCCAGGGACAATAATTCAAACCCACAGCTCAAAAAGTCTGAGGTTACAGTACTGTCCCCCCGCAGCACCGCACTTTGTATAATTCAAAGCACATGCAAATCATATTGACATTAAAGGGAGGGGCAACAATTGCATTCAATGTTATAATTTTATGCTATTCATAATTTGCATGCTACTTTGTGCACACTCATACATCATCTTATATGTTTTGTTAATTTCATGCTATTGAAATTTAGTTTAAAATCATGTCGTGTAGTCTAAAAGTCTGGAAAATGATCCTGTTGTTGGATCTGAAATTGCAAACACAATCAGATATTGTAATAAAAACATGTACAAGTGTTGCAATTATAATGACAAAGGGGGGAAACTAATAACTGGAGTTGAGAAAGGAATTTTATTTGATAATTTGGACAAATTTTATCGAGGAAATGATTTTCAGTATCTCTGATACTTTCAGCTGGGCCTCATTTAAGCTGATGGACAGAATAATTGCCTTATTTACAAAGCATAGAAAACTAGATAAGCTCTACCAGCTGGTGCAAAAGTACCCTTCCTGAAAACATTTTCTCTCGATCTGGGAAGAAACTGACTCCAAACAGACTGATGCATGTACCATATTCAGAACACAGCGTATATGTTGTGTATGTCGGTACGGGCATGTGCGTGTCTGTGGACACACACCCCTGAGCTGTAAGATCCACTAGGTATGTCTTAATTCTTTGGAACTACATTTTCAACTGGTTCAAAGTCACCTTGCTATACTGCAGAAGGCATGTAGCTGTGTACATTGCCACTGGTAAACAGCTTGTTTTGCGTGTCTCCCATTACCTTTTTCCTATTTATTAAATGACAGGCCTCAAGGCGTGTTCTATATTCATTACACAAATGGCGCTCCTGCCTAATATTTGAGAATAGTTCCAATCCTGCCCCTGTAAACTGTGTGCCTCTGTGCCAGTAGAGCCCTGATGGAACTTTTATTGATCTCCCTGCAATAAAGGTGCATGAAAGCACCTCCTGAAATTTGATTTTTTTTTATGCTGCAGGAATATGCTGAGTCAAATTGTATTACGCCTGTGCCTTTGCAATGTTTCTGCAGCTGTTGAAAATTAAATCACAGGCACGACGCCCTTGAAACACATTTTAAAGTCACCCTCGCCTTCTCCAGATAAATGTGTTTGAAATAGGAAGCCACATTCTGAAACAACCTGTGTTTTTGTTTGCGTAGACTGATTGAAAAATGAATATTGACCTGTAATTTTAATAAAATCATTCTCGTTTCCTGAAGTGTTGTATGAAAATTGTTAAACGATTATCTATTCATGGAGGTCTGAGGGAACGTTGATTGTAAATATAAAATCAAAATATTTAAGCCTGTGTAGTTGGAGGTGGTGCAGATTTCCCCTTTACAAAAAATGTTATGATCAAGACATAATTTAAAGGTTTTGCTTCAATGTTGCTTTAACTCTCTTAACAGATCATGTGGGAGCAATTCATCAGGGAAAGGGGGGAAATGGGCCTTTTGTTACTACTGAATATAAAACGGAAACAGATGTTATGCACACTTGGCCTGGTCTTCAGGACCAGAATGGAGGAGGAAGCTGTTCTGCAATGTCAATGTAGAGTAATTCACTGTACTTTTAAACAATTTACTGTGATGAACAGTGTCCACCCCTCACATGAACATCCCATTAGAGGTCTTAAGCTAACAACTAATATTTTAATTTGAATTAGTCTTGGATAACAAAATTAGAAGGTGTGTAATATTTTTGCTTTATTGTGTAAAACAGGAATGCAGTTATCAAAGTGTGATGTCATTAACATACACATTGCAATGGTGTAAATCAAAGTTATTCTCCCTCGGTTTGTGTGAAAGACCCTGTTTCTGAATTCCTGCATATATTTTGGGTGAAGGAAAACAAAAGTGAGGAAGATATTGAATGGATTTCTTGTACATCTGAGACAGTACATCCCCAGCAGACAACAAGGCTTTCATCTGCCATGACACTACAATGCAGAAAATAAATACGGAAGATCAAGGTCACTGGACTCTGCATCACCAGATGGGAGGTACTTCCTTCCACCCAAAAACATGACATCTTATAAACTAATAAATTGTGTACATGTAATGCTGGTAATTGTGTAAGCTTGGGTTTGCACTGACCAAACATTAATTTTTCAGGTGGACAAGATGCCCTGATTTCTATCCTGTGTTTTTGTATTTTGACTTACAGCGGTACCTCGGTATACGTCCTTAATCCGTTGATCCTTGGATTTGTACCAAACAGGACGTATACCAAACGATTTTTTCCCATAAGAAATAAAGTGAAAATGATTAATCCGTTCCCATGAAAAAAATTGCTGGCATATTATACATTAGCATTACCTCTACCATTATATTGGGGGGGGGGGGGGGGTTATGGTCGCACGTTTATAATTCTCCTCTGCTCTCTGCTGAGCAGGTGAGCGCACTCCCACCAGCGGACAGAGAGTGCGCGTTGGAAAATATGTCATGTCAACCACCCGGTCAGCAGTGTAAATTATGAGAGGGACTTCTCAACCATGAACGTTTTACAATGGGACTTACAACTATCACTATTTTAAGTTATCAGATCTCACTTTTAAAGCCTGACAGTTAATGTATTTGCACGTCAAGACAAACATCCGCAATAAGCTGCAAGGAGACCATCTAGCAGCCTGCATGTGGATCTCAATAAATGGGCCTGAAATGTTCTTTCTGACACCTAGAAAGATACACTGCAGTGACAAAAGCTGCACACTTTGTGGATAATTGTCATCAAAAGAAATGTTTTGATGTTTAGTTCAGGTGTTACATTGACTGTTGTCATTAAAAAAACACATGAACACCATTAATCCTGTCAGTGTTTTTCTTCCCGTCAGTCTATCAATGTACGACAAATTGACTTAAGGTTCCAGAAATGCTCTATGCCATTAGTATGAATAAGACTAGCCTTTATTTTTGACAGCCGCTTTTTCAGTACGTACTTTTACTTTCCTTGAATGCCACACAGGAAACAATAACAAATCCCCAGGCTTAAGCAAAACAAACGGCAAGTAGTTTTTTTGCATTTTTACCTTGACTACAATAATTAACGATACATTAATGCTAAAGAAGTGTGAGACTTCTGCTTAAGTTAATTTGCATCATTCCCTCTTCACAGCTTTCGATTCATTTTCTCAATTAATAGATATTTTTATTCACTTTCAATGGTGATGTGGAGACAAACAGTAGGTTATTGGCCTACAATCTGTTTTTCTTCATAGTATTTCTGTAAAAATGATCAGACCGATGGAAGATCATTATAGGAAATGATTACCATAGTAATAAAACATTAAACATTATTGAGCAGATGGGGTAGGTCCTTTAGGGAAAAAATATGAATAAGGGTCAATCATTGATCTAATGTTTCTTTACCTTATTTATCTGACCTGTGGTATCATTTACACGCCTAATATAAACCATTCTGATTACAATTCAGGATATCAAAAAACTCAGGGGTAGGATATATATTGCGAATGTGTTTAAGCAATGGCTGTGCTGAAAGTGTGTGTTTGTAATTATTACATTGTGGGGAACAGATTTCCCAACAAAAACCTGTAATGTTTTACCTTTGACATTTTTTTTCAGTCCCCACAAGGATAACCTTAGTTTTATAACAATCTCTGAATGTTATAAGGAATTGAAAATACCAAAGTCTTGTATTTTGTTTTTACATGGTTAGGGCTGAGTCGGGGTGGTCATACTTAGGATTAGAGTTATGCACATAGAAATGTCCCCACAAAGATATGAATACATGTGTGTGTGTGTGTGTGTGTGTGTGTTTGTGCGCACATGGGTGTGATAGATAAACCCATCGGATTAAAGCATAATCAGACACATCCATGTAAGCCGGGGTAGGGCATGGACCTAACCACTCCTTCCGTCATCATGTCCCCGCCCCTAGATCGGATTTTCCCTTCATTTTCCCTCGGTAGCTAAAGCCAAAATTTCTGTATATATCATTTGTGTTTGCTTCTCTTCACTTTTGTGAAAGCTCAAAACCCGAGTACAATCTGTTGGCCAGCCCATGCGAAGCAAAATGTGGTGGTGCTGAAGTTCCTGAACTGCGATACAGAGCTTATCTCTTGTTTATGGAGTGCTGGAGCAGACTCATGACCACTCAGTAATAAACAAACACGTGGGCAAGGATAGACCAGCTCCACTCCACTACCAAAATAAAATACAAAAACATACATTTACTAAAGCCAGACCTGTAGTCTGCTGAAATACAATAATGTTAATTTTTCCCCTCCAGATAGATGTATTACAAAAACCATCAATAATTACAATATCTGTTTCACTACTGCAAAATGATAGATTTTTTTTCAGATATATCAAATCAAAGTATTTATATCAAATTCATTTGTTGGTAGTTGTGCAAATGCAAGTCTACACAGGGATGTGCTCACACAATTCCATCTTAGCTCCTCTTGAACCTTTTTAACTTGATAGCTAATTTGTTCTTTATTGTGTCTTCACTGTATGGAGCACCAAGTGTCAATCGCTCATTTTCATGTACAAAATACATTCAGTGCTACAAAAAGCACTATTTAACGATGAAAAGCAAGTAATGCCTTCCTGCATTCTGTCCAAAAACCAAAAAGACTTCACTTTCTTTCGTGCACAGACACCAAAAGGAATGTTTCATTTTGTGCAAAGAATTGATATAAATCTGGTGATTTAGCAACAGTTTGTCCTTTACAATGAGAGATTCTGCAGCAATCACAGCTTAAAATGGGGTAATCTAGCAATAAGTCACTGTTCAAACGGGGGCACAAAACAAAGCTAAAGTAAAACCAGGTTTGATGAAACATGAATGGGGTGCACCAGGCACAGAGTGGGACTAATGTTCAGCATGGGAGTTTTATACGCAAGACCAGCCCATTTTGTCTTTGTTCTGGGTGAACTTTGATAGATGATGCCTGTTGAACTGTCCAAGCAGTCTTTTCAGCTTTGCCTGGTCTTTTTCTGACATACACCATTTGAGAAACAACCGGTAATTAGAAAATACAAGTGGTTAGTTGTGGCACCTCTGTAGCTACGAACTGTGCTCACTCAGTACTAAAAGACAAAGGATTATGCTGCCTCTTTTCCATGATTCTCCATGCGGAGCAATCATGGTCTTTTGTGTGTGAGTTTGCATGAGAAAACTCACTGGTTAACATTCTGAAGTGTTGTAGAATTTTAAAGTTGTAAAATAATTTTGTTTTGATCGACACAACAGCTAAGCCATCCACCCGGAATTTTCCCAAATTTCTCGATTGGCTCCCTGGGCCTGGGGTGTGTAATAGTATGGGGCACCAAGTGTCAATCGCTCATTTTCGTGTGCGAAGCACATTCTGTGCTACAAAAAACATAATTTAATGACGAAATCATCTATTGCTTTGCTGGATTCTGTTCCCAAAAAAAACTTCACTATCCTTCATGGACAGAAATCAAAATGAATGCTTCATTTTGTGTTCAAAACTGATATCAGCACTTTGCACTTTGCAGAAAGAAGTAAGTCATTTTGTGGCCGAAATGCAGTTTATGAATGAAAGAAAGTCATTTGGTAGATGAAATGCATTTTGTGAATTAATGAAATTCAATCCGTGGACAAAATGCATTTCGTGAATTGAAGAATGTCATTTTGTGAATGAAATGCATTTTGTGAATGATACATCACGTCATTTCATGGATGAAATTGAATCTGTGGAATCAGGAAATGCATTTTGTCTTTTGCTGAGTCACGAAAGGCACCTCAAAATGCTTTTTGTCTTTTGCCAAGCCACAAGATGCCTTTCATGTTTAGCTGAGTCAGGAGCGGTATGTAGTAGGGGTGTGCCCATGAGGGGAGAAAATAAAGTACAGCTGTTTCAAACGCTTTTCTAATTACAGTACTGTCCAAATTAAATTACTGAACCCTGTACAGTTATACGCTGTATAAAATACACTATAAGTATAGCACTGTACATGCACAATTATTCAATTAAATTTTATTTATATAGCATGTTTTCACTGTATTATCTCAACCCATTTTTAATAGCTTTACTGCTGTTTTGTACATGGAAATGAGCACTTGACACTTGGCACCACATACTATTACACACCCCAGGCCCAGGGGAGCAACTAAGTAGATTCAGGAAAATTCCTGCTGGATGGCTTAGCTATTATGTCACTTGAAAACAAAATAATTTTTCAAATTTAAAATTGTGCAAAGCTTCAGAATGTTAACCAGTGAATTTTCTCATGCAAACACACACAAACGCAAACACACACACAAAGACCGTGATTGCTCTGCATGGAGAATCGTGCACACGCGGCATGGGGCTTGATCCTTTGTCATTTAGTACTGCAGTTCGCGGTTGCAGAGGTGCCACAACTAACCAGTTGCTTTTGCTATTTACCGGTTGTTTCTCAAATGATTTATATTAGAAAGAGACCAGGCAGGGTTGAAAAGGTCAGACTGCTTGAACAGTTCAATATGCTATTTATTATTTATTTTGTTCTTGAAATGACAGAAATAACTGTATTGGAATAATAACACTTAAACAGTGGCACCATCTATCAAAGTTCACCCAGAACAAAGACAAAATGGGCTGGTCTTGCGTATAAAACTCCCATGCTGAACATTAGTCCCACTCTGTGCCTGGTGCACCCCATTCATGTTTCATCAAACCTGGTTTTACTTTAGCTTTGTTTTGTGCCCCCGTTTGAACAGTGACTTATTGCTAGATTACCCCATTTTAAGCTGTGATTTCTGCAGAATCTCTCATTGTAAAGGACAAACTGTTGCTAAATCACCAGATTTTGGCACCATTACTGTTGTCATATCACTACTGCTTATACTGTAACTTATTGGTACTCGAGTGGAATTTCTGATGCCCAATTACTGCTCCCCATCTTGTCATTTGCTCACCACGTTTCACCTTACTGGTGACTAATTTCCCACAACATTTAGGTGCCTACGAGTCGAAATGGTTGACCTTGGTTGAAAACTAGCATACTTAGAGACCATACATTTAGACATAGAATAACAGTGTTCACACTGATTGACATATACACTAATTTTGTGCGGTCGATAAGACCTCCTGCATATCATCATCCACATATTAAATTTCCGTCTGATTTACCCAAATGATTATAACCGGTAATGCCATACTTACTGGGTGGTTATTATCGTCATTGATTTAAAGAATAAATTCCTGAGCTTCTCCCTGCTGATCTTTTTCCTGAATTAGTACAGTCATTCTTGTTAATAAATGTGCTCACTGACATTCTGATACCTGTTTTTTGGTCATGTCCTCAGAATGATTTGTGGAAAGGTTTTGGATTTTGGAAGTCAGACATATGTTAAAGCAAAATTATAGTTTTCCTTGGTCAAGTTAGTTTGCAAATACTGGTAATTACTGTTAATTAAATACCGTTGTTACGGTTGCTGCCGGTCGGGCGAGCAGAGAGCAGGCTGGAGGCAACGACGTAGCAGGGAAAATGTTTTATTCGGCGAGGAGACACCGGGATAACCACAATGACAATGAAGACCACGGACAAAATACAGAATACAAAATGACGGATCTGGGAGACTAACTTGGACACGGACTAAATACACGAGACAATCAGGCACGGATAGAGAACAGGTCGTCACAATCAGGATGTGACACGAGGTAACGAGGGGGGCGTGACACACATGAGGCTCTGACGGACGGATCATGACATTACCCCCCCCGTAAGGTGCGACCTCCGGGCGCGCCCCAGGGAAGGGACGGACGAGGCAAGGGGACACAGGATCTGGAAAACAAAAGCAAATAGGTTAACGCGGGACAGGGAACAGAACAGAAACACAGAACAGACACAGGGGCAACAACCATGACATAAGCTGACAGAGGACAGGGAAGGCAGACAGACAGACCAGGAACGGGAACAGAGGGGAATCACCGAGAGACGGAACAAAAGGGCCGGGAGTGAACAAAGGAGCCAGAGGGGAACGAGGAGCGGAGACAGAGGGAACGAAGGGGCGAGCAGCAAAGACAGGGGGCCACACAGGAAAGGACGGGGGACCACAGGGAGCCCGAGGGAGCCCGGGCGGGCGACGGGCGGAGGAGCCGCGGGCAAAGGCACAGAGGGAGTAGGAGGGGACCACAAGGGGGGCACGGAGATGGGATGAGGGATGGACGGAGGAGCAAGCGAGGGAGCCTGAGGGGGCACCAGGGGAGATGACTAGGGAGCTATAGGGGTCACCGACGAAGGGAAGGAGAGAGGGGAAGCCACGGCAGGCAACGCCACAGAGGAGCCGGCGAAGGCGCAGCCGACTGACGAGCCGTAGGAGGAGGGACCGCTGGCGACCGAGGAGTTGATGTCGGGGCACCCATAGGCGACCGAGGGGACGAGGACAGCCGGATGGAGGACAGACGACGGGGCACCGCCGGGGGACCCGCAGGTGACCGAGGGGCCGGAGCCCCTGGTGACGCAGGCAGCCCCCGAGCCCCAGCAAGGGCAAACAAGGGCGAGCCAGGGGGCAGGGCGGGCGGGAATCGGACGCCACGTCTGTGCCCCCCTCCCCTTACGGAACACAGACATGCGGGGCAGCCTACGGTGGGGTGGCCCTGGCCGGGGTCTAATTATGCCCAGCAAAGATATCCCCGAGGGGTCCCACTCGAGCTCCTCCTCCAAGGAGGAGTAAGCGATGGTGATGGTGTTTGGGACCTCCTCGGGGGCTGGGGCCAGGGCCGGGCGGGTTGAAGACACAGGGGCTGGGGCAGGAGTCTCTGGGGCAGGGGCAGCCTGGAGAGAGGCTGTGGGCAGGGGAGGCTAACTTGGACAAGGACTAAATACACGAGACAATCAGGCACGGATAGACAACAGGTGGTCACAATCAGGATCCGATATGAGGTAACGAGGGGGGGCGTGGCACACATGAGGCTCTGACGTGCGGATCATGACAACCGTATAGGTATTTCAAACCAAGACCTACTCCTACATTTTTTGTGTTTATTGAGCATAATCCACCTGGACTCTAGACACGTCACAAGGAGTATCACTATTGATTTATGGAAAGGGGGGGGTAATTTTACGGAAAATTTATGAGAACACAGCATTTAAAATAATTAGTGTACATTTATATGGGTGGCTAAAGCCCGCTAAAATGGCCCTAGCTGCAGAAAGATGTTTATCTACAAACAAACTGAATGATC
>JAODUD010000040.1:14562972-14576135 GCA_026784285.1 Stomatorhinus walkeri | reverse complement strand
CAGAATGACAGATCTCTCCAGAAGAGCACCGCGGCAAGCCGGCCTGGATAGGATCAGCTTGCTGCAAGAGGTGACTCGCCTGCTCCACGAGCCCGGGGTCAGGGAGGACCCCATTGCTTATAAAATGGGGCAGAAAATTGAAAGACTTTTGTTTCGGGTGTCCCCGTTCGGAGAGACGTACCATCTCCGGACGGTGGAAGAGGAGCTGCAGCAGTTGCGGCAGCGGATCGCCCAGCACGGATCCCCGCTGTGCGATCAACCAGAGGCTGACACACCTCTGCCTGCACAAGCCAGGCGGAAGAAAAGGCGTAAGGGGAGTAAATCGGAGGACAAGGGTCCTCTGACCATACATGTCGACCGAGTGTTCCTGGGTCCGGCGCGGCCTCCCGCTGAAGGCGAGGAAGAGCTTCCCCCGCTTCTGACAACGCGGAGGTCTGCTCCGCCGACATTACCGGCTGCGAAGCCAGTCAGCTCGCCTGCGCGGGACCGAAGTTCCCCTGCACGCCTGTTCCGGCTGCCTCGTCATCCTGCCCACCTACTGTGTTGCCGGCCAGGAGGAAGGGTAAGGCAAAACCTCCCCACTCGCCGCCTGCCGAGCCGACGCCCTCTTGCACGCCCGCAGAGCCGACGCCCACCTCGCCGGCAGCCATGCCAGCTGCCCGGTCGCATCTCCGGCAGCCACGCCCGCTGCCACGGCCACATCTCCGGCAGCCACGTCCGCTGCCATGGCCCCAGAGACTCCTGTCCCAGCCCCAGAGACTCCTGTCCTGGCTGCCATGACTCCCGTGACTCTTGCCCCCATGACTCCAGTGACTCTTGCCCCTGTGCCTCAGGCCCCAGTGACTCCTGTCCTGGCCCCCGTGACTCCCTTGACTCTTGCCCCTGTGACTCCAGTGACTCTTGCCCCTGTGCCTCTGGTCCCAGTGACTCTTGCCCCAGTGTCTCATGCCCCAGTGACTCTATCCCTGGACTCGAGCCCCGAGGAGGTCCCAGACGACACCCTCGCCTCCTCCTCCTTGGAGGAGGAGCTCGAGTGGGACCCCTCGGGGATATCCCTGCTGGGGCCACCCCGACCACAACCCGGCCCACGCCGTAAGCCCCCCCGCCTGTCTGTGTCCCGTAAGGGGCGAGGGCACAGGCGTAGGGTCCGGGTCCCGCCCGCCCTGCCCCTTGGCTCGCCCTTGGTTGCCCTGGTGGGGGCTCCGGGGCCTCCATCGTCGCCAGGGGCTCTGGCCCTTCGGTCGCCTGCGGGTCCCCCAGCGGTGTCCGGTCGCCCATCCTCGGGCCTGCCGCCCTCGATCCCGCGGTCGCCTCCGGGTGCCCCGAGGTCGGCTCCTCGGGCCCCGGCGGTCCCTGGTCCTGCGAGGCGTCGATTGGCTGCGCCTTGGTCGGCTCGGCCGTCTGCCTCGCCTGCCGTGTCTTCCCCTCCCTCCTTCCCTCCGTCCCTGGTCCCTTGGGTCCTCTCGTCCCCTCCCCTGGTTCCCCCTGCGACTCCCTTTGTCCCTCCGTTGTTTGTCCCTCGTCCCGTCTCCACGTCCCCCTGGTGGTCCCCTCCGACTCCCTTTGCCCCTTCACCTGCTACTCCTCCAGCCGCCGCCCGTCGCCTGTCTTGGGCCCCTCGGGCTCCCCCGGTTCCTCCGCCCTTCCCAGTGTGGCCCCCTGTCTCTGTCCCTCGCCCTGTTCCTTCCGTTTATGCTCCTTGCCCCCCTGTACCTCCTCCGTTCGCCCCTGGCCCTTCTGTTTTGCCTCTCGTTCCCCCTGTGTCCCCGTTCCTTGTCTGCCTGTCTGTGTTCCCTGTCCTGCGTGGTCTTCTGTCTTGGCTGATGCCCCTGTGCCAGTTTTGTCTTTCTGTCCTGTTCCCTGTGCCTTCTTGACTTGTTTTTGCTTTTGTTTTCCAGGTCCCGTTTGCCTTGTCCGTCCCTTCCCTGGGGCTCGCCCAGAGGTCGCGCCTTTGGGGGGGGGTAATGTCATGATCCACCCGTCAGAGCCCCTGTGTGCCACGCCCCCTCATTACCTCGTGTCTCTACTCTAATGGAAACCACCTGTTGTCGATTGTATTCATCGGTTTTGCTTTCGGTCTCGTCAATCTTCAGTATTTAGTCCGTGTATCTGTACTGGTTGTCAGATCTGTCATTGTGATGTTTCGTGGCGTCTACCATGTGCGTCCTACAATAAACCCCATATTTTGGATATTCCTGCCTCTCATCATCTTGCCAGTTCAACGCCGCCAACATCCAGGCACGCATCACCCTTGATCGTGAAAACTGGCCTGTAGATCAATATTTTGTTTTCCACAGAATAAAAACCATTTTGCTAACCAGCACGGTCAATCTTCACTGCTTTTTCTGAATAAACAGAAAATATCTGCTTACGAGAACAGAGTACGTTTTTATATTTGCGGACTAGTTTGTGCTGTAATCAGTTAAATTCCTGAGGGGTGGGGGGGTGGTGCTGGTGGATCGATTGTCGATGTTTAACTTTTTTTTATGCAAATGGAGCATATGCATGAGAGGTGGTAAAAAAAAAAGTAAAACGTATAGTTATTATTAGAACTGAAAAAAACCCCACAAACCCCCAACAGACCAGTATTGAGAGTTGGGAAGCCATACAGTTGATGGGTTTGATAATGTATGGCTGATGTACCATCCCCAAGTCATTGCCCAGGTCAGAATAAGTTTCTCCAAGTATTTTTGTGACTTCACTGCTATCCACCTGAAAACAAATTTCATGTGAACCATCATTTGTCTTTTCAGTAAGGTGGTGTGTATGCTGTTATCTACATAGACATCCTTCTGAACTGGCAGATCGCCATTGCTGAGTGACTCCCCAGCCATCAAAAACCAGAGAGGAGTATATGACATAGTCGTGGCGTATTTGGGTCTGGTGCATGAGCATGAACCACTGTAAATAACTGTATTTCTGAAAAACATCTTAACTGACCATAGTTCATCTACTGTGTTACCAGGACAAAGAGGCCATCTGTGTCAGTTTCTACAGTGTGCACAGCTTTTATTCTTTAACCGGATTTGCTGTAGCACTCCTTTCCTTTGCCCGCGTGACACAATGTATTCTTGGCTGGGCACTGCCATTTTTTGGTGACCAGATTGTAGAATTTATTACACGGCTGCTGCTCTGACTGTCCCCGGAAAGTTTTTAACTTGGGCTTCTTTTGGGGATACGTTTCCTCTGTTTATTTTCTGAATCTTAAGGAAACAGTGTCCTCCTGTGAGGCATTTTTAGCAAAGTCAGCATTAGTCTTAATGGCAGTTTCTTGTTTTTTTTTACTACGGATGTGTGTCTCCATCACATAGGCCGACGCAATATACCTTTTGCTGTACTGCAAATAATCTAATACATTAAAGATACATATGATGCAACTACTAATGTGACTCAGCCCTACTATGGCACAGTGTGATTCGATGTGATTTGATTTAACACAATGCGGTTTGATGTGTCACTGGACACGGATTGATGAGGATGGGCACATGACAACAGTGAAGATCTGGAGACAGCACCCATATAGAGAGGAGAAATCAATCTAAATGAAACATTTTTGTTAAAAAAACATTGGTCATATTTCTAAATAATAAAAGCATAATATTAAATAATATTAATAAAGATAAATAAATAAAATAAATAAAAATAAATAAATAAAGAAGTTAGAAATAATGCATCCCAAATTGTATCCGGTGCACACTTTTTTAATCGGAGCAACCATATCGTGAACATTTATGCAAGTGCATCAATGTAAATTGGTGAATCTTTTCATCCCTATTTTTTGCTAATTTCTGACTGTCTGCCTTATTCAATTCAGTTCAATTCAATTT
This sequence comes from Stomatorhinus walkeri, assembly GCA_026784285.1. NCBI lineage: Eukaryota > Metazoa > Chordata > Actinopteri > Osteoglossiformes > Mormyridae > Stomatorhinus > Stomatorhinus walkeri. The sequence continues at coordinate 14,572,308 of JAODUD010000040.1, read as the reverse complement.
CATTTATATATCACTTTTTCACAACATTACATTGTCTCAAAGCACTTCACATTATCCCTTCCCAAAGACCCCAGAGAACAAAACAGAGGAAAAAACGGTGTCAAGGAAAGATACCCTAATAGGAAGAAACTTTGAGAGGAACCAGACTCAAAAGGGGAGCCCAACCTTCTTGGGATAGTAGTGGAAGTCAAATGAACAATGTCTTGATTTATACATGCCCAAACTTTTAAAATTGCTAAAAACTGGGTTTTAATGACAAGGTCCAGAGGAGATATGGATGCTAATGTCTGACCAGGGAGGTGATGGTGCAGTAGCAGAATGAGCAGTGGTGCGGCACAGACTGGAGTGACATTACAGGGAAAGGGTGACATCAGTGGCAGCAGGGCAAGCAGAGGTGATGTCACATGTATGGTATTTGATCCTCTTCACAGCAGATACATTCTAAACCTTCAAAACAATGTCTGCTTCATCCACCATGCACTATATTAACAAATAATCTTGGTTAGAGTTTGACATGGTATACTAATTTCTGGGCATTTGGATTCTTTAAAATCTCCGTATCTACGTTTCCAACTCTGGAAGGCTCTGAAATGGTGAGTGGTTCCAGAGGCTGTATACCCAACATGACAGCTGCAGTAACTGGAAGCTGCAGCTGCCTTGACTGCCCTGCATATACAGCCTTGCACCACTTCCTAGTTGCATTAGAGGATTCCTGCTCGGAAGCAGTGCCTCGGTTTTTAATAACGTGTATATATTTTTCCATGACAGCCAACTAATAAATGCTTTGGTTACAGGTCTTGTGCTACTATTGCAGGTACTTCTGGCATATGGTTCCATTATAACGGTAGACCTCTGAATATTCCAAAAGCTCTAACTGACAACCAAATACAAAGAAAAAAAGACAATGAGTTCAAAGTTTTCAAGTAGCCTAAGGGCAACTATCTGAATATCTAGGCACTAAAGAATATGCCGCCTCAGAACACGGGTGACTGCAGCGGATTTGAAACAACGCCAAAGGCAAGTCATTGGTTAACTAGGTGGCAAATGGGGGCTACAATATCAAATATTTTAAGAAGTGTTTTGGGGGCAGCATCAAATTGAGAAGAGCATGAGTTAGCTATCATAATTAACTGTGCAGTGGAGGATGAGCTGGCAGGAATGACAATGGAAAGACGGGGAACAGCAGGCATGGGAAGAAAGAGTGGGGAGATGGAGGGCGTGTGGTAGATGGCATCAGTTTTATTTTGACACTGAAGAAATGAATTATATAGCTCATCAGATGCAAAGGCAGCATTTACAATGGTTAGGAGGAACTTGTTAATAGCGGAAATCAGTCTTAGATCTATATAGGAATGAATGCAGAGACAGACAAAATATAAATAGACTTTAAATTTAAATATATATATATATATATGTAACCTTTGGGTCAGAAATGACAAACCTAAAGACAAAGACATTTTGAGGGCCAGAGGAGCACGTAAGTTCAAGACTATGACCATGGGGTCAAAATGAAAGCTTTCTAGTATAGACAGGAATTCATGAGCAGTAGCAGAGCTGGTATCAACATGTATGTTAAAATCACAAAGCGACATAACAGCAGATGGTGCATGGCACTGGCGAGAGAGTAAATCATTTAGCTCAGAGATAACTTCAGGATGAAGCTTTGGAGGATGGTTGGTAACTACAATAAGCAGTGAGAACTGGCTAAAATTACCATATATTTAAAAGATGTAATATCCTGCCTGGAGTTGCTAAATTGCCCGTAGGTGTGCCTGTGTGTGTGACTGGTGTGTGGGTGTGCCCTGCGATGGGCTGGCCCCCCATCCAGGGTTATTCCCTGCCTCGTGCCCATTGCTTCCGGGATAGGTTCCGGACCCCCCGCGACCCAGTAGGATAAGCGGGTATAGATAATGGGTGGATGGATATCCTGCCTGCCAGTGACAATAATGTTTAAGTTATCATGACGGACAACAATCAGGCGACCCCCCGACTGCTCATAACTGCAGCCAGAGGGATGGAGTAAGTCCCATTGTAAAGAGTTATTATGCATTCAGCAGTTTTCAGTAATCAGAAGGGTTAGGGTTAGGGGTTAGGGTTAAGGTTAGATCTTTCTGGCCAATTGAGCATTAAGGAATGTAGTTTTGTCCATTAATGAATGACAGATTAACTGTACACAACCCGTTTGCAAAGTCAATCAAAGTAGTGTCTCTAACCAGATATCTCAGGGATTTAAAGTTAACGCCTTGGTTAGAAGGTGGTCACAAGGGCTTGCATGTGAGCAGTCAGGCAGATTAGCAGACAGAGATAAACATTCAAGAAGCCTCTGAGGGGACTCATAGCAGTGAACACATAGCAAGCTTCTTAGAATTTCAAACACTTTAAACAATTCATGAGACACCTGATCCATGTGGAAATATAAGTTCAAATCTCAAAGTTGTAATGACAAGTACTACCTGTATCAGATTAGTGTTCGATGACATGGGGGAAGAGTGAGCAGAAAGAGGCAGCAGGAATAAGCTAATCTGGCAGCTGGTATGGTGTTAAAGACAATCAACCACAACAATGTTGCATAGGTTGTTTGGAAGACATGCCCAGCACGCCAGAAAGACATTTGTAAGGAATAAACCAGCGAGGCGTGTGACGAAAAGCGCTGCAGGTGACGGCAAGGTGGCCTGTCCCGCAGATGACGTCAGGCTGCAGCCGTCTGTGGGCAGAAAGCCCCAGACTCTAGCAGCAGGCCTGGAAAGATAATAATGAAAATTCTCTGCTATAAGTCATAAGATAAGGGATGTGCCAATCACATTAGAGACAGAAGCATTTAAACGGCAAGAAAACAGACTCAGTGCTGCTGAGAAACGGGGTTCCCACACAGAACAGAAAGTTGCAAGCAAAAGAACATGACAAAAACGCTCAAAAACATTCAGGTCTGCCCTTTTCTATTCTTGTTAATCTATATAAGTATACTTACTTTGGCAGTATTTATGGTGTTGGTACTTAAAATAATTAACACATCCCTGTCATCAGATCTTGTGACTGTTTCTTAAATGGCTGTAAGTGAGTTGTAACAACACTGATTAAAATACCTTGCTGTCAGCTCTTAGCTTTTAAGGCTTTAACTTTGCTTTTGCAGAATCAGCTTTAAACTTAAGTGTCATTTGCTAACCCAGGTTATACTCCCTCCAGGATAGAAATGTTGCAAGACTAAGGCTATTTTCTCGTTTTTTTGATACAAAAAAAACAATATATGCATTTATCTATAGCAGAATAGACTACTGCAATGCCTTCCTTTCACAGACCTCTCGCCCACTGTCTGCCCTGTGTCAAATTCAAAATGCTGCAGGAAAAATGATAAGCAGAAGTACAAATATGTTTACATTATGCCTCTTCTGTAGCGTCCGCTAAAGTTTAGCATGGACTTCAAAATTCTTGAGCTCAAACAGTGAGATTCAGGTTCCTGCTTATCTTGCTGAGCCTTATGTATGTAATCCAGTTTTCAGGATGCAGGTCTCCATGTAAATAAACTAAATAAAGGAAGTTCTGGAGGGAAAGCCATTAGCCATAAAGCCCTATAGCTTGTAGAAGAGGATTCCTCTTATTTTGACCATTTAGACTGAAGACCTGCTCCTTCATCCTATAGTTTAGCTTACGTTTAATGATACTGCTGTTTGTAATATCGTATGTATTTACGTATGTGTGGTATACCATGGTATCAGTCCCAACCAATGTTTCTTTATTTTTCTCTATGCCGTTCTGTGCCCAAGGCAAGCATCAGCAATGTAAGAGGTACAGGGGAGGGGATTCAACCTCAGCTCACACCAATGATACATGGACACCACAAGATTACATGCTGAGCATCACTGGCTGGCTTGACAAAGAGCAGAAGACCACTTCAGAACCCCTGACAATACCTTTACACATTTCTGTATTTTTAAAACTTACAGGACACAGAAGTTATTGGGCTGCTAATTGCCCATGGACCCATATAGTTCTCAAAATTTCTTCTATAAATTATTGCCTTTGCACATTACATGTACTTAAATTAGTCTGAGATTATGTTCATGATAAATCTCCTTTGGGGGAACTATGTTGGGAAAGATATACAAAAACACTGAATGGAATTCATTTGAATTGAAGTGAACGAAAAACCTGAGGCAGGAACTAGCACTCTCAATAAAAACACAAAATGAAGCATCTCTTATTGGTGGAAAGACACATGTGTGGTGGTAGCTGAGCGGACACTATTTTGGCCAAAAAAAATCAGAGTGAGAATGGACAAAATTATTTAATTTCAGGCTTGGAAAAGGGAAAAACCCAAGCAATAAATGTCCATACACCAATTTCAAATTAACCCATAGAATTACAAAGAAAAAAAGAGAAACAAAAAAAATATCCAAAACATAGAAAATTAAAAAAAAAAAAAACAGTAAACTTACAAAATACCACAAAATTATCAGTCTGCTACCCTGCAGAGGGCAAATCACAACAGTTGCAATCAATTAACCCCTACACAACTCGAGAGACTAAGACAGAAGCACACGCTCTTACATCTGCAAATCAGCAGAATTACTAAACAAGTACAAAATCAGCCCGTCCTGGTAGCACAGGGACACAATACAGAGGGGGTTTGATCAAGGCCACCCCTGTCATCCCTCCCTGCCATAACCAGCATGTACTAGGCCAATTAGTCCTGGAACCAAATAATAATGCTTTGCTTCCTGGCGGCAGCCTTTTGCTGCCGGACAGTCGCGACCAAACTGGAAACCAAAACACTCACTGCACAAACGGTAACCATTTTATGCACAACATTTCCGCCCATCCAAGCCTCCTGTGTGCCACGCCCCCCTCGTTACCTCGTGTCTGATTCCGATTGAAACCACCTGTTGTCTATCCATGCCTGCCTTACCTCCCTGTATTTAGTCCACGTTTGTAGCAGTCTTCCCGAGATCTGTCATTGACGTTGCTTGTGAGTGCTGTGCCGTCCCGTGCCTATCCCGAATAAACCCTGCTTCCCGTCCTGATCACTGCCTCTCGTTGCTTCTTACCCCCTCGTCCAGCACGCAAACTGAAACTTTGCTCTTAAGTTAACGTCCGTACCTAAGCACAATATAGATCCACAGCATAATTAAATATTCTTGTGCTTTCTATCATTACATGGACATTACATTTATAAAACCCAGTTCAATGTATACTTAAGGATGTTAAATGCGAATGCGGAAGTCTGTGTACATGTGCACGTGCATGGGAAAACGTCTATGTGTGCGCATTTATGTGTAAAGCAGTCTCCATGAAAGCCTGCCCTGTGCGGTCACTCCATGACCGTCACACACCCCCCTCCTTCCGGTCTCACGATGGTAGGCGGGACAGGAAATCAGCCGTGGCGTTACTCCGGCCAGGGATATGGCTAATGACGAAGCGATACGGCTGCATAGCCAGGTACCGGCGGGTAATGCAGGCATTGGAGTCCCGCATACGTTCCATCCATTGCAGAGGCCGATGATCTGTTTCCAGGATGAACTAGCGGCCTAGGAGGTAGTACCTGAAGGTGTCAAGGGCCCATTTCACTGCCAGGCACTCCTTCTCAACTGTTAAATATCGAGTCTCCCTTGGATACAGTTTGCGGCTGATGTATGCCACTGGATGCCTCTGGTCCAGTTCACCCTGGAGAAGCCCCGCACCTATACCTATGTCAGAGGCATCAGTCTGCAACACAAATGACTTTTTGAAATTAGGACAATGTAATACAGGCTAATTACACAGTGCGTTCTGTATGTCCTCAAAAGCCTTCCTGGCCTCTTCAGACCACTGCACTTGGACTGGAGAAGTCTTACGTGTCAAATCTGTAAGGGCAGCTGACCTAACAGAAATATTTGGCACAGATCTTCTGTACCACCCAGCCATGCCCAGAAACAACTGTACTTGAGTCTTAGTCTGAGGCAAGGGTATCTCTGGATAGCCTCCAGCTTCTGCACCTGTGGCTTGATGATCCCCCCACCAATCACATAGCTCAGGTACTCTGCCTCCCTTTTGGCCATGGCACACTTAATAGGGTTGATGGTAAGGCCTGGAGACTTAATCTTGCCCAAAACATCCTTCACGTGCTGGACATGATCTTCCCATGATGCACTGTGCACAATGACATCATCGAGATACGCCGCCGCATATCCACTGGTGCTACCCAACACCTGGTCCATTAACCTCTGAAACATTGCGGGGGCTCCATGTAGCTCAAATGGCATTTTAGAAAAATGAAAGAGACCCCAGGGTGTCTGGTGTCAGCTCCTTGGCAAGATCACTAAGGGGTACCTGCCAATAACCTTTCGCAAGGTCCAACGTGGTTACTCACTTGGCAGGTCCTAGAGAGTCAATGCGGTCATCAATTCGTGGGGTTGGATATGAATCAAATTTAGATACCTAAAGTCAACGCAGAACCGGAGGGTCCCATCCTTCTTGGGTACCAACACTACTGGACTGCACCATTCACTCTTTGATCTTTCAATGATACCCATGGCCAGCATCTGATCTACCTCTTTCCTCAATCCAGCAAGAAGCCATTCAGGAATGCGAAAGCTCAGGCGTCGAGGTGCTGCACTATCACACAAGGTGATATGGTGAGCTACCAGCGTGGTATGCCCGGGCTGCTCCGTAAACAGGGCTGGGCCACAAAGATGGTTGATATCTGCTTGCTGAGAAGGAGAGAGATGACTGAGGTCCAGTGCACCCTCCATTGGTAAAGGTAGGTACTGCTTCTCCACCTCATCCTCCTCTGGCACTCGTCAGATCATGAGCACCTCAACACCCGAACCTGGTCGTTCCCACCACTCTTTCAGGAGGTTTATGTGCAAGACCCGCCTTGGGTGCTTCTGCCCCTGCGTAACAACCTCATAAGTTGTAAACCCCAGCTTCCGAGTGACCTCAAAAGGGCCTTGCAATTTTGCCAACAATTTGTTTGAACCACTTGGCAACATCAACAGCACCTTATCGCTTTCTGCAAAACTCCGAGTGCGGGCTCTGTGATCATAATAAAACTTTTGACGTAGCTGGGCCTGTTCGAGGTTCCGTTGTGCCAGTTCCACCATACTCTTCAGCCTTACTCGCATCTGCAATACATATGAGAGGATGTTCTGTGGTTGTGGCAAGCCTTCATCCAGCATCCAGGTCTCCCTTGATAGCACCAGGGGCCCCCGCACATCACGGCCAAACAAAAATCCTGACGAAGCCTGTGGAACCTCCCGATATGCAAAGAGAAGAAAGGGGAGCCAGTTGTCCCAGTCTGCACCGGTTTCGCTAACAAACTTCCGTAACATCTGCTTGAGAGTCTGGTTAAACCGCTCGGTCAGACCGTCGGTCTGTGGATGGTAGGGTGTGGTCTGTATGCCCTTGATCCCTAACAACCAATAAGCCTGCTTAAGAAGCTTGAACATAAAGTTGGACCCCTGATCAGTAATTATAGCCCGATGGACCCCACCCTTGAAAACAACTGCACAAGACAAGTGGCTACTGTCCTGGCCTTCACTGCTTTCAAAGCAAAAACCTCAGGGTACATAGTGGCATAATCTGTGATGACCAACATAAATCTATTCCCAGCTTTACTCTACTCCAGGGGTCCTACCACGTCCATCCCCAACTGCTCAAATGGTGTTCCTACTACCGGGAGTGGCTCTAAGGGGACCTTTGGGGCACATCTGTTGGTAGTTTTCTGGCATTCAGGACATATCTGACAGAACTTAGCAATATCTTTGGCCGAATTAGGCCAGTAGAAATAGCGGCTGACTCGAGAGATTGCCTTCTGTCTGCCCAAGTGGCCTGCCCATGGTATAGAATGGCATAGATCAAGAACTACCCCCCTAACTTCCTGAGGAACTACCATCCTCGCCTCTGCCCCTCCCACTTTAAACAGCACCCCATTTTTAATGGCAAACCCCTGCCTAGGAGTCTCTAACCCATCACTACTAAGCTGCTCTGCCAGAGTCTGCTGATATAAGGGGCCAATATCAGAGTCCTGCTGCTGCATTAAGCCCATATCCCAAAGGAGCTCATGTGTGCGCATTTATGTGTAAAGCGGTCTCCATTTAAACTTGCCCTGTGCAGTCACTCCATGACCGTCACAACATGGGAAACGGTAAACCCTGTTTCCTTGCTTCAGACTCTCAAAAGAGTAACTGAAATATCAGTACATGTTTGATACAGAATAAAAGGGAAATTACAAATGTGATACAGCTTTTGGTGAGTAATATGAGTTTATAAGCATAATTAATCATAGGTTCCATTATGGATAGGTGGCTGAATCCATCTTTAGCACTTGACAGAAATAATGATTTTAAACTGAAAATATGGCGGTAATTACCATTGTGTAGCCTATGATACCTAACAATTAGCAGCAATTTCTTTTGCGTTTTTCTCCTGAAACTTTGATTCTTGAGTATCTGTATATGGTTTTTGACATTGACTCAAGTTTCTTTTCAAGTCGAGAGACTGGACAAGGTGAACAACAGCTAAGGTCTAATTCCAATCGCAGAACCGAACAAGAGAACGAGGAGATGAGACACAGAATCACATAAAAGAAAACAACCCCTACAAGACGACAGCCAGACAGAACTGAAATACAAGGTGTGGCTGAAATACAAGGGGTGTAGGTGTGGAATGATTTCCAGGTGGCTGTGAAGAACAATGCTCTGCTTTTTAAAAAGTAAATGAGAACTGAAGAAGTTTGAATACATACACACACTCCTGATCACCTTTTTGAGCTAGTACTGTGAGGTAATGCTTTGTGGGTAGTCATTCACCAGCAGAATACACCTAGATTACTTGCTCATTCCTTTTTACAGAACCAAACAAGGTCAGTCAAACTTCAAGAAGATCATTGCTGGCTGTTGTCCTGCCGCAATTGCACTCGCACTTATTGAAGTCAGGGCAGTGACCAGTCATTTCATCTGCTTTGGGTCAATGTAGTGCTGAAAGGGAAATACTCCCAATTTAATTTTTCTGACAGGTTAACTTTTTTCCCCAATCATCTGTCCATTGTCTCTTCTGGCCACAAGTACTCTGTTGCCCAATGAAGGAAAAACTTATAAAAGTTTTTCTCATAAAAGGGCATTTCTTTCACTATTTTTAATACAGGGATGATATTCTTTTAACAATGAGCTGTATTCAATTGCCAGAAATTTGTTGTCTTGGATTCTTCAGACCAGATAAAACCATTTCCACATTTTGTGTATCCTGAGTTCTGTTCTGCTTGCCTCCCGAGTGCAAATTGACCAATAGCAGTGGTGGAGGAAGTACTTAAGTTTAGTACTTAAGTAAAAGTACAACTACCCTGCAAAATATATACTTAAGTAA
>JAODUD010000040.1:14470088-14504470 GCA_026784285.1 Stomatorhinus walkeri | reverse complement strand
AAAGGAATCCAAGGATTCTGCTTGCACTACGTTATCAGGAAGACTATTCCATACTCTGACTACACGCTGTGTAAAGATGTTATTCATGTAAACAAATAGGAACGTTCCCCATACTGAAATGCTAAGAAATGTGGTTAATATTTTTATCTAAGTGACTTTATATCTGGATGATGTTTTGTGATGTTTGAAAACTTGTATATTAATACAATTAGGTCATTTTCAGCTATTTTTGTATTTTATGATGTTTCTTAAATCCTACCTATTTGTAGGGCATTCAGGGCAGCCACGAGTACTGTTCTGCCATTGTATACTTTCTGTCACTAACATGCTAACACACTGCATGGATAAAATGTTGGATTTCTATATCATATGACTGTTGAGTTCCTTCAGTGCCTCCACAAAATACTATGTAACTTACCATTACTGCACAAATTTATTATTTTATTTATTATTATTTATTATTTATCTTTTTTTTTTTCTTAAAACCAAAGCCATTCCTCACTCCTAACACAGAAGGTAGGAACCAGGGCTTAATTCTGATTCTAAGCAGTACATTCCAGATAAATACTAATGTAAGAGGAGGGGCGGAGATCCATGCCACGGTGGGTCAAAGTCAAGTGTCAGTATTCCCAATCATTATTCATTACTCCAGAAAAGCTGCCCAGATCTCAGTATCCCTCCCTAAAAGTCCCTATTCCCCCCCTCTTATATGGTTTTATTTGCCATGTCCTCCACAGCAAGCTTCACAGTTTTTTTCCATTCAGTTAATTTGTGAAAGTTATGCTTGTATGTATTATTTTGGCACCGTCTCTCTTCCTGAATCAAACTGCTACTGCATTTGTCACAATGTGTCTTCATTATCTGCTCAGTGCTAATAGGAAATAAAGGCTTCATAGTAAATTGTTATTTGATCTGCTCTCTGCACAGCTAATGCAGGACACTCAATAAATTGTACAGAACAGTTGCAGTTCTCAGGTGCCCTCTATATTCAATGAATTGTTTATCAAATACCATTGAAATATTAATAATACCACTTTGATCACTTTAATATGTCTGGTCAATAATGCTACTTAAATCAATGAGCTGTATTTGGATACATTTCTTTGATCTTTGTTTTGCTCACTCATTTTCAAATCAGTTGGGCCACTAAATGGCTTTCCAACACTGGAGAATTTATTCGCTGACATGCAATATCCTTTTTCTCCGTTTATGGGAAGTGGTTATGTTTATGACGTGGGGAGGATATATGTCATAGGAGCAGCCTGATGCTGTCAGGTGCTGTATATGCACAACCTAATTGCAAAACCCTTCTATCCCAGCTAAATAAAGCTACTCTTTTATCAAGGTTGTTTAATGTAAGAGCAAGGTCAGTGGTGAATTTATCAAATTCAATTGAAGTATGATTCCAGGCCATAGCTCTTTGATGTTATTTTCCTCAGCAGTCATTCAGCAACATTTTATTTATTTAAATGAATGTTCCTTCGTACTCTCCCTAAAGTGAAGCCTTACTTTTGTTGTTCACAAAAAGAGGCACTTATCAATGTTTCGCCTGTTTCACGCAGCAGGACTTACACACATCTAAAATATTTTTTATTATTTTCAGTTTTTGGAAGGGATATTTCTGGCAGAGCACAGCTGGAGCTCTCTGTAATGAAGGCGATACCAAGCCATTCGACATATTAGCCCAGTGTGCATGAAACGTCTCTGCATAACTCGACATTTTGGCACATACTGGCACTTCGAGCAGCTCTGTTAATCTTTATTAAAAAATAAAGACTCATTACAAAATATACCAGGAAAGTCTCACTTAAACATTACTTTGACTTCCCCATTATGGCTACATGCTTTCTATTTTTTCTGAGATGATAACTAGCTAAATTCCCAAGAGGATGAACCACACACAAATTCAGTTATTCACTATTGAATCTATTCAGCATATTACACATTGCTGGTAAGCATTACATGTGTCAGTCTCAATTCTTAGTAGGAAATGGTATATAAGGGGACCTTTCTTATGTGCTTTTCTCTGTGATGCAAGCAAATTGTCTAGTTTTTGCCATTGAAAGCACGTTTGTGTGTCCTGCACATTCCAAGTGTTGTAGAATGTATTGCAATTTTATTGTCATGCTTCACTGATTACAGTTGGTGAATAGACATGGGAAACTTTGAAAATGGAAGATAATTTCCTGTGACCCAGAAGGTCAAAATTAACCAGTAAACGCAATTTAAAAAGATACATGCACAATAAAAATGCAAAAAAGTGGACGCAGACATCAAAGTCAGTACGTTCAGCACCAGATAACTCGTCTTGCTAAAGCCAGCCAGCTCCCACTAACCTCTGAATCTCAACCCTTATTTGTAAAATGAAAGCATAGATGTAGATGTTTTTTATCCCATGTTGATTTTTAAACATTCTTGCTTTAATAGTTCTCCATTTCAGTTCAATATTGTTGCATAGCAGATCAATACCGACATATTGTGTATTCTCAAAATGTAACATATTTGTAAATCGTGTTTCAGTAACATGCTGTTTTTTGTGGCCTGTTGATTGTGAGGGTATAAATAAGTCTGTGAGTCTGCTGCACTGCAAGAAAGCATATTCAAATGCTGAGTCACTTACACAAATAAGCAGTAAAATGCTGTTATTACAACAGCAAAGAAGGCGTCCAAGTGCAGTGTATCATCATAAATTAAAAATGCGCAACCTAAAATTTTAGCAGCTTAGTATGAGACCTTAGCTGCTGCAGGCTTCCTTGCTAGACCATACACATGGAGACAGAGGCTCATAAGATGGAGGCACAGGAAGCTGACTTAGGTCTCAGAGATGACATGCAGGGCATTTTCTTCATGATAGATGTGGATGAATGGCCATGATGGTTTAACACCTACACTTGCATCTCAAAGCTCACTATGTCTTATGTTATCGTGCTATCACTCACATCAGCCATTCAGCCTTGATTTATATACACAGTATGGGTTCAGAGAATTGGTTCAGATTCTTTGGATCAGTAGCAGAGGTCCCCTGCCTGTAAGAAGCTAGTCAAGAAGCTCCATGAGGTAGGATCAGTGTCAGCTTTACGTCTTGTAATGCTGTAATCACAACACTATCCTCAAAATTGTATACAGCAAGAGGTTATTTCAGAATTATAGCAAATAAAACTCAAAGTTCTTAGGTTCCCAAGCTTGATGACATTCCCCAATATTCTAGTACAAGTGTGTCATTTTGCCCAGCAGTTTGAGAAAATACCTGATTTTCAATTCAGAGCCTTTCATTCCTTGTTTGATTTGTATAAGAATACACGATATAAAATGTATATGTATATGTAATATATAAAACTTCATGGACTTGAACCGTGATAAGCCTCTGTGGGGTGAAAAAATGGATTTAAGCTGCAATCTGCATAATAAGATGAGAAATTTAATATAGAAACACATGGCAATAAAGAGAGACTTACAGAGCTGCAGAGGACAGGTAATGAGATAACAAGAACGGCTGAATTTTACAGTGTTTACACTTTATATTCTAGTTGGTGGGGGGAGATGTTTTCATCATTTAAAAGGTAATACTCATGGAGGTATCTCTGAAAATTGGATATAAACAATTTTGTTTTCCCAGAAATCAAATCAGTCAAGTTATTATATGTTTTCTTTTTTCTTGCTTATTGAAGCTACTGTATAGAAATGCTATCAGTTGTCTGGCAGATATTCAACAATCAAAAGACTGGCCTGCCTACTACAATATGCATAGAAAAAAATCTGAAGGATATGATATTCAATTGGGAAGTCTCCATGCCATAAGGTTCATTTTACTAATATAAAAGGACGGACAAACATCGCCAGATATGAAAATCTCCCCTTAATTTTGATTTTATCCCATCCATCGGCTTCTCCTAGATTCGTGGTCAGCATAAGTACAGGCTGGGCAGAACATCAGTCCAGCACATGGTGCACAAATTTTGGTCAGTATAGAGAGGAGTATAAAACAGATGCGTCTGGACTGCAGAAGGAAGCCCCACACAACTCAGGGAGCACATGCAGATGCAACAAGTCTGTCCACACACACACTAAGTGGAAGCAAGATTCAAAGCCCTTAATGTGGAGCGATGAGTCAGTAGTGTTACCCATGAAGCCACCATGCAGTTCCATTTTATTTGGCTATATTTTGTATGCAAAGCTCAGGTTGCATAAAACAATTTCCTTTGCACAGAGAGAACCCGAACGTGGGAGTATGCATAAACACATGTTATTACATTGCTAATGACAATGAAAACTATAAATGTGACACAAACTGGAAAGAGACAAAACTGACAGAAGGTACAGTCAGAATCTTTACATCAGAGATGCTTTGACTCCTGGACTGTTGACAAAAGAAAGAGATGCTTATACATGAAGTAGCTAATGCGTTCAGCCATGAAAACCACCTGCCTAACATTGCAAAGGATTCCCTTGTGCTGCCAAAACAGCCCTGGCCTGTCGAGTATGGACTCCACAAGATCTCTAAAAGTGTCCTGTGGTATCTGGCACCAAGACATTAGCAGCAGATCCTTTAAATCCTGTACGCTGTGAGGTGGGGCCTCTATAGATCAGACTTGTTTGTCCAGCACATTCTTCAGATGCTCAATCAGACTGAGATCTAGGGAATTTGGAGGCCAAGTCAACACCCTGAACTCTTTTCTCATGTTCCTCAAACCATTCTTGAATTATTTTTGCTGCGAGGCAGGGCAATTATCCTGCCGAAAGTAGCCACTACCATTTGGCAATACCATTGCCATGAAGGGGTGCACTAGGTCTGCAACAATATTTAGGGAGGAGGTACATGCCAAGTAACATCCATGTGAAGGCCCGGACCCAAGGATTTCTAGAAAAACATGCCCAGTGCATCGTGTTCTCTGACACATTTGTACCATAAGCAGCATTAACTTTTCCAGCAATTTGTGTTATAGTAGCTGTCTCTGGGATCGGACCAGATGGGTTAGCCTTCACTCTCCACACGCATCAATGAGCTTTGGGTGCCCATGACCCCATCTCCAGTTCACTGGTTGTCCTTCGTTGGACCACTTATGGTAGGTACTGCCTGCTGCCTCCTGGGAACACCCAAACAAGACCTGCTATTTTGGAGATGCTCTGACCCAGTCTTCCAGCCATCACAATTTGGCCCGTCTCAACATCACTCAGATCCTTACATTTACCCATTTTTCCTGCTTCCAACACATCAACTTCGAAAACTGACTATTCTCTGGCTGAAATATAATGGCATAATTGACAGGTGCCATTCTAACAATACAATCAATGTTATTCACTTCACCTGTCAGTGGATTTTATGTTATGCGCGGTCTATATGCTGTAGTTAATGTTAGCATTTGTGTTGAAGTCTTTGGCTTGGAGTTTAAATTTAACAACAGGTTTTTTACCCTGAAGTGAACTAAAATTATTTTTACAAATCTTAATTTTAAGGGGGAAGTTCACCCCAACACTGAAAAAGATATGTTTTATGTGGACTTCAGTGCTATCCATCCATCTAGGTTATTCTGCTGGGAGATGCCCAGTTTTGGAAATATTGGGCTTCTCTCAAGTATAAAGAAGCGGACGGCATCCTTTCTGTGGTAATTAAAGCACCAGAAAAGTACATTTGAAAAATTCAATAGCAATGTCTCTTGCAAGAATTCATGACCCAGGTAAATAATTATAATCCACAGACTTTATAGTAAGCAGGTTAATGTAGGAACTTTTTCCTTCTACACACAAATATCCCTGCACAGAAGATATGAACACTAGCATGCCGGCGATTTAAGAACACCCCCCAAATGCACCCACTAAATATGATACCTGTATCATTGAGAATATATCCACATAGTGTGATGTACCATGTACGGCAATAATTGATGGAAAAATGATTACCAATTCCAAATAATGTAATTATAACAAGCAAAATGGATACAGGGTGTTTAAAATAAACATTCCTTGATGTAATGTCCATATAACAGCAACCTGCTATATTCAGAGGTTGGTATGTTACATTACAGTGTTAGCAGAACACTTCACTTGAAGTACAGAGTTTAACAAAGCTATTTATGCTTCCAGATGGCTAATGCACTCATGCAGGATTTCTTGCATATGCCGAATATGACAGTGTTATTAAACTATGTTGCCCCGTTCACTGTATCACTGTATCAGGATAGCAGTGCTGCTGCTGCCAAGGTGTAATATTTGTCAGTAAATAACTTTCCCATTTTTTAAAGTGATATATCTTGGAAATATAATGACCAGCAACATTAAAAGTTGTCATTATCATAGCTTGTACAAACAAGGAAGAGAAAAACGTGTTTCACTGGATGATGCAATATGTGACCTCTATCTTCTAGCCAGTTTTCCAATACAGGTTCCAGGTAAGTCTGAAGTTTATCCCAAGAAACAGAGGGCAAGGGAACAGCCTGAATGTAACGCCAGTCCAGCTCTCGCAAGAGGCAATTAAGAAACGTCAATATACCTAACGGCCCGTCTTCAAAGTGCAGGGGGAGACGGGCACCCGGAAGGAACCAGCACAAGATGCAGAGGCCGGAATCAAACCCTCAACTCTGGTGGTGTAAGGTAACATTACTATCCCACTATCATACGTGATGGTAATGATAATATGCAAATGTCGATTTATATTATAATAAATGGCTTGATTTGTTAGTATATATTATCTATCCAACCATCTTGCAACTGCTTATCCTCATCAGGGTTACAGAATGCATTAAATTATGAGGGTAAATAATTGTTCATAATTGCTTAAGAGAATTCTTTCTGGGTTCAGATCACACAAATTCTTTGTTTTTGGACCTAAAAATAGTGCTGCAAAAACGCAATATTAAGTAGCTTTGAGGCACCTCTTTGCAGTGCATGTGGAACCAAGCAGCTTCTTATTATTCACACAGCTTGCTATACAAAGAAGAGCCTGGGATGGAGCATGACTCAGGTATACTGCAGGAGAGGTGATGCTGAGATTCAGGACCCAGTCCTGTGCTGGACCAACTGCAAGACCTTCTACAACTGAGAAAGAAAGTATTTTGGTGGAAACCTGAGTATAAATGAGGTGTCACATGCCAACAAAAACTGCAATAACAGCATTATATTTTATAGTCCATGTATATATGCTTGTAAGTGAAGTACTGTTTTTCTTATATAATATTGTTCATAAAAATCCTTATTACCAACAGTCAGAATGAAGATACCTTCCCTGAATATTGTGGGATAGCATGGAAAAAAAGAATACAATTGACTTCACTAATGTTTTTTGATTGACCAAAGAAATGAGTACTAAAATAAAGCAATCAAACTTAAGACAATCAAATTACTGTTTTGCACCCACATTTTTGCTTAGGGACTGGAGCTACCTTACAGTCCATTTGTAAGAGCTGTCTGAGGAAGTTTCAGAGACTGGATAGAGTGAATTTCAAGTATCAACGTCAGTTGGAGGAACCAAGGAAATTTGCAAATATTGACTATTGATAGGTAATGCTTAATTAAAAAACAATAATTCCGTTCTTCCATCTAACTCCTAAAAATTACATTGTACACCTATGTTACAATGGGACAATGGCTATGTAATGAATCAGTCAAAAGATTAAAGCGCAAAGCAAATCCTAAACAGGGACACAGAAATATCAAAATATAATCCGCAATTGTTACTCCAAAGGGCAGAATAGGGTCAGAAAACAGGTGAAATATACAAGATTCCAAGTCCGACATAGAAATGCAAAAGATAGGGTCAAAATAACAGGCAAAGGTCAGAATAGTACAAAAGGGAACCACAATTATGTGCAACTCAGGTTCAACCGAACAGACATAATACTTCACAAAGGTTTCTCTTTGAAGAAATCCTTGTATTACACTTGGCCTAATTCGTAAAAAGTCAATAGGTGTGGGACGAGGGTGTGAACCAGCTGAGCGTGACTGTAGTGAGTGCTGATTGTCAGCAGGTGTCACAGGCTTCACGATCACAAATGTATGTTTTACACAGTAAAAGACATTGTCATAATTTCTGTTCTTTGTCCAGTATTGGTATCAGCATGTGCAAATTTCATGATACTGCTCATTTTCTGACCTGTATTTAACACGTGACAATTCCTTGAATGTAATTTATGAAAAAAAGACAATGAGTAAATCTGAAAAGTAGAGCAAACAGTAAGTAAATATGCAAAAATAGCATTTACTTTTCTGAAGACCTCCAGGGGAAAGTATTGTACCAATCCAGGGCTCCAAAGCTTAGTTCCTTGATTCCATCCAATATCTTGGAAAATACCTTGAAAGAGGGTCAAGCACACCATAGCAAATTCTGACGGCCATTGTGATGAAAAAGCAATTTTTACCAGGGACATGGTATTTACAACAAAGCCTACAGGGCCTTTTACCATGGACACTTTTGTCTGCGTACAAGAGATTGACGATCCTGATCATGGACGCTTTGTGGAATGGTATATAGCAGTGTACACTGTCAACTAACATATTTCACATGCGTGTGCTGTTCAGGGACTTTATAATTCAACAATTAATAGACCATGAAAAATATATATATAGTGAAAATAATATTGTGAAAATGAAAGTTTATCGCCTTTAATTGCCTTCTGATTTCAGCGGGAGTTAATAGCTACGTTAGAACCCAAATATATGTCATTCTTAAAAGACAATTTAACTTCTGTGGGAAAACAACAACAAAAAGGAAATCTCAAAGCATCAAAGTCAAGTATGATGTATTTCTTTAACCCGAACTCTTTCAGATGTTTTGACAAGGCAGACATTATCCATTGAATTCCGCGGGCCACGCTTTATGCAAAGCTGCATGGTAGCAGATGAGCCGTGTGATCCCTCATTAAAAAGCTACACATCAGATTTCATAGCAAATTGGAAAAGGAGAATCCATGCAAGATTTATAACAGCATAAAGTACCCAGGGTATATTTAATTAATACCATAATTGCGGATGTTTAAATATGTATCTCAAATGCTCTATCTTACATGTTAATTTTGGACTTTAGGACATCGCTCAGTCATTGTCAGCTATTGTTTTTGGAGACTCTGTAAGCCCATAAAGAAAGAATATTCAAGGCCATATGTTTGTTTCATGTAATATATTGTATGGGATAAAAATATTACCAAATGCCTCTACAAGATTATGCGTTTTACCATATCTAGTGTAATTACTATTTCCTTCTTTGTTCATTTTTTGTACTTTTCTACTAACATTCTTAAAGTAAATAAAGATCTGAGAGCAATTAAAAGCAGCAAATCATCAGTTTTCAGTCATTTTGCTGTTCATTTTTCAACCTGTATCTATGATTGAGAACTGTAGGTCTATACTAATCTTGCATTTCCCAATAACCTTTACAGCATCCCACATCAAGGCTTCAGGTGAGAAGGTTGATCCCAGCTACTCACCAGCACACTTTAAAAAGGTCTGCATTGATTGAACTGATCGATGTGCACTCTGCCTGCCATTTCCGCTTAATCTCCTCTGAAGAAGATTGAGCATCTTCTGATTTTAGATAGCAATTACACCCTGATAACAAGGACGTCAAAGCCAGGACTCAATGAAATGTGTGAAAACACTTTGGATATGACACTCCAACCATAACTTGAAATTCTTGTAGTGGCTGATAATTTAAGTAAGTAAATTCTAATCCCAGAAGAGTCTAATGCAATAGTTAGCAAAAATTATTAAATTACCAAAAAGTATCAAGTGATGAAAGTATCGTATTGTAAAATATACAAGTGATGCCAAGAATACAAATGTTTTGGTTTTTTAATGATTAAAGCTGCTCTATTGAGTATTATGCTTGTTTTTGACTCAGCTCTGCCTTGACTTGGAGACCTTATGTAGCTAAGAAAAGGTAGAATATCTTTAATATAGCCCTGTGAAAATCATCATCAGAAGGTCATGGCTTTAGGGTGAATATGAAAGTGGGCCAAAGCTGACACCATAAAAATGCAGAAGGAAAGGCGAAATTGGGAAAAGACGTTCGGTTTCATCTGTCAATCATGTGCTGAAAAATTACATGCGGTACTTTTGGTCACTGCAATAAAATCTGCCCTTCAACAAGACTGCACATTCCATTACTGGCTTGAAAGAGGAAAAATTGAGAAGTTATTAATTACAATCACAGATGTCTTTAGAATTCATTTGAGTAGCCTCTTGATCTTATAAAGCAAAGGTGTTCAAAGACCAAGGCCTAGAGTCAACTAAGGAATACACCTTAAATTTAAACTGATTTACCATTAGATCAGCTAGTGGGGTTGACTTTGCGTCCACTCAATTAATCCAATAAGACAATTAAGAGGTTGAGTGAAAAACCAAGCAAAGCATTGCTAAGTTATTTAAAAACATCTGACATTTTACAAAGACTGGCAGATGACACTGGGAATGATGTATGTTGCACCTTTGCTGTCACCAATGTTCATTTTTTAATGACAGATCAAAGACCCTTTCTTCCTATTTGTAGTGATCTCCAAAATGAGCCTTGACCATCGATCAGTCTTATCACAAGCAGTTAGCTAACCATACTTTTAAATGACAGAGCTTTTAGGTTGTTAAATAGCTGTGGAAAACTACCAGCGTCATTTCCCCGCAAAACAAAAATAAGATTGTCAGAAAGCAACAGATTTTTGCCATCGCCATCTTTATAATAAGCTTTAGCAAGTTGAAGCTTTCTTGTGTCAAGATGAGTTGCATAACAACTGATATGATGAGCTCCGGGAAAGTGGCCCTTCTCTGTGTCACAATTTAATTTACATAGAGGCTCTTGCTTTAGATCTTTCTCCCACCTTTGGCTAAAATTAATTCATTAAAACTTGAGTGTTTAAAGGATATTCTGTAAAGAGACAAGTAAAAGCATTTAAAAAAGCATTCAGTGACCGTTATAAATAATCATTTCCACACTTAAATAATTGGATAAGTAAATATACTATGTAAAAAGGCAAGGTTTTGAGTCTAATAATGCCAATTGCTGCTAGCAATCCTAATTATCAGGCAGCTTTTCACTTGTCTGTATGGAGAGAGACCTTCCTGTGCTTTCATACTGAGGTACTCAGTAATACTACTGGGAGTTATATTTCAGACGGAGGAGCAGGTTTCTTTTTTGGTCGCGTTGTTTCCTCCTCTGTTTCCCAGCATAATGGACCACCATTAAAGTCACAGTAGCCATAAACCTATGTACATAGCATACAGAAGGCGTGAAATTTGCACGGAGGGAAAAAATGGATGTGCAGTAATTTCTGGGATTAAAGTTGGGTCACATCATTTGTCTTTCTTTTTTGCACCAAAGTAGTCTGTTCAGAACTCACATGACACACATAAAAACAAAATAAGCTCGCATTTCGTCTGCTCCTGATTTGTAATGCATGTCGTGAAATGTATAGCTCACGCCATACAGAAAAGATGTTATGTTATATTTTGTTTTTTTAAATTACATTTTAAGCTTTATATTATTCACATGAATGTTGCATCCTATATATTATTATGAATTCTTGTAGTATAGAATACAAGAAATATGGTAGCTCTTGCATGTTGTTTGCTGCAAGTTGTTGAATTTGCAACACAGATCACATCTGTTTGCAGATCCGTGTGCCTGCTCACCTGTTACACTCACTGGCATGTACGTGTATGGCTTTCCGCTCATGGACACAGCCGTCAGGCAGCCTGACAATCATATACTCACTGCTGCTTTGTTTATGGATTTTCTCCACATCCGTTGAAGAAATTAGCATTTATCTCTATGGGGTGCATGCATTAAGTTCTACTCAAAAGCCGTGATGTGCCCGTGACAGTGACTTAGCAGACAGACTATTCACTGAATGCTGACGTGACGGTTTCATTCAGAAATATATAAATCACTTATAGGATGTGTTGGCCAAAGTACACCTTCATCACTAAGCCATGCTAAAGAAACTCAGAGAAAATAAGTGCACAGGTTTGACAGGATCAAGATATATGAAAAACAGACATTGTGATAGTTGTGGCTTGGCTTTTTCTCTCTCTTATCTCCTGTAACAAAGCTTAGCATGTTAAATCTCGACTTGCATTAGCAGTGTTTTTGAGTGCAGACATGGTATTAAAGCAGTGAGTTAGTGTCATTCAAACGTTCCCAAGCAGGCAGAACAGAATGTATTTGTTAAAGAGATAATGGGTCACATGTACACATGCTGTCAGAAATTGCTACAGCTGAAGAGCAGCATTCTGACAATGGCCTAACTTTAGGCTAGAAGAAAGGGAAATCAGAGCATAAATGGTGTTTTTCCCCTTTTATTATAGTGCTTAACTCCGGCTTGTAGCCTAACCCTCTGACTGTATAAAACATAAAAATCCTTACCTGCATAAGGAACACATTCACTAAGAAATACCAGTAGTCTATATAGATGATATAATGAATATATATTGTCTTTGATGTTGTCTATATCTGAAAGTTCTATTGAAATTATCTGTATGCTTCATGGTGGGTAGATGTTCTGGTGTCCAGATCTGTTAGATTCATTTTTGCAGTAGTACAATCACAAATGTGTGGTGGCACCGCAGAAGAGTGGACCTGTAGAACAAGACGTTAGAAGAGTCAGAATTATTCCAGCAGTTTCTGAGATTCTCTCAGATTTATACACATAGCATCAAAATCAGACTTCTGCTCTATTTAATTTATTGGTAAATTACTGGGAAAGGGATGGTGCGGGTCTTTCTGGATGGTTTCTTTATCCTTTTAAATGTGTGGAAAGCACATTAAAAACAAATAAAATTTAAAGTTAGGTTTCTGATGTAACTGAGGAAAGCAATATACTTTCCTTTCAGGTCACACATTTAATACTCGTTTAAAAAATGTAATACCCATGTTTATAATCAATATACAAATAGGTTTATACAACTAAATTAATACGCTTTTTTTCAATGTCGATCCTGAATATCTGTTTTCACTTAACTTTTCAGTAATAGTTTTAATTACGCTTAATTAGATTTCAGTCATCACGCTCGCTACACAGAAAATAGTAGCTTTGGAAAAACAAAGCTGCTCCGAATGGTTACCATCTGTATAAAACAGCAATAATACGGATTCTGCGCATGCAAGAAACTTTGCCGCAGCGCAAGCTCTCAGCTGAGCCTATTATCTGCGTTATTTCTCTCCAAACGCCATTTGAGCACCGGTTCCTTTCAAATGACTTGCAGCCTGTATTTCTGTGGACACCGCTTTACTGACAATGCCTACCGAAGCCAATGTTCAGACTCTTCAAATTCTGCAAAAGAATTGCATCTTAACCCCCAGCGATCGATGCATTTTTGCGTAAGAGTGCCTCGAACATTTTATAAAGGGTGTGCCCATTTCATTACGGTGAAGCATTTAGATGCCCGTTGTGGTGGACAAAACACATCCAGCGGCTGAGAGATTTCAGCGGCGGCGGAGATGCTCGGATGGCGAACTGTCACTCGCCCGGTGAACAGCGAGTCGCCTCCCCGCCCATCGCCGCATCCCATTGGCCTGTCGCGCTGGTGAATTTATTACGCTGTGTTGTTAGTCTGGTACCGGGTTAGTAGTGCAAGTTGAGAATGAGGAGAGGCTCCGTGGCGCCTCGGCGGAGGAGGAGGGCTGTGCCGGGCGCGGACGCGACTGCCGCTGTCCATTCACTTATAGTTGTAATACAAGGACACTCAGAAAGACTTTCTCATCTTGCCAAGTGATTACTAATTATCTTAATATTATATTTTCGGCGACCATGAAAACAAGGTGAATACAGAGAAAACACCCTCATATCTGCTGAAGAAGAAGAAAAAAATATATACAGAAATGGGACCGTTTCCGAAGGGACGTTACTTTACTATGGGCATCTTCCTGTTCCTTTTTTCCTCTACTACACTTACGACAATTAAAGGTAGGAGCCCGATCGGCGATGTCTTGCTGCTTGTCGGCGTTTGCAGCGCTATATATATTGCAGGTGCTTATTCTGAAACACTGAAGGTATAGCTGGAGAAAGCGATCCGGAGTGAAGAGTGACCACCCAGCGTGCACTGTAGGGAGGCTGGTGTTTAAGGGATAGTCTGCCACTGAAAGTTGCTGCAGTGCGATTTATATTAGGGCGATACGGACAATGTATCTTTATGTATTTAATATATTTATATATATATTAAAAATGGGTAATTTTTTTTCTTCAGATATATGTGAATGAAATGCATGGCGGGGCGCTTCGAAATAGTTCACATTTGTAGCTTGGCTTGTACTTTTTGGCGGTGATTAAACGCACACGGTGCGGGATGTATAAGGTGTGAGCGGCTCCGGCGCGGCGCGGCGAAAGGCGCGTTTGCCGGATGCAACAGGCACACGGGGCTCCGGCTGGGCAGCCTGCGCTTTCCTCTGCACTTCACAGGGCGTCCGAACTGCCCATCACTGTCATGTCTTGGGGTTATGAATAGTAGCGGTGGGAGAGGCTGCTTCGCAAGTACCGTGGCTTTCAAAATACAATTTATCGCACTTAATGAAAGTTAACGCGCATCGCCTAAGTGTCCGCGCTGACCAGGACGCTCCCCTCAGGAGTAACGTCTGCCTTATAAGCTGGTATAGTTTATTAACTAAATTTTTAGCGTGGATGATCATTATAACCATTAAATTAAGATCTTTTTACATTTGGCTTTTTTATGTGAAAAAACGGCAGTTTTTTCCCTGTAAAATGCAGGACGCTGTGGAAACTAAACTGTACAGAAATATTTGCTGAAATATACTTTGTTCTGATGAAACATTTATGTACTAACGTAGCCGTTCAGTACAATATGCAGTTATTTCTGGAAAAGGCCAAAACAGTCCCATCATGCATAGCTGTCATGCAGTTTTCTGAGAATTCCTAGAAAACCATCGCTGCTACAAAGACTTTTATGGCTTAGTTTATTACACACTGCATGTCATTAATTGGCTCTAAATGACTTTATAGATCTCATATATTACAGTGCATTGCGAAGGTTGCCAGTCTAGGTAACTGGCACTTCTTAAATTCAGGAACTCAGGAACCCCCCCTCACCCGGATGTGCGATTTTAATCTTCGGGATCACTGTAAGTAATTTTAGCATTTTAAATGGCTTTGAAACACCACAACACTTATTTTGGTTCTGGCACATGGAAAAAATGTGAACCTTCCTTATTTTATGTGCCAGATTGGAGCAGATGGGAGGTAGTAAGGCATAAATAAAATACCAAGGTCTGTGTCTAATGACACATATCTAACCCTTTCAGTGTCATTAACACTTGCCTCTTGGTTGGTGACATACAAGTGTGACAATTTATCTCCACAGAAGGCTGAAATTACACATTTCCATGGTGGTTTAAGGTTTGCCCCTTCATTAGCTGGTATCTTATATTATTTGATTTGTTTTTTATTGTTTGTGTTGGGGCTCACCAACAATTACACAGAGTAAACGCTACACTATCAACAGGGGTGCAGTCGCGGGTGGTGTGCTTTGGGACCTTCTACCTGCAATACTGCTCTCTAGAAACGCTTTGGAACCCTAAAGGTTACTTGTTACAGGTTGTTAACCACGTCAGTCCCTGTGGCTTGCCTGCATCCATTCGCTTCACAGTTGTGCTTTAGGGTGCTGCTTCCGTCGTCCTTCACTTCAAGGCTCAGAGGACATTCATTTTGTTTGGGGGCCTCACATTACGCATTGTCATCTCCCAGCGCTCGTGATGAGATTACAGTTATTATATTATTATAGTGTCAATAATCACACCTTGACCTTTGCTAATACCTTAAGCAATCAAGCGTGTAGTTCACACTGAGGTTTACTGACTGGAAATTAGCGTGAGGTTTTCAGGCTGGAATTGGGAAAAGAAATCCTACGTTAGGCCTATTTCATTGCTAAACATAATGAAATCTACCACCATGTAAGTTGATGGATACACAGGTTATAATGGAAATTTTAATGCTTTATATTAATCTTTACTGTACGGAGTAATGTGTTTGACTCTCTAGGGGAGTGTGTATTTATAAACATACACAGGTGTAGACAGCGTCTCAAAAATCATGGAAGAGAATACTTGAACTTACCAGGCTTAACATGTACAAGAGAAGCACTTTGCACAAACGTTAATGTACAAGGGCTCAGTCACTACAGCTATTCAATGTGTTATAATGGAATTTGTATTATTGCGTGAACGATAATCAGCCATAGGTGAAAGGATGGCATGGTAGACAGGAACTACAGTACTGTTCCTAATGGTTGTGATTCAGATATTTCTTTTTCCACTGCATTGAAGGCATTGAACAGAACCTGCTGCAGAATAACAAAGAGCTTGACTGTCTGCTTTACTCTGAGTATTTGCCCTGGTAGCATGTCAATCTCCAGACATTTATCTGGAAATTCCCACCTGTGAATATGGTAACTTGACACCTGCCGAACTGTATTTTACGTAGACTGCCTGTCCTTGTCCCATTGCATGTTGCAGTAAGGGGGAGCCAAACCATTCTTATATGAATTCCAGCAGGATGTTAAAAATGGCTACAGTAGTTAGAAAATTGTTCTAAAAAATTCACAATATACCCATAAAAGATAAATATAATATTTCTGACCGGGAAGTATCTCACTATTTATTATTTACAAATATGCAATCTGGAATTTTATAATGAGCCTAGCAAGGCTACTTTTAAAGTACTGTTAAGCAATCTTAGCTCACATTACAGTACCATGGTAGCCGTGAAGATATGTAACCTACTGGCACTTTAACGCTGTAATCGCAGATAGCTATCAGGCAGATACACGGGGAATTTTCTTAATTGATTAAAACATTGAACCAGTAAATTGTACAGAATATGATTTTTTTATGTAATGATTCCTGTCTCTTTTTAAAAACATGTACTAGTTAAATCGGCATTTCCCAATACATTTTTCGTATTACAGCAACTAAATAATTAATCACCAAATTGACTAGGGACTGCAGTTTGAATTTCTCCATATGGTGCCTAAAAACCTTTACAATGTTCATGCACATACAAACACTTTCTTTTTTGGGTTGGTGGGTTTTTTTTTGGGGGGGGGGGGAGTTATAAAAGTTGTAAAATATCTTGAAATCTGATAATGTTGCTTGTTTAATATTTGAAAAACAGTATAGTTATTATACATTTATCATATAGATAATATCATTTATCATATAGATATAGAAGAGTTAAATAATATTGTATGTGTAACTTTTTTGGGTGACGTGGAATTACAGTAATTTGTTTTTTTTAGTATGTGGAATAATAGTAATTCCTCCACTTAACTGAATTCTGAAGTGAAGTTTCTGAATTCTGAAGTTACTGAGAAAAAAAATAATAACAAATAATAGAAAAGGGAATAGTATAATTTTCTGGTGAGCTTAGGTGTTCCAGGAAGTGAATTTTCAAATACAAGATAAGCAATATTCTTGTCATGTTCTTTTTAAATCATTTCCGGCATCTTTTTTCGCTGCACCTTTTGTTGTATTTCTGTCAGAGTTCTGCTTGGTCATCAAAATTATTTTTTTCCCAAGACAGTCGCAGTGACATTTTTCATGAATCCTCTGTATAGTAAATCGGAAAAAGTCACAGTCTTAGATGATATGCATGTTGTAAAGCACTGTAGGTGCAGTGTGATATGATATCAAGTAAAATTTAATAAATAAAAAATAAAACTAGGTGTCTGAATAGTTTGTCTGCTCGCTGTCTTGTAATTTGGCGCTATTATGCTGAGAAAAGCCTGTGTCACTCTCTGCTGGAGAAATGTGTTAATATACAATCAAAGTTGAAAGGGTGAAGTCAGTCCTTTAGGTTCCCATTACATACTGTTAACATTATGCATAACATGGGGAAGAATTAATCTAAATCCACAATCTCATTGACAGTGATGTGTCTACTCGAGCTCAAACGTCGACAGCAGCTTTTCATGAAGATGGATGAAGGGCTGTCCAAAAATGAAATAAATAAACACCTTAACATTTGTCATTCCTGCCATAACAGGTCATAATGCTAATCTGAGTGTAGCTGGTGTGTCTTTTGGCTGATCATATTTTTATGTGGATGTGCAGAATCTGTCATGGCAAAACTGCTCTTAATTACCTGCATATTTTATGTGGCTGTGTTGGTGTAATTAGGATCTAAGATGCCTGGTACTTGTTTATAAATTCAGTCAATGCTCTGTTTTAATACTATTGGGTAACACTTTTTCCTCACACCTTTAGGAATGGGAGTTTGAATCCCTCTCTTACTCTTTGCATACTTGTACGTGTGTGATTTTGCCTGTCCACCCTGTGCGAATATCCTTTATGGTCCAAAAACATGCAGATGAGGTGACCTGCATTGCCCGCAGTGTACGGTTGTATCTGCATGTGCCCTACGATGGACTGACATCGTATGCAGGGTGCAACCCCACATGTCCAGTGTTGCTCGGGATAGCCCCCTGCTTATCCACAGCCCAGATTAAGATAAATGCATGGAAGATGGATGCCGTGTCCTTTTGGCGACGTTCTAAAAAATATAGTTTGCTCTCAAAATGTTAATATTGCGACTATCATGCAATTTTGACATGCGCAAAAAGAGAAAAAGAGAAAATCATACAGATATCAGACAGAAATCATATATATATATAAAAAATCTCACAGTCAAGCCTTTCGCCCTCCGTTTATGCCAGGGGTGGGGAACCTGATCCATGGAGAGCTGCCGTGGGTACGGGTCTTTGGGATGGCCTCTCAATTAGCCAATAGTAAAGTAGTGATTCTCAACTAGAGTCCTGGGGACCCACTCTTATTGGCTGATTGAGAGGCTTTATGCCATGTGGGGTTTTATCCAAGGGACCTGAGTTTCTGTCCGTCCCGTGGCAGTAGTACAGATACAGTTTATGTTTACATGCATGAATCACTTTTTGTAGATTTTTTTTTTCTCAAGCATGATACAGTCTTGCCTGTCAGTGTAGTGACTTGTCATGTCTTTTTTTCTGTACTTACTTTCACAGCGGTAGGTAGAAATAACTACTGGGGCCAATTCTGCGCAAAAAGACAGACATTCTGACTTTTACCTTGAGCTGGAAATGTTAAGATACAGGATCCTTCAGAGTAGCGGGGCTGTGGACGTGATGAAAACAAGCTTCGACACACTGGCAAGTGCTCCGAGGTCAAAGCAGCTATTTTCCGTCATGGAAAGTAGGGGGCTCTGTTTTATGAAATGAATCATCGGATTTAAGCTGCAGTCGGTGTCAACGTAATGCAGTTCATTGCCCCGATTTACATTTAAATGAAACCCAATGACTGTACATTCAAAAAATGAAATACAGTAATAATGATGGTAATAAAACAAAAAAACTGCACTGCCTTATTTTACCCAGAAGTCTTGGTGTTTTAATACGTGGGTTGGGTAAAAAAAAAAAAAAAAAAAAATATATATATATATATATATATATATGTGTGTGTGTGTGTGTGTGTGTAAAATACACATACATACATATACATGAATATTTGACTTTTTGTGAAAATACATCAGCACAGCAGAACCTTCGAGAACTGTCAAACCTGTTTGCTTAACCTTGCAGGTAAATTAATAAAAATAGATTCTCCTATCTTAACAACACCTCAGATCCTATTTCTGAGTGACTCATTGCCTTGCAGTAACAAACTGATATTCTTGGCATGACTGACTATATTGCTTACTATAGTCATACTATAAGCTTGCACAGCTTGCATTGCTCTGCAATATTTTATTTATTTATTCTATTGTTTTATTTCTACTTATTTATTTTTGCTATATGCTTTTACTATAAGCTTTTATGTTCTCTGTTCTTCTAGTATATCTGTGAATGCAAGTACCAGTACTCCCAAAACAAATTCCTAGTTCAAGTAGTTGTACCAGGTGAATAATGTGAATTTTGATTACTGTATGATTCTGATTACCAGTCTTTTTTATTTTAACTTTTGTGATATAGTTTAATTAGATGCTATTATATTAACAATTGGGGTGATTCTAATTTATCTATATTTTACTGACAGACATCACCACAGTGAGTCAAAGAAAAAAAGAAAAGATATGTATGTATTTCTTTGAATTTCATTATCCAGGCTCAGGAACGCGATAGGCCAATCCATCCATGCTAGATACTGTGGGTTTCATTAACTTCTTCCAGGAAGAGTGCAATCAGGACTCCTTGAAGTACCCTCCTCTGTCATGGTGCTAAATCATGTGCAGCGCACAGTACCTGAGTTCATCCATCTCAGTCTCTGGATTCAATCAGAGGCCTCTTACAGTAGCACACCTCTTTATTCCAGCACTTTAGTCATGTAAGAGATCAGAAGCTCTCTGGAGTGCCGTGTGACAACGTGGTTCATAGCCTGAGTCAACCCCTTTTGTCAGTCAGCGAGACGAGGCTAGGCGTTACGTACGATGCCTGCTTGGAATATAAGTGGTTGATCAAAACAGGCCCTGATTGAACCTTAAGTATAAACAGAGCAGAATTTGAGGAATTGAATGGCTAGTGGAATGTGTCACTGTCTGCGTTTCATTTACATGGACGTTTCTTACCAAGAGGTTACCGAAGTTTTGTCATGGGTTTAATTAATACATTCTTTCTCAAATAGGTATGGCTGTGAAAACCATTAAATGGCTAATTTTTTTAAGATGCAAGGACAGCAAATGTAATTTTCTTTAATAAAGGAAATCACAAATGAGTACATAGATCCTGTAATGGCTACTGAAACCAGAAGATGTATTAGTTTTGTCTTTGCCATTTTAGAAATTTAGCAATGGTAGTATTTGATTCTTATTGTGTGTGCATATGGGCATGTATGAATATGTAGTTACAGAATGGGGTTTGTGATTGTCTAAGTACTTAGAAAACTTAGTGATGGTTATTAAAGTGTCTGCATAGGATATTCATGAATATTTAGTTACAGAATGGGGTTTGTGATTGTCTAAGTAGAAAATTTAGTGATGGTTATTAAAGTGTCTGCATAGGATATTCATGAATATTTAGTTACAGAATGGGGTTTGTGATTGTTTAAGCAGAAACTTAGTGATGGTAATTAAAATGCCCGCATAGGATATTTACTGGTCTGCATGCGGTGCCGATTTGATATATTAAGTCCTGAAAAAGCTTGCCAGTATATGATCCATACTATTATATAGAGACAGTTAGAATAGTGCAATTATGTTTGGAGCTTTGACAGTTTTGGATAAAATCAAATAAACTCATTTTTTGAATGTCATGTCACTTTTTACTTTTTACATTTAATAAATTTTAAATGTGTTTTTATTTTCTGTCACCTTTGTCACCTTTGGGTTTTGGGGCTTGTGTGGAAGTTTCAGGGGATCGTCGGGGTTGAGGGACAAACACGCCTACTGTCTTCTAATTAACTGGTAATTATACAGATCAAATTCATTTTGTGTGTGAAAAAGCGACCAGGGGCGATGACTCCCCAAGTCCCTTTGTCTCCTGCAATACATTACGGCCAAGGAATGCTAATTACTAATTCAGTGCATCATTGTGCTACTTATATATAGGTTTGTCCTCACTTGTATATATAAATGTATAGATATAATAATCAGGTATAAGCATTAACTAATTATTTTTTTTGTCTGTAAAATGTTATAATGTTCAGGTATTAGATTTACTATATAATGTATACCCTTTTATCCTTTAATAATTAGTCTGTTGTAACTTGCTGCATATTTTATCTCCCTAATCAAGAAACCGATATGAATAATTTATCACAAAATATGCATGTATTCTGAGAAGATTTGCCTTGTCAGAGAGTCATCACAGTGAAGCCATTGAAGGGTATTTATCCAAGGTCTACGATTCATTATTATAAACCTGCAGCAAGTTAAAGTTTGTGTGAAAATAGCCGTATGGCAATCTGTGGAGATAGTTAATAAGCTAGTATTTTTCAGAGTGATCACTGTTTCTCATAGACTGACAGGTCATATAATGAAACTTCAGAACAGCAGCTTAATTCGAGGACATGCCACCACAGTCTACTTTTTGGCTTGTGATTTAAAGTCATCTTCAGACACATGTGCTCAGCTCCAGACACTTGATGTTTATTAACTAGATAAATTACAGGCTACAGTGTCCAACAAGGCTGATGTGTTAATACTCATCGTATTAACAACAGATTGATTTCCAACGTGCTGATATCTGTGTGATGACGTCTCAAGTTAAATTCACAGAAGCACACATAAGACTAACTTTGTTTTAAATTACAGTTAGCGGTAAATGTTATTCTCATATATCCATCCATCTATCCATCCATCCATCCATCCATCCATCCATATTCTTTAACTTCTTGTTTTGTGCAGGCTTGTAGGGGTCCAAGGCTCATCCCAGAATATATTAATTGGATGTTTTTTGTAAATCAAGTTGTACCTAATGTAGCTTAGTTTTATAATAATGCTTTCCATCCATCCATCCATCTATTTTCTATACCTGCTTGCCCTGTGCAGGGTGGCATGGTTCGAGAACCTATATGGATCTACAGGTGCAAAGCAGGGCAAATCAGTCATTATTAAAGAGTTACGATATTTAATTACTAGCTGTTTTACTTTATTTGATAAATCACAATGGTAACGGCAGAGCAGACAAGGCCACGATACCAGCATCATAATGTTGGAAGACGGCTGACCTTTAATGCAGTTGGTTGCATTAGTGAAGGTGCATTCTTTTACTCAAACTGCAGTGACACAGTATAGTGCTTGAAGCCAAGTAGTGTTTATTAAAGTCCTCAAATTATCTCAGTGACCCAGCTAACTGCTGCCATTTGATTTGTTCAATACATTCCCCAGTGTTTAATAATCTAGCAGGTCACTAAAAGGCAGTCTCAGTACTTTCTTGTCTACTAGGTTATTTTCTATGCAATGTGCATGCTAGTGTTTGCTCCATGAAGAAAGACTGTATCTAAAAGGTATGATATTATTGAGATATAACTGTGACCATGTAGGGTCCATAGAGAGTAGTTTTTTGATTGGCTCAATGTCACTAATAAGTACTCATAAGTACTCATTTATGCAAAAACAGGTGGGTGATGACAAGCAGACTGACGTCTCTTTAATTGTGAAATGATTTAATAGGAGCCACCCCAATCCAGGGGCATGTGTGATTGGAGGAGAGGGAGGTCTTTTTAATGAGAAAGTAATTGCAAGCCATACGTGCTTAAACACACAATTATTTGCAGAAGTTTTCCTCTGATATAGAGACACGAGCCTTGGCACTGGAGACACGGGAGGTAATTCATTCTGTCCCCAAAGTCTATTTGAAGGGTTAAACTGTAGAAAAGTATTAAAATAAAGCTTTGCTGTTTTTTTTCTATCCCTTCACTGTTATGACAAGGAAAGATACGGTGAATGTTTGTCCAGAAATTTAGTTCGCTGTGCTGGGATCCCTAAGGGAGAACCTTCCTCAGCCAGCGAAGGGTGTTCTCCATTCCTCCTTAAGTCTTGGACCAGTGAAAGTCATTTTGAAGTGTGTTTTTTTTCTATATCCACACATTCTGAGAGTAAATTGGCAATAAGGGGAACACAATAAATGCTACTGTTTGAAAAATAAATTCATTTTTTTATGGGTCACAGTGAGAAGTTGTTGTTACTGGTAACATGATGCAGATATATATATATATAATATGTATATGTAAGAAATATATAGAAACAATACCCATAACACAATTTGTGTAAGCAGCGGGTCATGTAATTGCTCAAGGCATAAATAAATAAACAGCTTTCAAGGTAGGGAATTATTGATCTTTTGCATACTTATTTATATACCCTTTGGGGTACAAGTTTGACCAGCTCATTGTTCCTAAGTTACAGTAAGTGTCGAATAGTATCAATGCATTCAGAACATTGCAGTTGTTTTCAGCCAATCCCACTTTTTTTTAACGAAGATCTCATGAAGAGTTTAGCATCCTGCTCTACTAGCTTTGCAATGTGTGCTTGAAAAATGTAACCTACATCTAGGCCTAAAAGAGCACATATCCACTAATTTGTGAAGCATTTAGTTTAATGATTTCTATGACAAAGATGTGTGACCTGGTTGCAAAGATGATTAGTTCAGTTATTTGGCAGCACCACAGATCTTTAATCTCACCTCAGAGTACGTCATCATGTTTAATTTTTAAAGATGTTAGGCTACTTTACCGATGTTCTGTGTCAGATGTTTCAAGTAGGCAGTCCACATGTCAAACTCAGACACAGCTAATCATTCTTGGAGTGTGTGTGTGTGTGTGTGTGTGTTTGTGTGTATGCATGCATGTGTGCGATGGGTTGTTGTCGAATCCTGGGTTATTCCCTGCTTTGTGCCTGTAGGTTAGGGGATAGGCTTCGTACCTCTGCGACCCTGCATAGGACAAGATAGTACAGAAAACTGACAGATGGATGGACAATTATGAAAATTTAAGATGCAAGGAAAACACAAATGCTGCTGTAAGATGAATTGTTTTCATACAGCAGAGAAAGCTTATTTTAAGTACATACTTAACGTGTTTTAGCGTCAGTATGAAGTCCAAGCTGTACTTTGCAAAAACCGCTATTCTGCTGTTACTACAACAGTTTGCTCGTAGATTAAGCAGCTGTCAGGAAGGCAGATTATCTTCTGCTTTTTAGGTTATTTTGAAAAATGAATATCGCCCGACCGTATTAGCAATGAAATAAATGGAATATTAATTGAACAGAATGCATTCTATAGTGATTTACTACTAGTGAATTGTACCTGGATAATCATCCATTTATTATATACTGGGTCAATATTTGTCAGACTCTTGGACTGTTCTTAAGAAAGAAAAAAAAATACTTCTGGAATTACAGCAGGGGTACAATTATCTTAAGAGCTGTCTGGGTCTTGCTTTCTGTGGTGCCATTAAGTATCAGTGTGAAACCAAGATTCGTTTCAGGATTTCCTTTGATGTGCTCTAATGCAGACTAATATGCGGGTGATTCTGATATAGTGCTTTGGAAAACTGCAGTGAGAAAGGGGGAAATGGCTTTTGCACCTGGTTCAAGACCCAGGTGTCCCATTCAGGGCAATTGAGACTCAAGGTTAATGATCAGTCTTTTCCCGTGTGAATCTTTCCACGAATCACACCCTTGCACTGAACTCGACCCTGGCTGTAGCTTATCGCGATCATATAGATTATATATAGTCTTAAGAAATATTTAAGGTCACATATTTACTGAAACATCCTTTAAAAGATAAGTTGAACATTTTTTTTCCTAATTCAATATTTGACTGAAAACACCATTGCCAGCAAGGAGAGCTTTCCTGCATAAGTCTCTTCTGTGTGTATCTATTGTGTGTAAAATGTCATGACTGTGTTTAACCTTCCTCTGCTGTTAGGGTCAGTTTACATTGTAAGTTTTAAATGTATAAAAGCACCACATAGATTTGTGTACTGCATCAGGAAAATCAAAAAAAAAAATTCACTAGGTAAGGCCTGCCCAGACATGTAAGCTAAGATAAGACCAATTCAGTTTATTTATTCATGATGAATTGGATAATAAATAATTGTTTTGAGGGTATTTTATGGCTGATTTAAGACACGGGTTGGCACCGACCTGTCTAATATAAGAGATGCGTATAGAAAGCTAACACAGGATGAAGGTAGATTGCTATAGAAAAAGAAATACAGTATGTGACTGGCGATGTTACTTAACTTAATGGCTTTCTGTGTTATTGTAGCACTTCTCAACATATGTCATGCATCGTTGATATGGGTGATAGTTTATCTATATCATGCAAATATACCACTAAGCAAATCTGTGAGCTTATTTTGCCCAGAGGCTCCGTAAAATGTATTATTTGCCATTTGCGCATTGGTGTTGATTTTGAGAGTGGAAATTTGGATGTTGGTTAAATTACACTGTTCTCTACAATTAGAGTCTTTGTGAAAGTACAGTTAATACTATGGTGTCCCGACATCACAATGTCTTCTTAGGCAAGCAGTCATAAACTCTTCATGACTTACCTAGATTAGAGTATGTTGGTGATGTTTATTGCACTGTGACAAACTTGTGCAAGACCCATGTTTATTGTTTTATATGAAACAAAAGAGAATAAACGTCTTTAACATGAAGCGTTGAATTGCAGCCTCAATAAACATTAGCAATCTTTGTAGAGCTGGCTGTGCGTAAGTTTAAAGTAACGCTAAGTCCTGTGGAGACCTTAGAGAATGTGCTTAAATACCAAGCATGTATTTCAGTATCCTAGGATACACAACTGGTTGTATTGTGTCGTTTTCCGTCATGTGTGATTTTTCTATCAGTGTCCTTAAATTACCAACTGAAGGAGTCAAGTCAGGCATTTTTGTGGCTGTGTCAGTGAATTTCAGGCAAAGATAATGGTTTTCAGTTGAAGGCAGGCTGTCTGTCTGTCTGGCTGGATATTTGTATGTCTGTCTGTCTGGCTGGCTGTCTGTCTGTCTGGCTGTCTGTTTGTCTGTCTGTCTGGCTGGCAATTTGTCTGTCTGGCTGGCTGGCTGTCTGTCTGACTGTCTGGCTGGCTATTTGTCTGTCTGGATGGCTGTCTGTTTGTCTGTCTGTCTGGCTGTCTGTTTGTCTGTCTGGCTTTCTGTCTGTCTGTCTGGCTATTTGTCTGTCTGGCTGTCTGTCTGTCTGTCTGGCTGGCTATTTGTCTGTCTGTCTGGCTGTCTGTTTGTCTGTCTGTCTGGATTTCTGTCTGTCTGGCTATTTGTCCGTCTGTCTGTCTGGCTGGCTGTCTGTCTGGCTTTCTGTCTGTTTGTCTGGCTGTCTGTTTGTCTGTCTGTCTGGCTTTCTGTCTGTCTGGCTATTTGTCTGTCTGTCTATAGAATAGTCTCCTGGGAGAACTGATGTCTAACATAAACATAATGTTGTTGTATATATTTTCTCACCATCACTCATGTTGCAAGTACTAATAACAGTCCTTAATATTACAATCAGGTAAATGATGCAAAACTGTTACTCGTAAGAAAAAAAACAGCATTTAAGTGAAATTTATGAATGAATGAAGTGTAAACAACATCATAAAATGTTAACCAGTAAACTAATTTTCAGAATATATTTGCTTAGTGTTTTTAGCATGATAGTAGCTTATTTCCAGATTTGTTTAGCAGCTCAAAAAGCCATGGGAAACATAACATCTATTATTTATTATTAAGCTATTCAGTGACTGCTGAGCAAGTAACATTCAGTTAAGCTTTAAAATTTTTTTTGTATCTGCATTTTGAGAATGTGTGTGTGTATTTTATGTGTAAGTTTTGTTTTTGTGTTATGGTTATTTCTTATTGGCCATATTTTTATTAATTTGATTAGTGCTTGATATCCAAATAATTCTTCCTTTTAACCTGTTTTTGTGGCATTTTCAAAGTAAATTTCCAGCATCCAAAAAAGGGGGAAAAACTACACTCCAAGAGTAACTTTTAAAAAGGAAAAATATGCACTTTTAAAACCAATATGGTACAAACAGGTGATCAGTATACGATTTTAGTTTTAGCCTGGATTTTAGTTCACTGCATGAAGGGGTTTGGTGAGCTGCCTATTATTCTCAAAGGCACAATTTGTTTCCATCCGGAGACCTTCACTCTTATAGGGATGTAAGTGGCACGTGCAAGTGTAATAACCTTATTTCTCCACGGACCAGTGTCTGTCTGATCTGTACATTACATTTACTGCACTTTAATCTGACCTATTCCACCTTAGACTCACAGACTCTTGACATTCAGATTTAAAGATCATACTTATGTAAATTTGCATCAGTTATTTTTCAAAAAAAAAAAACTCCATATATTTTTATATTTATTAACTCTACATTGGAGATGCATGTATCGGCGCCGATCCAGACCTTTTTGACGAATTATGTATTGGCCACATGTGACTGATCCAGGTCCAGTACTTAATCATTTAGTTTTTGGCACTCTCAAACATAGCTTATAGCTCTCTTTGTACAATGAATCGCACAGCGGCTCCTTCCCATTTTATGTCTTTTTTGTGGCTTTCGAGCTGAACGCTGACACTGCCTCTCAGTGGGTGTGAGCGCAATGACTTCTGCCTGCGGTGACGTCATGCGCATAGGCTTTGCAGCACGAGAAACTGTGAATGACGTCACACACGAGTTAAACCCGTTCCAGTACAAGTCAGAAAGCCATTCAGCAAGATCAGGGACCTTATTCAAAAAGCAAAATTTCTTGCTTAGCCGGACAGCTTGATGGATTTAAGGTACCTCAGTTTAAATAGGCTTAATCTACGTTCACTTTCATTTAGCCCGGACTACCTTAACTCCAACAAATCATCCAACTACACCAGAAATCAGTTTTAGACCGTTTAATTGTTAGCAATACTCTGTAGCAACATGTCCACAGATAGCAGTTGTACAGTAATTGTGTGTACGACCGATATAACAAGCCACAAATAAAACATACATGCTAATAGACAGTATAAAACAGCTTTAACTTCTGTTGATAAATAGCACATCCACCTTGAATTCTGAGCTTGGGGTTGTGTCGACGTTCACGAGTCGGAATTCGACTTGGGAGGGCGGTCCCGTTGAAATTTCCGAGTTTGGGGTTCAAAGGGAATGCAGCAGGTTAGAAGGTGATGATCTTGGAGCATTTTACTTTTTTACAGCAACTATAGAAGCACAGCGATTTGCAATCTTTATAAAAACAAAGTTATGAGAGGTGGAAGTGACGTTTAGTGGAAAATCCCACTTAAAAAGTGCACGCATTTGTGCGAGACTCCGCATGTAATATGAAAAAAGCAACGGATGATTTGGGAGTTGCTAGCTTTGGCTGTTTTGCACACTTGATATAGATTGTGACGCAATTGGTGCTGCTGTCGCAATGGTGTGTTAGTGACGCTGTTACCGGTGGGAGTAACATTTTAGGGCATTTTCAGCATTCGTCACTCACGCATCCTCGCTTGTAAGATATTGGTATTCAACTCTAATTTCATCACCATTCAACAGTTTTTCATCTGCATTGACCAGTTTAAAAGAAAAAATATATAGAAATGTATATATATTATACATTTATTATATTAAAATATAAAAGTAAAAAGAGCTCTTGTATCAGAATCTGTATCAGTATCGGCAGTTGTGCATCGGATTGGAACTGAAAAAAATGTGGATGAGCCCATCTCTACTCTATATATTATATCTAAGTGCCCAAAGTGGGCCTCACGCTTTAGCAGCAATTAAATTAATATATAAAATTAATCATTAAAGTAATAATATATTAAATAGTCTCATGGCAGCATGGGGATACTTTTGGAATGAAAATCACAAACTATCAACAAAAAAAATCACAAAAGTCCCACTATTTGTTTGTCTTCTGGAATCCCAGTGAATTGCACCAAATTATGTCCAGTGTGCTTAGCATTAGAAGGTAGAATACACGTGTGGAATTTGCTGCTATTTTTATATAAACAGAATATAAAATAGTAAGTACAAATTTAAAAAAATATCACATTTTATAGGTATCACGTGCAGGAAGATGCAGCTGCTGAATACAAGCCAGTTCCGTAGCAAGGAGCTGTAACCATGGTGAGAGCACAGTTAAGTAAACCATGAACTGTTTTCAAGAGCAAACTATTACCCACTCACCCGATTGCTTCATTCCAGATCTCAAGAGTGAGTGTGCATGAAGTTTAACCATTTCTGATACCAGCATCGGGGGCATCTTGTAAAGTACTCTTGCATTATACTTTCTGATGGCCCCAGTCATTGCTAAAACCACAACATGCTGAAGAATGGCTTTTGGTTATCAAACTGCTGGTGGACTTTATCGTTGAATTTGTTGAAGATCTCAAGTTACCAAATCTCATTTTACTCCTTGGAAATGCCACCATACACCATAATTTGACATTATTTGTGTGCTGATTGTGTCTTTTAAAAGGATAAACACCTGATATGTAGTACAAATGATGAACTTGAGTTTCAAATCGGAGAACAGAGCATATCAAGGAGGTAAACTGTCATTAAAATTCTTTAAAAAACATATTAATGGATGTTCTCGTAACAAGTCACAAAAGTCAAGAAAGATGCAAGCTTAAAATGCAGCTGGTACCCTGGACTTGCAGTTGCTGTCTACTCTACGGGAAGTTGTCATGGAATATATAGGCATTGTTATGTTTTGTGTTAGGGAATTTATATTATGAAGTGATATTCTCTCAAAAAAGAGATTAAAGGCAAGAAAAAAAATTCCAGCTGCCATTTTATTGAATGCAACAATATGTGCATGCAGAATGGCAGGTGACTACACTCACGACACTCCCTTCACCCTTTGTGCTTATCACAGTATCTTTACCCGTTTTTCTTGAGTTGGGATCAAATTGATGAATGCTACAAGGCGGGATCGTGGGTTCTGGGTGCGGTGAATTGGAGAGGAATATGAAAACACATTTATAAACTGTCATAAGAGGCAGGGAAAAAAGCAGGCTGTAGCTTACAAAGTGGAGAAACAAATTCAGCACCTTTCAGACCAGGGTTTCAGACAAGATAATGAGGCGCACACTTTGAGAAGACTTCAGACAGCTTCGGCACCTCGGCATTCGACCAGAATAGCGATTACATGGCTGCCTTTGGGCCACCTGGTGTACAACTTTTGGGCATTCAGTGCTTGCTTTTTAGCATTTTATTAGCATTTATTCCTGTTCTTCTGTGGATAGGTTATATTATGGTTGACCATAAGGAAGATTTAGCATAGTTGTTCAGGAAGATGTGGATCTTGGACCACCCGGGCATATAGTTATTTATTCAGATTTAGGTCCCCTATGCACTCCCTGCACTGAATTCATGAGTCCTGCGATGTGTTTATGCTTTTTTATTTATTATGCCTCCTTTTTAGGAGTAACTTGCTGTTTCGGTTACCCTGAAGGCATCTTTTGACTGCCTTCCTCAGAGTTAGTCATTTTTTTTTTCGCTTTTTTCCTGTGGTTTACGGTTTGATCCAATGTCAGAGTTCTTGGAAGGCAACTCTACTGTGGTTTCCACCAACCCTTTATTCAGATGATGTTGTTTTCATCTCTGCCTCCCTGGGAAAGGGCTGTATCTTTGTTGATTTCCCCCACACCCACACCACAGGTCAAACTAATTCTTTCTTTTTTGCGTTTCGGTTTACAGTGAGAATAAAGATGGTTGAAGCACATCTTTATATCTTTATATCTTTTGCCTTTCCAGATGTCATTCCCTGCCTATGTAGGATATTGTTATAATCATAACTATGAATTGTTAGGAGAGTGAACAGGACTCTCCTGACACGTTGTTTTGTGTAAAATAACGGATCATTTAAGTACTTTAAGAGGATTCATTTGCATGCTTTTGCCAGAACACAGAACAACGTAAGCCAGAGGGTGTCATCTTTCTGATGCGATGATAAGTTGAGGAACTGATGGACTTTGATCGTTACAGTTCCCATGGTAGTCATTGTCAGAATGTGGTTAGTACCTAATTAATACCTTTGTTCGGTACATGAAATAAGATGATGGGTCCTTATTGTTCTAGTGCTAAATGGCTGGCATGCGACACCCATTACTGGAGTCTGTGCTAACTTAAAAACAAGATCCTGTAAAGGTTTCTGGGATATGTAGATAGACAGCAGTACAAGAATATAAACACAGTTTATTACTAGCTTTTAAGACATTTTGTATATTTGGCACTAAATAAAGGTCAGAGGGAGGTTTCTGAGGTTTACGGCAGTTTAGTATTTATGTAGTTACAGTACTTGGTGTACATGTTAGAGTACGTGAAGTTGGATGATAAATTGACAAGTGTGATCCACACCTTAAAGACCAAAAGAGTGTGAAAAAAGCTTAGTAGACCTGTACTCTAGCGTAGGATATGCAATGTATAGGAAGAGGAACTAATTTTTTTAATAATGTGGTAACATGTATTTGATATATGGTTAAAGTACATTCTTAAATACAAAAGATCTTTGTAATACCTTGAGTAGTGGATGCAGACCCTTCATCTCGACTGCCATCCTGGCTTACAGCGTGTGGAGATTGCCTGCTCCTCTGTTTGTGTCTCCCTTAGGTGCCCTGATCTGCTCTCAAAATCCAGAAATATGAATTTTCAATGAATTTCTGTTTCCAAATTACCACTAGTGTGTCATTGTGATTGAGTGTGTTTGTTTGTGATGGACTGGAATCCTGTCCTTGTCCCCCTGCCACCTGGAGTCTCTGCTTCCTGGGATGACTCCAGGCTTGCAAGAACCCTGCATTAAATAAGTAGCTATTTAAAATGGATGCTCCTTTTGAGCTATGTGTTAACTATATTTATAGCACTGTATTTTTAATACATCTGAGATAATTGTACAGTAATTCTGAATATTGCTTGTGATTCTTTTGAATAAATTATTTTCCTTGCGGTGCTGCTTTCCTCAGACAGCTTGGAAGGAAAACTTTCTGTCCACTTAATCAATGACCCACTCTTGCGAGTGACCCACTGGTATCAGAGATGCTAAAAGGGCAAACCACCTGGACTCTGTTTTAAATTAATGCTTAGAAAGCAGGGCGAATGTGAAGGTGAACTTAACGTACAAGCAGCCCTGAAGTCATATCCGCTCGACTGGACAAAAGTTATGTTCTAGCATTTCCTGCAAGTCCGACGCAAAACCAGCATGCAAAACACTGCAGTACATACTCCAGACATTAGAATTTAAACTAAAATTCATTAAGCATAATGGCTATGAAGGAATAATTAAAACTGAAGTAATTAAATAAGGGAAAAAATAAACAAAGCTGAATAAAGTGCAGTTGTTTCAGTATGTAGCCAAAACACACAGCAGTTTCAAAGGGCCCTTGAAAAGTGGCACACATTGATCAAATTTACATGTGAGGTGGGATCCCCTGTGCTGAAGCCACCTTCTTTTGACTGAGTTTTTTCAGTTGTATTGACCAGAGATTAGGAAAATGCCAGAGTCTAATTGGGTATATAACCAAGGGCCGGTTGCTTCATTTCACATGCTGTATTTAATGTTTATCATTTTGTTAAAACATGCTAAAATGACATGACGCAGGTGACACCTACAAGACAGACAAGAAGAATCGTGATTTTACGTGTGCTTTCTGTCTAACATGGAACAATACATCGCTTTGAAATTACAAATGAATCACCAACAACTGCAGCCTGTTGAGTCCAAAAAAACATTTCAATATGTCTTTTATCCATCCATCCATCCATTGTCTATACCCGCTTATCCTACTGGGTCGCGGGGGGTCTGGAGCCTACCTGGAAGCAACGGGCATGAGGCAGGGAACAACCCTGGACAGGGGGCCAGCCCATCGCAGGGCACACTCACACACCATTCACACCTATGGGCAATTTAGCAACTCCAATCAGCCTCAGCATGACTTTGGACTGTGGGGGGAAACCAGAGTACCCAGAGGAAACCCCACGACAGCACAGGGAGAACATGCAAACTCCATACACATGGAACCTAGGCAGGGACTCGAACCCAGGTCCCAGAGGTGTGAGGCAACAGTGCTAACCACAGCACCACCATGCTGCCCCCCATGTCTTTTATTTATGCACAAAATCCTGTTACTAATACTGATATATGAACACAACATCTCTTCTATATACTTCTATATAAATAGCACAGATAAATTATGTCTAATTAAAATTATTTCTTTAAAGCAAAAGAACACCACCAATTCCCACACCTCGTTGATTATATATTTTGTGCTGTAAAAATGTAAACATGATACAGGTAATATACTATTTTCCCGCTACTCTCACTATTCAGGATAAGATGTACATTTTGCATTCAGTTGTGGCACTGATCAGAGTAACAAAAGCATGCATATACCATACTCTGTAATGAATTTATTTGAGCTTTACAAATGCCATATGGATTAGTGAGGCTGATTTCCACTGCTACACATGTGGTGTACAGGGATGAAGTCCTGTAGCCTTACGGCATGTGCAGCAGGAGGCCAAGGACGAAGCGTTCAGCTGGTTCCTGTCATCAGCATCCATTATCTATCTATCTATCTATCTATCTATCTATCTATCTATCTATCTATCTATCTATCTATCTATCTATCCGTCAGTCTGTCCGTCCGTCTATCTGTGTAATCCCTCGTACTGAGTCTCTACAATACAGAAAGGGTCACAGTGCTCAAATATCCTGTCCAAATCCACTGTTCACAACCTCAAGACTCATACTTCGTAAGGAGATCTGGAAGGATTTTTCTGCTAAGCTGTATTTTATTTTGAACTGGTGTTTATTCATGACATTATGTCAAGTACCAGTATGGAACATGATAGGGGTTCTGATGTTCAGAAGAGCTTTAGAAATGTCTGATGCCCAAACTACCACCCACTAGCCACATATTAATTGTTTTTTTAGAGCTCATGGCCGACCTTCTATGTTAAATAAATATGTTAAAAATTACTCTCTCTCTCTCTCTCTCTCTCTCTCTCTC
>JAODUD010000040.1:14445325-14469946 GCA_026784285.1 Stomatorhinus walkeri | reverse complement strand
TAGATGAAATACATAATTAATCCAATCTGAACTTTGGTTAACTTTATGAATAGTGCTTTACAAAGTCACGTATAGCCCTCTGACAATGATTTTCGTACACATTGTGAAGCATTTTCGATGTAAATCATAGCATTCCCTATTTTCCTGAGGTGTAATGCATCTCAGCCCACAGTGATTTAATGTCATGTTCTCTGTAGAAAGACATGCAGTAAAATAAGACTCATCACTTTGATGGTCGTCATTTTGCCCTCTTATTTCATTCCCGTGGACATGTTTTTTTAAAAAAAAAAACGTGCCTATTGTGAGAGCATGTAATCCTTAACAGGGCAGCAGGATTCATCTGCCTTGTGTTAAAAGCATCGGCATCATCTTCCAGTTTTCTCCTCCTTGCGTCCCTGGTCTTCAGTACTCATGGTATTAACACCAGTACCAGTCAAACGTGACAAGGAAATTCCAGTAGATGTCTGAAAAAGCGCAGTGTAAGGCTCTGTTTTTTTCTTGCAGTGTACTGCAGATATATCAGTAGTCTCCCATAATATTGATGTGCTTATCCCCGCCTCAGTCATTTCCACCCCTGAACGAAGCAGAAATTTGTAGTCAGTCTTGCCGAAGTGTATGACTTTGTTAGCGTACTTTGCTCACAGATATTGCTTTAGACTGTTTTAATTTTAGCCATAACTATCCAAAAGAAGCCATTTAATCTAACAAAATGAACTCCACAAACTTTCG
Source organism: Stomatorhinus walkeri (assembly GCA_026784285.1). NCBI lineage: Eukaryota > Metazoa > Chordata > Actinopteri > Osteoglossiformes > Mormyridae > Stomatorhinus > Stomatorhinus walkeri. The sequence goes on along the minus strand of JAODUD010000040.1, from coordinate 14,469,217 downwards.
ATCTATTCTATTCACTCTCTTTGCCTTATTAATGTTGTGTTGTTGGCCTGGTGTCACCACAGATGGAAGGTATCTTGAGGTAGAGCCAGTGTTTCTGCTGGTAGTTTGTGGCTCATTCTGTGTGCGAAACAAGAAGATTAATTCTAATAAATCTGGTTTTTACCTGTGAGGTCAAGAGTTCAGTGAATGAAGGTAGATTGTGTTTGTGAAAAAAAACCAAGGTAACAGAAAGATCACCATAGAGATAGTTTGACTACTGTTCCATTTCTATGGGTTTAACATACATGCAGTGTAAATGCTTTTAATATAGCCTGACCATAATGAATAATTTATGTGCCTGCGTATAACATCTGAAGCCATTGTTAAATGTGATGCATTATATAAAGAAAATGATGTTGCAAGCTTTTTTTGGACATATAAACCTAGCCCTCTTTTCGGTGTGAAGCAGCAATGGTGAACAATATACATGAGCATCTAAGTGTTCTAATAATCCTAGCTGTGAGAGGAATTTAGAATAGTTAAACATTTAAATATCGCTAATGTTTCAGGCCATACAGGATGTACCTCTGCCTTATACCCTTTAATCCGGGTACCCTGTGACCCAGGGCATTTTTGAAATGAGAAAAAAAACTAGTTGAATTATATGGAGAGTGTGTGTCACTGATGTGTCTTGTCATCCCCAACTGAAGTATAACAAATGAGTATGAATCTATGGTTTATTTTTGAAGATCCCAGTACATTGTCATCGTTACTTGTGATGTTTTAGTATTTGACAGAAGATGGGAGATGGGACACTTTGTGTCCTCTGTGCTTCTGTGGCAGCATCATTTCCCCCTTACATTCATAAAAATCTGTTAATTAATCACTCAGTCAGTCTGTCAGCACACAATGTGTACAGGTGCATAATAAATAGGGCCACAACACCCATGTTAAAAGTCATGTTACATTAAACCATTTAGAAACATATTATTGTAAGCCTAAATGAATTTACTATAATTTGTAATTTTGTACCGTTACTAAAGATTGGAATACTTATTCAGTATATTATTTGTATCCTCTTTTAAATGCCATTGGGAAGTTAACAACGTTTGCTGTGTAATGCTTTCTGTAGAGGTCTAGTATCACCATAACCATACAGGGATATTTCTCTTCTGCTGGAACACGTTAAGTGTATGAAGTTTTTTCCCTCCAAGCCAAGCTGCCCCTGTAGGAGGCCAAAGTACACTGTCGGTCAGTTTTTTTTTTTCATTGCTTAGTGTCTGTACCATTATAAGCAACTTGCCAGGAGATATGTGCTAAGAGCACTCCAAACACAGACAGAAACCCCATAGGAGAACAATTGGGCACAACAAGAGTGCTGGAGGAAGTTTGGGTTAAAACACTTTAACACTGGAAGAAGGTGAGTGCATGTGCTTCAGTGTGGTTCTGTGTGTGGGTCGCGCTTGTGCCCATGATGCCGATGTGTGGGAGAGAGAAGAGCTGCTGCATGCAGAGACTTTGGTTCTTTTGCACTAGTTTTCCTCCACGAGGTTGGTTGCTCTGCCGGGATAAATGATTATGATGAATTAAGAACCACTATGTTTGCTCTCCTTTGTTCTTGTCAGACAGACTTCAGAGCATGCCCGTAAGGCGTATACCAATTTTCATTTATCTGAGATCCATTCAAAAAGTTTCTGTAGGTTTCCGTAGCGTCAATGTGTGTGACCACGTGGAATGAGGTCATAATATCACCTCACGTAGATAATGAACAACTGGTGGCTGAAACGTCTACCTAGGGGGCCTAATAGTTCAATTTTTCCCCTCCTTTACGTGGGGAACGGTTTTGGCATCTTTATATATAAGAATAAAATAAAAATACGTCACCATTCAATTTAACAATGAACTATTTATTTTTCCATGTAACAATTGCAGGAAAATGGCAGAATGACTAGGTCTAGTTTATGTCTCTACAATATGAAATCAAAGAGAGAAAAACATAAAAATTCTAAGTGCCTGTTAACTTTGATAACCTGTAGGTGTTGTATCTATTCTATTTCAAATGAACACACACACAAACATAATTTTTTAACATTATTTTTGGAAGAATACTTTTGGAATACCAAATCTTAGCTGTATGAAAAAAAATGATTTTATTTGACAAGAACATATACAAAGCATGTTGCTGTTAGCAAATATAGGCAATCGCAGCACAGTAAGTGTAGACAGATAGATAATCAATATTACAAACTCCATAACCAGAGAGAGCAAAGAATTTTTTTTAAACCGCAGACCCACTGAAATGCGGCAAAAAAACAATGTATTGTGACGAGTGGTCGAGTCATTTTAATAAAGAAAATGACAACTCTTTTAAAATGAAAAACTGTCTTTGTTAAGACCCACTATGGTTTTAGTACTAGCAGCAGCACAGACAAGGAAACCAAATTTAATTTTAATTTGCACCAAATAAAGATAAGTGTGGTGCGGTACAAAACATGCCGGCTGCTGACCAACCCCACGGCGTCACATTATGTCAGCCAATTTTCGACAGTGGGTGGGATTATGTCAGCCAATTTTCGACAGTGGGTGGGATTATGTCAGCCAATTTTCGACAGTGGGTGGGATTATGTCAGACAATTGTCGACAGTGGGTGGGATCATGTCAGCCAATTCTCGACAGTGGGTGGGATTATGTCAGCCAATTGTCGACAGTGGGTGGGATTATGTCAGACAATTGTCGACAGTGGGTGGGATTATGTCAGACAATTGTCGACAGTGGGTGGGATTATGTCAGATAATTATCGACTGGGTGGGATTATGTCAGACAATTGTCGACAGTGGGTGGAATCGCTCATACAACATCATATTGCTGAAATGACATTGATTATGAGTAAGTATGCAGCTACCTTTAGCCAGGTGGTTACAACATTTGCTGCTATATAATAATATTAAATTTTAACCCTCATAAATAAGAACCCCTGATTTTTAGATGTATTTGGGCAAAAGCCTAATATTATATTCAGACTAATGCATGTAGGAATGACAGCCATATCATAATACTACAGTTCACATATACGTATCAATCCGTCAGGGGCGTACTGAATGCTTCCATAATACACCATGTTACCTGCAGGTTGTAAGTAGCCACTGGATCATGCAACATGACTGACCTGGACAGTATGGTAATGATGTGTTAGTGTAGCGTTTCTCAGGCCGGTCCTTGAGAAACCTCCAGACGGTCCACGTTTTTGCTCCCTCCCAGCTCCTGACAAAAACATGGACTGTCTAAGAGTCCCCAAGGACCGGTCTGAGAACACACCTTTAGAGTTCTGTTACTCTCTTATAGCAGCGAGTCACAATTAACAGTGACAATAGGGCAAAATGGAAGAGAAAGAAACAAACCCCTAGTGCTTTTGAAGTTCAAGCCAAAATTTTAGCGTTTTGATGGAAACTGCTGAGTTGTTATGTGCAAAGTGTCTCTTTCAGGTGGTGTCGTTCTTGCTTTTTGGCAGCTAAATGTGATTTGAGTAGAACATAAGCGAACTTGATATTCTGATGCTTCCTTTGCCTGGGGGTGTATAAGCACACAGGGCCTTTTTTAGATTTTTTTTTACTTTGATTTTGCTGATGTGCCTTTGATGCAGTTAGCAATGTGTGCACACTGCATGCTAAAACTCAAAAATTGTATGTTACCAAAAAAATATTTATGACAGGTGTAATATTCAAGGGGAAATGTAATCCTGTGAGTTGCCTTTCATTAATATCTCACCGTCCCCTTCTCTTTCAGCTGATGTTTATTCAATCATGCTTTCTGGTGGCATCCAGGGTGATTCAGCCTTGGCACATGGGAAATTTGTTAGGTTTTACTTCTGCTCTTTATTTTTTTTTTGGGAGGGGGGCAGTATACATATTGGTTGATAGATAAGAATATGACTATGAAGAGGCATTTTAAAAAGTAATATCAGGTCATATGAAAATCGGACTTTTCCAGGAAATTAATGTTTTATGGTGCCCATCAACCTTGGTTGTGTGTGTGTGTGGTGGGGGGGGGTCATCTATATATTACATTATGGGGATCAAAATAAATGATAAACACCTGTTATTTTGATGTTGTGGGGACCTTTTTTCGGAGGGGAAACTCAATTTTACAAAATTCTGTGACTGCAACCAGAAAACTAAAAATGAAAGTGTTCTGTTTGGTTGTTTATGGCTAAGGTTATGGCTGGGTAAAGGTTTACATTGGGTTTTTCCCATAGAAATGAATGGAGAGTCCCCACAAAGACATGAAGATAAATGTGTGTGTGCGTGTGTGTGTGTGTGTGTACGCGTGCGCTTCTGTAAGGTTTCCACTGATTTATTGCTTATCACTTGCACTCAGGCTTTGCCTTTCAGATGCAGGGAGCTTAATGTTTATGTGGTCACTTTAAATGTAAGGTTATCATAGGAACTCCACTGCACTAGAGTGGAAACGTTTGCAAAAGCCCCCTCAATGGCTCCCCTTTGCCATCACCGGAACTGTCATAAAGACAGAGCTTTCGGCCTGCTGGCGGCAGAAATCAGCAGCATTTTCTCATGAAGTGCCTTGTGATTAATTCCTCCCGGAACTTATTCTGTCATTTAACGGCTCCGGAAAAGAAAAAATGAAGCACATACATAATACTCCAAAACCAAACCGAAATAATGAATGCAGAGAAAGGAGCTCACATCTGCCGTGGCAGTTTATTTTTTCTCCTTTTCAAGCTCTCGTTTTTTTTTTTATTTCACTGATCTGGCATTATTGTATTCCCATTATGTCATATGGAACTCAATTATGGAGAATGCATGGTAGCTAGAGGAGAAGACGGGACTTTATTAAAGCGGTAGAACAGATTGTTTGGCAATTAAATTGCTACCTCACATTTCAGTGCTCTGTGACCGCACTGGGCACATAGAAATCCCTTAATGACTACCAGTTCCTCCAGCCTGCTTTGCACTTAACATTACAGTTGACATAGATGACAGACTTTTCTGGGGATTAAAGAAACATTCTTAGACCTGATCTCTATATGTGTGAAACTAAAAGAAGACGATCCAAGTGGGACAGTATACATCAAGTTGACACGCAAACTAATCTGAAATTTCCTGTCTAAGATTGCAAAGTAAGCAATATTCAGGTGTAATTGAAGCCATAGACAATTTTTGGAATCCTGGAAGTTGGAGAATACATGTTCAAACATTTCTGTAGTTAAATTTTTAAAAGTAATCTGTTCAAGTGAAATACTCTAGTTATACCATGTTTCTTCTTTTGTACCATGACAGTAAAAAATGTCAAGAAAAATCAGTATCAATAAAAATGTAAATACCTTAATTTTGTATCAGTCTGTATTTAGAATAAACGTGCCAGTAATCAACCATCTGTAATAATAATTGCATTAGTTTGTAATTATTTACAAAGAGTGGGTATCTTTAAGATGTTGGTTGAAGGGGTGCAAGTGGTGCGGTGCTGTTCTGCAGTGTTCATGGTGTTGTGTACATCTGAAAAAATTGTTAATAATCTTTAGTGAAGATTACTTCACTAAACATTTGTGATGTACTGTTTTATTGTTTTTTAGTATTATTTAAGTAAGAGGTAAGACACACGATCTAGTGTATCAGCATACTGTAGTGTAGGGCACCTGTGCCCTGGTTTTTTTCTGCTTTACATTAGATAACATGTGGTGTTCCTCAGCTATAAAGGTGCTTTCAGAACAATACAGCCAGACTCTGAAGAGAATATCCCACACAAGAGGGAAGGGAAAATGCTCGGCGGTCTGTGGCAAGCTGTCCTCCATAGACATTCATGATCGTATTAGCAAACCCTTGATTACAACCAACATATACAGCTTTTAAACACCATAAATTAAACATTCTGCTGCATAATTAATACAAATCTGAGAACAAATGAAAACAATCATAACTAATAAATTGAAAATATGAGTTTATGTTTTTTATGTTTACGTACTTTGGCATAATTTTGCTTCATTTCAGTGCAGCCATAAATAGAAATAATGTGGGTGTTACTTAGCATAATTCTCAGTGTATTCTCAGTATGTGTGGGTACCTAGATACCTATCAGAGTTGTGAAATTGAATCATAGAACCATAGAATTATGTGTAACAAACATAGAAATACATGGTTATAGAGCAAAAAATGTATACAATATAATAATCTTAGACCTGCCCATGGTGTACCATGCCTCTTGCCCAAAGATGCTGGGATTGGCTCCAGCTTCCCCACAACCCAGATGGTTAAAGCGGTATAGATAATGGATGGGTGGATGGATGGATGGATAATAATCTTAGAACCAGTTATCTCGACTTTCTTCAGCTTTTTCTGCTATTTAACTAAAAACAATGCTTAAAACATAGATACAAGTTACCTAATGTTGTTGCCATTTTTTATTATTACAAATTATACGATCTTCAGTCAAAATATTTACAGTGTCACAAAATGTAAACTATTTATAATATGTACGGTCTTGTTTAGGTTGATTTGGAAAAACCATGAATTTATAAAAAAATGTATTGCTTTTAAAAGTCAAGCGCAAGCCATGAGTATCATGCTGCTGAGAATCACATGGAATAATAAAAACACTTCTGCTTATTCATCTAATGAGATCTTACCGACTTCTTTTAAAATCCTGTTTCCAATTATTATCATAAATCAGTAAGTACAACGGGCACAAGGTTTGCACTTACTTTCTCCGTATAATTAGACAAAGCATTGTGTCTTCAGGAGGTGAACGTTTACAGTTTGGACATCCAAGGTCTTGCCGTTACAGTTATGCCCTGCTATACCGTCTGTCTGCTCCACACCACATCCTCAGGTATATGTTGTCTGTGATCTGCAAATATTATCCCGAGTGTGTAATTATGTTTATAGTCAAACTCAATAGCAGCGCTTGCTTTCAAGCTTATATTGATCCGTAGTTAGCAATTGTGATGCGTCTCAGTAACTTTTAGTGCTGGATACTTCTGCATGTATCAATGAATAGCATAAATCTAGATTTTTCATCCTTATTCTGATCTGTATTTAAAGGTGCGGTAATTTAATGCTTCATTCCTATTTTGCAGTATTGATACAGCATATTGAATAATGCAGCACATTAAGATTTGCTCACAGATTCTCATTATCTAATTGATTGGCTGGACATGCCCAGAGATTCAATTACTGTTCTGTTCCAGGTGCAGAGGTAACAGTGCATGGCTTATGTGTGAATCTTGGGCAGAACTCATTTAATCTCCAGACCCCGAAGAACTGGCTGAGAACTTAGCATGGCCTTCCACCGAGTGCCAAGTTAATTCCTGGTTATCTGACAAGGCCTGTGCAGAGGGGAGCGTGTCTGTGTCAGGGGATCCATGGTCTCCAAGCTGGCCATTCCTAATGAACCATACAGTGTTTACTCTGCAGTGTCATTTAAGAAGAAAAAGAAATTGAATCTCTGGCCAGGTCCAGCAAAATCAATTGGATACCGTGATGCACAAGAGTCGGCATGCAACGCTGGAGGCGGTGTCGTACGGCTGGGGCCGCTGAGGCAGAAGATGAGCGAGTGAACCAGCTAGATTTCTACATGAAGGCGGCTGAGAGAAGCAAAATGGTCGAGTCTTCCAATGCACTTGTGGCTTCAGTGCTCCATTACTACTACATTAGACCTCCATTAAACAGAGTATCATTTTATCATCATTTCCTCACAACTAGAGGTACTTCAAAGAATGATTGGAAAAGTCCCCTATGTGCTAGATGAGTCTCTTAGGTCTTTTTGTGGCTGCATGAACTGTCTGATTAAACTAAAAGTAGTGCACTTTCAATGCCATGTCTGGACACAGAAGTACTTGACGTTGATTAAAGGGAACCTAATTATAACATGAAAAGTTTTAGCACAAGCAGAAGTCTCTGAAGGTCTTTTGGTGTAAACTAATTTTTATTTATATGTAGGAAACTTGCTTCTTCAGCATCCCAGGCAAAATGCCTCATTTGGAGTTTCCATGGGAAGGTGTGTTATGAGTAGAAGGTATTGTGCTGCAGTTATCTTCATTATTGTCTCATGAGACTACAATGACCGTTTGACAAGCAAGCCATGCCGTTCCGTTAAATGATCACAGTCTCTTGTTTATTGGCTGAAAAATAGCATATGCAAAGGGATCTACCCCTTTTCAGATTGTAATTAAAGTTGCTGATGATTGTACCAGGTATTGTTGTATACATACTATTTAACACAGGTTGTAACAAAGAGCTATACAATTCAATATTTGTGTTATGTTTAATTACTAAGGACCAGAATTTGCAATTGGATTATATAATACACTAACTGTAAGTTTTTAATTAGTAACACTTTATGTCAATTGCACCTTCACAGTGCCTTTATAAGGCATTTGAAAATCATTCAGTGCACATTCATAATGCATTAATTAAGCATTCATTAAAAATTAATAATCAGCAGCATGTAAGCTTACCTTGACAGCCCAACGAGAGCCGTAGTATGCATTAATAAAAACAGTATATGATAATACCACATACTTATATAATCATATAATGTTTATGTATTTTAAAGCTATTAAGGCATGTTAGGATGATAAGGTATACTTACATACTGCTTAAGAGTGTTCTACGAACGCATAGTAAATGAAGGTGTTCTATGAATGCATAATGAATGCATTATGATGATGCAATTAATGTAAAAAATTACCTATAAATTTTAATTATTAGATTTGGAAAGGAGTTTTTTGTGTATTTGCTCTCTCGATCACAGTATCCCTCACCTCACAATGTATTTCCACTTATTCCTCATTATTATTTCCATTGTCTATGTAACTGTTTTTCTTTTAACTATCTGAGTAAATGTTTTTCTTAAAAGTAAATGTTAAAAGTTCAATCCTGTAAAATAAGAAGTTGCTTTCTTAAATTTATGTTCTGTTAAGATTCTGTTATGTTACCATGGTAACACACTCTTCAAACAACAGTTCTTCTGTAATGTTTACTCTAATTCGATCCATATTAGAGCAGCATTTAGCTCGAAATAGGGAAATATGACCTATCTTTAGTCCCAGCAAGTCTTGCAGATGTATAATATGAAAACTACTACATTATCTTCAGGCCAGATAGCTACAATTCTTTTACTAAAAGTTGAAGTAATTGCAGTTGTTCTGTACAGTGAGAAATTGTGCCTGTATTTGATAAATGACATATCAAACTGTAGCTGCAATCTGAATTGATTAATGTGACTCCCCAGTCAGGTTCTTCTACTGCAGGCCATATTCATTCACACTGGCACATCCTTTTTGGTTCTACCTTTTTAAAGCTTTGTACAAAAAAAAAAACTCCATTCAATTTGAGTAATAGAACAGTACAAATCATTTCGTGTATGACTCAATGAACCTCTTTGGCAGAAAGTGAATTAAAAAATAATAATAAAAGAAGTTCAGCAGCTGCATGGCTTGCCAGCGCTGCAAGAGTCACATCCACAGCAAATGTAAAGTAGATGAGATTATGATCTTGGAAGAAAGGTGAAATGGGAGAGTGGTAATAGTAATATGGAGAGATGTGACAGGGAAGAACAAAGTGTGGTGATTAAATGACCTGATAGCGTCAGTGGGAGGAGAAGACACATGGGGAGTTGCACCCAGTCACAGACCACCAGGACAGCTCTCTGGTCCTGGTTGTAATATACTGCTTTGCTGCTGTCCTATTGGGCCGTATTACAGATTTTTATTTATCTTGGTGCATTCCATGTCTTAAAGCAACAGGAACGTTTATAACTTTCACAGGGTAAAAAAATCCATGTTTGATAATAAAATACATCACAAAATGTAGTACAGTGCACGTATACCTGTGAGAGTAAAGTCATATGTATGGCCATCAGTCCCATGGCTTGGCCAAAAACATTGGCGTGACGCTTGGAGGATGCATGATACGTCTATGGCTCTGTACTAGACATCATAAGCAGGGCAATCCACCATATAGCGACAAGCAGGGCAATCCACCATACATCCACAAGCAGGGCAATCCATCATACAGCGACAAGAAGGGCAATCCACCATACAGCGACAAGCAGAGTAATCCACTATACAATGACAAGCAGGGCAATCCACCATACAGCGACAAGCAGGGCAATCCACCATACAGCAACAAGTAGGGAAATCCACGATACAGCGAGAAGCAGGGCAATCCACCATACAGCGACAAGCAGGGCAATCCACCATACAGCGACAAGCAGGGCAATCCACCATACAGCGACAAGCAGGGCAATCCACCATACAGCAACAAGTAGGGAAATCCACTATACAGCGACAAGCAGGGCAATCCACCATACAGCGACAAGCAGGACAATCCACCATACAGCGACAAGCAGGGCAATCCACCATACAGCGACGAGCAGGGCAATCCACCATACAGCAACAAGCAGGGCAATCCACCATACAGCCACAAGCAGGGCAATCCACCATACAGCCACAAGCAGGGCAATCCACCATACAGCGTGGCATTGCATCGAATTTGAAAGGTGCCAATTTTTTGTGGGAATTACAACGCCTATTCACTTCCCCTCACACAGATTCACCCTGACATTTTCCCTCCAGTAAGTGTCTTGTCTGTTGCCTACCTTATTACATTTACAAAATCTTGTAAGTCACTCATTGACAGATGGAAGCTAATGTATTGCTGACTGTGAGTATATACCTTTATTCCATTTCAGACAGATTAGTCGGAAAGTCGACTGTAGTCACTTAAAACACTGTTCTCTCTCTAACATCAATGTCAGGACTTCTCTTTCTAAACTTATCCAACATGATTTGCACAAATAATGGTGCATGTCATTTGAAATGATATCTCACATGCACCTTATGACACTTAATACATTAAACAACAGTATTAGTCTTACTAAAAATCAGTGTATATGACAGCGTAAATACGAGGAATGGGCACTGCAATGAAAGCATTATCATATCGGCTGTTTTGCTAATTACTCAAACTGCAGACCCACAATTCTTTCAGCTTATTTCCCCTGACAAGATGTCCAATACAAAATAACTTACTTGTGGTTGCCACAGCAACACTGCTCTCTGTTGTCAGGAGGAAAATAACATAAATACTAATTTATTTACTTGTATGAAAAATGTATAAGTGTTTGTTTTTGGATGAATATATTGCATAAATATATTTCCAAATTCTCTTCTGAATTATATTCAGGCAGTGTTAGAAATCTGAAAACATGTATCTGGTAAAGATTTTAGAGACTGTTCAGAGTTGCATTAATGGCTGACTCTGATACTAGAGTCCATTAGATTTATGTCCTTTAATTATTATTGCATTAATATTTTCAGTAGTTATGTGTGGGTTGTTATATAATGGAATCTGTGATTTGAAAGAGTTAAAGCCTATAGGAGAAGAAAATTATTCCTGTGTGACCTACCATAGTTGTATTGTTTAGGTTACAGAATAAGCCTGCTGTGAATATACAATGGTAGCTTTACTTGTCATTGCTGCCGCATTGTTTACTCCATTACTTGCTTTTGTTCTTTGATTTTGTAACAACTGAGCACTGTATAGGAATTTCAGGATTCTAGAATGGCCATTACTCATATTTCTTTCACATCAGTCGCCCAAGGGATACAATTAAGGTTAATATTCTCCTTGAAATGCTACTCCCTCAATCTGTTGACAGGGCACTTGTGGGCAGCTGTGGGATTTAAATCAATTTCATTGTTTGACATAACCTTATATGTACAAATTCAGGCAGATCGTTACGAATTTCACAAACTTTTGTGAATAATATTGACAACAGCAGTAAGACCAGATGACCCGGTGACTTATGCATGGAAGAAATGATAAGACACAAACAGAAAGAAAATCTAAAAAATATGTGTTTTGAAAGATGCCGTATTTGGCTGGAATGGATATCGTCAGTTTCTTTTTTTTTTTCCGGGTGGCAGCGTCACAGGAGTCAGACGTTCGTGGTGAGAGCAGTATGATGCACACAGTTGCTTCCACTGGCAGTCGTCTTGATGATGCGACCGTTTCAAACCAAAGGGAGAACAGCTGATCGCCTAATCACACCTAACAGTGCGGTGTGATGGATACCTCTCAGTGACCAGGCCTGCTTGTCCACCTCCACGTCTACCAGGAAAGCCCCATGCGTGACATATTTTAATTCCCTTTAATAACCTTGCTCTTTCTCTTGATGCATGCCCATGAATAGCTTCTCTCAACAAGCTCTTCTCCTATCTGTAGATTGGGAAGAAACAGAGTAGGTGTGTGGCCTTTGTTGTTGGAAAATTTGAAAATCAAAGGAATAATTAAAATCATCAGCTGGTACGACAAGCAGAAGCCTGACCCTGTTGTTCCACCTTGCAACATCTATTTTTACAAACTGCCCTCCTGCTAACTTTCTCAACAACCTTCCATCAACCTCTTTGTGAAAACTAAAGGTTATTTTAAAATGAGGAGTGAAATGGAAAATATACCATATTGATGATCTGGACTATTATAAAGATGATTGGATGACTTGGCTTCGGCCCACCTGCTTCTGGAAACGCCGACTCTCTGAGGCTAAATCCAATCTCATCACGATCGCTTGAACCTGCTTCCTCCATCCTGTCCACCGTTGTGCTCAGTATGCCAGTTTTCGGCTGTCACTCCAGTGCCCGGTACATCACTCCATATGTTAACGATGGCCCAGGATGTTTCTCTTCTCTGTTTTTTTGCGTTTAATGGAGCACTATCAAGCCTGAAGTAAACCGCTTGGCCACCACACTTCAACACCATAGAACTCGAAACTGTGGGGTAAAGTGGAGATTTCTGTGGTCATCTGTGTAGCAGATGATGACCGTGATCTCAAGCGATCACAGTTCAGCCATGCTTGTGTCTTCAGGATATCCAATCTAAGGTCTTGGATGATATTGGGTGATATCAATTATGTAATTTATTTCATTGACTGAATCAAACATATTTATATAATAAATTAAGCTAGGCTTTAAAATAGCTGCAAAGTTTATTTGCCATTCAGATTTAATAAAACCTTTCCTAAAGACTATTAAATGGAGATATCGGTAGTTCTGATAGGACACTTTATCAGTTGCCAATCTAGTTTCAATTCAGAAGCCCGCAAGGAGAGATGGGAGAGCGATAGACGGGCCAGCAGCCAAGTAGGAGGAGTGCTTTTCATTAGTCTAATATCACTCTGGAGCCTTCTACCATCTATTATCAAAATTTTTCTCATAACTGCACAGAGAAAAGGCCACACAGCGACCTGAGACATAAATTATTAAAAATCTGTTCATAGCTGAAGGAGCGACATAAACGAATTAAACATACCCTCTCACTGCCTATTTTGTTTACTTGAAAAAGGGCTTCATTAAAATGTTACTGTTATAGGCCAGCTCTGTTTGTGAGGAGGCTGTGAACCTGGGCCCTAAGTCTAGGAAACAAAGACATGCTTACTGGAGAAAGAACTGCAAGTAATTCATCAAGCATACAGTTCAAATCTTTTCCCCAGATTTTTCTTATTTATTTATTATTACTCATTAGTAAGGCATTGACTGTTGAGGGATATATTGCACTAATGCCAAATTAGAAGCACAGTTGTTCCAGTGCTTGAGTTTCCCCCCTCTTTTAAACTGAAAAATACTGATTAAAATATTTCACAAAGGCCACTGTTTCGGAAATGAATGTTTCTGAAGCAGATTATTTCAACCGGGGCTTTGGACTAATGAGGCCACCAGGACAACAGAAGAATTACAAATAACCTGAATGGCTGCCTGGATCAGGGAAGCTAATTGAAACTTTATTCTTTATTATCCTTACTCATTAAATATTCTGTATTCGTAATTCATCTGTTAGAGAATATAAATCGGTTGTCATTATTCTGCTTTTCTGTACTAGGACAAGGCTGCTGATCACAGATTCCACTGGTTGGATCTTTTTATTTGCTTGCTTAACTAATACATGGTGGGCGAGAAAACTTGACCTTGGTCCTCAACCCACATCAAAACTGCATTTCATTCCTGTTCGCTGAGTAGAAATTAAACTTTTTTTTAACCAGAATTTTTCAATTGTATGTCTAAAGGCTGGAGGTGTTGGAGGAGATACTAATTAACAAATGTCTGATAATAAGGTGTGACGCCTGCAGATTCCAGTTTTGCTGAGTATTTACTTTGATTATGTAAATCAGCACAGGCACAAATTTCACTTCTGAATATTGTCTCTGCAGATTAAAACTGTGGAGTTGCATTTGTTATTCAGGCAGCAGTAGGCACAGCGTGGCCAATGTGGTTTCCTTCTATCAACAAGCTAAGCAAATGCTTAGGCCCTTGTGGTTGTACATGCCAATTGACTAGTGCCTACAAACTTTATTCTTGCAGTATTTTGCAGAAAACCAGAATTCAATCACTTTAAGGTTCTGTCACTTAAAAAATCAGGAGTAAGGTCTCCTTTTTTATTGTTCCTGGAGTGTATACTGTATCACTTATTTAGTTTTTATAAGCATTTTGTATTGGCTTATAAATCACAAACAGTAATTAGCTGCTGTCCATTAAGCGCTGTTTACCTTTTCATCGCAGCAAAGGTTTATGTGAAACAGAAAATTAAAATACCATAAATGAGTTCGGGGGCCCACTTTGCTCATGCAAGTATGCCAATATTATGCTGAAATATAAATCAGTGACAGTCATAAATGTATGCAGTCTTTGCTGGTACTGCAGTTCAGTTACTGATTTTACTGAGTTTATAAATTCTGTTCTCTGGATCCTAATCATATTGCAACGGATATTTTTTGAGGGTAAAATATTCTCTAAGACAAAAAACCTGATTCTTCTTTTCACGGTTTATGTAATGCCGGCATTTTTCAGGATGTTGGAGATTTTGTCTGAGATGCGAAGAAAATTTCAGTGAGGGAGGGATTGGTGGGTGGATGGATGGAAAGGCAACATACTTTTAATGAAATGTCAGACCCTTATAACTGTTACCATCTGCTCCTAGAAGCCATTAAAGACATCATTAAAAGATACACATAGATTACCCTTCTTCAATCATATAAATGTATGATTTCTAGATGTTTTGTGTCAGAAAAAAACATGCCATGCATCAAGACAGTTATGCTAAAATAGCATTCAAATGTCTTCCTCCATATGCCTGATACAGTTAGTAGACACTAGCATCATTGCCAAGATCTGGTAATTATATATTTTTGAAAATTTGCAACATTGTATAGCTCAGTATATACATCTACCTAGAGTACTCCATCCTTCCCTCCATTTCCCATATCCAATTGTCCTGGTTGCAGGGTTCTGGAGCCTATCCCACTGTCACGTCACTGGCAGTGACGGAGGCAAAGGCAGGTGTGGGGGTACACCAAAAGGGGCTTTATTAAAGCATACTACCATTCAGGCAGGGCAAAGGAAACGGACCACATGGAGTCAAAACAGGGAGGATCAAGCAGAAACACTATGCACAGGGCACGCTGAGGAGTACATGCAGGTAGTGACATCAATGACCAGTCTGGGGAGCACAGGACTGGGAGGCACTCTTATATACCACTAACGAGGGAGCAGACGAGGGGCAGCTGGAGTGAGTCACATGAGGGCTGGAATGAGAGGTAAGACAGATTAGTAGCAGAAAACAAGAGGGGCAGGGATGCAGGTTGTGACACCCGCAAACAATGGGTGCAAGTCAGAGAATAACCCAGGACAGGGCACCAATCCATCACATGACATGTCTAAGAATACTCAACTTTTCAGATCACTAAAAATTGAATGTGGGTACCTTATTTTTAAAATACATTTTATATATCAATAGCACTACTCATAAGCTAATTCCATGTGTGAATTTATTTAGGCAATATCTCCTGGTTCTATTTTATAGTAGCAAGTAATTATCTTGCATTTTTCTTTTTTTTTCCGATTTTGTATGTGAAAGAATGAACTTATTGGCTATCACTGTTTTATCGTCCTGCATTCATTATGATGTTAAATGCTGTTGGCTTCAACTGCCCATGACCCTCTTTTCTGACCCAAGGAATGTGCATTTCTGCTCCACTCAATGGCTTCAAATTACTCTACCCGTGTCTTCCAGATTGGGAGTGTATTTTCTATTGTAGTTTGCTTTCCCATTATAGGTAAATGTGTAGTGGGGCATGATGCAGTGTAGCAGTATACAACGTAGCAGGATACAGTGTAGCAGTATACGGTGTAGCAGTATACAGTGTAGCAGTATACGGTGTAGCAGTATACGGTGTAGCAGTATACAGTGTAGCAGTATACACAACGACTCTCCTGCGCACATTTATACAGGCTTCATTTGTTGATTTTGCAGATTTTTCTGAAATACAAGTAAGAATGTAGGTGCATGGTAATTCAACTTTTCTTTTTGTAGTTTCTGCTTAAAAGTAAGGTTCTTTACCCTTAACCCTTAACTATATACACAGCAAAAAAGAATCAGGTAATCTTCTTTGTACTGCTTGCATCGGTCTAATCTGTTTTCACAATCATCTGCCCGTGTCGTATTACTTTAAGTTTCAAATTGAAACTTGATTGTGGATCTTCAGCTGTTGTGCACTGTAGGCTGTGTGTCAGGGTAGAGTGGAAGGCTAGAAAATGTGAATGTTCTATTCTGCAATGAAGCTCCAAGCATTGACCCCAAAGGTCTAACAAAATCCTACCGCTCTCCCTTTTCCCCATGCCTCTGTTCTGATGCCTTCACGCCTACAGCATTCTCTACAAAGCCAATGCTCTCTCCTCCTCTCTTACAGTCATCTTGTCTCCAGGGTTTTTTTTTTTACCTGCCTTCCATTTGGGCATGTGTGTGTGGATTAGGTTTATATTACATTGTGGGGACCAAATGTCCCCCACAATGTAATAGTGGCCCATTATTTTGACTTTGTGGGGACCATCTTTCAGGTCCCCACAAAGATCTGTGAATGCGATCAAACAAATAAAAATGCCAAAAATCTCGTAGGGCAGGATAGGGGTTAAGGTCGTCATGTTGGGATTAAGGTTCTCCCTATAAAAATGAATGGAGAGTCCCCACAAAGATATATTTACAAACCTGTGTTCATGTGTGTGTGAAGGGGTGGGGTGACTATATGTTAATGAGACCTCTAAGTTCTTCTGCTCGCTTCGCTTATGCGAGGCCACGCAGTCATTAGGAGCTGGTAAGCTCTTGCTGTCAAGCTTTTTAGTTAACTCGATTTGTAGCATCCTTAATTATTTCCTCTCTGATAATCCCTGGCCCTCTCAAAGGGACGAACAGGGCATGCCCATCAAGGAGCGTGGTCTGCCTGAAGGGGGCGACGATGAGTACAGTGCATACATTGTTTAACCTTCCATCCCACTGCCCCGAGTGTCCCGTGGTAAAGCTTTCAGTCAGGTGCACACAATAGCAGCTACAGAGTGATTCGCATCTGCCTCTACCGAGGAACCACGTGAAATGGCCTGTTATTTTATCCCCACCCGTTCGTTCCCAGTAGTTTCTGTCTATTTTAAGTTTTGTGTCCGGCCTGTCAGCCCTGGGCTATAAATTATGTTTCTGCCTTGACTTGTCAGCGCTCTTTGAAAACTGGGCAGAGTAGTCAATGTTGCAGTAGCCCCCACCTTAGAAAAAAAACAAAGGCTTCTTCAGATGAATGGGATTTTGCCAATGCTCATGATGCCACCTACTGTTCGTGTTGGTAATTACACTGCATAGTGAAATTCAGTGAGTCCAAAAAACAGGGGTTGATTGAAAATACAAAGCTATCATCACTAAATGTCTTCATTACTGGACAAGTGGGGGGTGTGTGTGAGGGGTGGGGTAGCGGGTAATATTTTGCTGAATAATCTGGAAACTCATAATGAATACAAGCTAGGGCTGATCCCAGCTCTGTAATAAGGAATGTAATACTTTCAGTTTCCCTTTTTCTCTGATGTGTTCCTTTGTTCCTACCACAGTATGTGAGTTTGGCAAGGGATTTGTCGAGATACAAATGGTTTGGGTGATGTGCGTTTTCTCCTCACTCTTAGCCACTAGCTGCAGGCATCCTGTCTGGTCCACTGCCATTCCTCTGTAGAAGAGATGAAGAAGGGAGAAGCTCAGTAGCCAAAATGTGAATCCAGACCTTGGCAGAGGTTCAAGGAGAAACCTTTTGTTTGTCTCTGTGTGAATGTGCAGCAAAGGGCTTTATTTTCACATTCACAACAGCAATAAGAGTAGTTGACCTTCGCTTTTATTGCAGAATACAACTGTTATGACCTTTTTATTATGAATCTCTTTCCTCCTACACCAAAAAAAACAAAGAACAAACAACGAACAACCATCACGATTTCCATATTATGTATGTCTCTTACGCTCTCACAGACGTCCTTGTGTGCATGTTTGTCTGTTTGTGTGTGACTAACAAATCAGTGTTATTTTCTGTATGGGCCTTCCTTCTGCCTACCTCGTTTAGTTGTTTTTGCTGGATTGTCATCTTATATAGTTCAGCAAAAGGTTGCTTTTGGGTTTCATGACCTTTAAAATGGACTGGAGCTGCAAATATGAACATCAAGTGCGATGTTTATTCCTCCTCCGCTCTCCACACTTGATTGACCAAAAAAAAAAAAAACAAACAAAATCACTGGAGCATGAGAAATTTCATTTAGTTAATACCTGAATGGCATCAAAACAGAAAGTCAGAAATGTTCAGTTCGGTTGATCCAATAACTGAGTTAATCCATGTGAAGAATGTTCCTAATAAAATATATGTTCAAAAATGACTATATGTTAAGGCAAGAATCCATTTATTTTCACTCATTCTTAGTAATAACTGAAAAACAATTTGGAACCTTTCTGCCACTGATATCAAAATCCAGTTTAACGATCTGAGACATTCCAAATTACCTGCATGGAGATGGTATTTGCTCCCTCTATGACCTGCTCACAAACCATTATACCCATGAATACAGAAATCAGATTCATTGACATTTATGGTCAATCTGTAATTAAGGGTGACTTCCCTGGTGTTCCCCTGTCTGTCTGCATTATTTATTTGCTTGGTAGGCATTTTTATTCAAAGTGACTTTCATAGCTTGAAACTGTAAAAAAATAAATAAAAGAAAGAAAGAAAGAAACCAGTGACAATGAAGGTGGCAGTGACTGCGTCTTGTCACTGTCACTGTCCTAACTGCCTTGTACAACCGAATGAGAAAAGTTTCAGGCTTTTGTACGTTGCATTTTCAAATGGATTTGAAATTTTTAAAATGTAATATGCGTCAGAGGGGATGAATGTGTGAAATCAAGGAAGGATTGGCTCTGAAAAGTATTCAGTCAAGAAATTTTTGTGTACTGTAAGTACTGTTGTGCATATTTCTGTTGGCAGAGAGGTGACTGACTGCGAATGTGAAATTGTGTTTTGTTTTTTGTTTTTTTGCCTTTCAACTTACTTACATACCAGTGCCTTTAAAAAGTGAGACTGGGTGCTGTAGCTAACGGCCAACTTTTATAAGTTTCCCATCTTAAAACCCTGTCTGCTCCTCTGCAGACAGAAACACCTGGTGAAGTTACAGCGTGTCATGGCAGCCCTTGAAGCCCGAGTCTGGGCTAACATGTGGAGCCTTATTTCTCTGTTCCTTCCTCGTCACTTGCGGTTACCCTTACAAGTCATTCTCTGTAATCTAAAATTGATAGCATCCATTTCTATGAAGTTAGACAGTGTGAAATGCAACTTTTACACTGGCTGGCATTAATGTTTGCCACCCCCGTTAGATTCCCCCCCCCCCTCTCCCTGTTCTTTGCCAGCGGATAGTTTGGATGGAAAAGCACTGAACCGAAGCACAGGAGCCCCTGGGTTATGTTTAACGGGCTGTCGATATGAGCCCCCTGAAAGAGTGGGTGAAGTGAAATCGTAAACGGCTGAAAGAACATTATTAATATTTATTTGCTGGGTAGAAGCCCTTATCCGAGGAGACAGAGCAGCAGTCTACATGTGCACATAATGCACAAAATTGCAGCAACCATAGCGCCAAACAAAGTCATTTTCAGGGTGAGGAATGAAAAAAACAAGAAAAAATCTCAATACAAAGGTAATCAGGCAGGCTAGATAAGTGCTACTATGAGTAGAGAAAAGTTTAATGGACTCTAAAAGTCCTGTCAGATCCAGACACTATAGTGTGCTACCTGTTGTTAATTTCTCAGCAGATGTGGACTGGAAGGTTAATTTATTATTATTATTTATTGTATTATTGATTTTATTTTAGCCTGCTGATATAATTGAATGATATGTGCTCATTTTCACCTTAATTCCGCCTCCTGTTAAGAGGTTTCATCACAGTTAATGGAGTCGAACAACCAGGTAACACATGAGTGTTAAAACATGGTTGTAATTGCAGTTTTACTTGCCTTAATTGCTTGATAATTCGGTTTTGATGAATTGATTCCCAGTTGTGTTTAAATAAATGAAAAAGTATAAAATCTACTAGTCTGTAACATTTCTTCTGACCAAAATGAGCAGTATGAAGATGGATGGATGGATGGATGGATGAAAATTGTCTGTGCTGAATTCATTCTATGTTGTTTTCAGCTTGCTGTTGCAACAACCATGATCAAAACGAGACAAAATTTTAACTTTGTATGTATGATAAAGTGGCTCATAAAATCACTAGCCCAGCACCCTGAGAAATCAGGTTTTCTTGCTGGGCTACCAAAACGTATGACTGTCTACCAGAAATTATAATCATGACACTTTAATTCTCCTTTTGCCTACTTCATCTTGCTCTCCATGGCACCCATGTGGAGGACAGCAGACTTGGCAGTGAGGGGCAGCCACCTGCAGGGGTGTCCATGTAGCTGGGGTTTAAGGGCTTTCCTTAAACAATCACAGGCGCGCTTGATCTGCTGAGGCTGGACTCGAACTGGCGACCTTCTGATCACAGGCACAGATTTTTATTTGGAGGAAAATCTTTGACCACCAAGTTGATCATAAATGGTGGTTTGTCTGCTAAGAAGTGTAGCTTGACCAACCAAGACTTGATTTATAGGAGGGTTTATTTATTGCGCAGTTATCTCATGCTGCCATCTTGGTGCATGGTCAGTCGTGGTAGTAGACTATTCTGAGTACATTAAAGCAAGTAAGTTAAGTATGGCTTTATAAACACACCAGTCATATTCAGTACACTGCACATGGTGATGGAAAATAACAATAGATAAATAAATCGAAAGGAACAATATAAAGAGAAAACAGATATTACTGGATGGGACCCATGCACAACAAAAGCAGAATGGTTGTGAATTGTCGGCTATCCATTATGAGGATACTGCAGATTATGTGGTTTTATAAACATCGTGGGTAACACTAAAGCAAATGAAAGAGACTGAAAGGAGGTTTAATTTCTAATTGATATAAAAAATAATGCTTCAAGTTTTATTACTAATGTGCTTTATTCAGAAGGATTTGAATTGAAGTTCAGCTTAAATACTCGTAAACTGAATGCAATAACATTGTCTCCATGGTACTGTTATTATACCACACGATGCGGTTCCTGAGCAACGCGAACGGTGAGGAAAAGGTGACAATGAGTCCTCAACGTTCAGTCAGACTCTGCCTCAGATCCTTGGCCTTTTTTGTCTGCCTACGCAATCTGTAAGTCTGCACATCGGGCTCCAGACACATGACACTGATAGAGGGTCATGAATAAATGAAAAGCAGTGCTCAGTTAACTCCAAGCCTCACAGCTAGGGAACACATTAACATGACCAGGACCATTACTGTGAGCACACCAGGTAATGGATTATGGTAGCAATAGCTGGGTCACCAGGGTTTAACTCTCGCCCCGGCAGGAAGGGGACACCATGTGACCAACACAGGCTTGTGTCACCCTAATGGCTTTTGCTCTGTATGCTGAGCTTAAACGTGCCTCATCGTTCATAAACGTGTCCGTGATACACCACTCATTGCTCATGTGCTCCTTATTATTGTACTACGTCGATGTTTAAATAGTGTAATATGTTATAGTTACATACTTTGTCTGGATGAAAGAGAATTCCAGGTAACTTGGAATTTAATCCAAAACTATCTGTTAATTTCTCTTAAATTGCAAGAAACCGGTTGCAGTTAGTATCATACAGTACATTGCTTGTTCCACAATGAGAATGTTAAAAATTTCCATAGGCATTGTAACTAATGCAATGACAAATCAAATGCGTGATTAACTCATTTTGTGTTCATGGAAAATGCTGGTTCTCAGTTTTGCCCATAATAAGTAAATGAGCTGATATCTGTGTATGCCTGTATGCAAGTGTGACTGAGCATTACGTCACACCAGGTAAATTGTGGAAAATGAGGACCGTCGGGGAGACAGCTGAAACCACACCCTGTGTGTACTCTTATTGAGCCCTATTGCAATAGATGTTCAAAAATGTTACTTTTTTTGTGGGAAAACCAGTTATATAGAGTAAATGATTTTATAAAAAATAGCACATTTGGAGTGCCATACTTGATCTCACATTTTAGGATAACAAATGAACATAGATTGCAGTGCACCCGAGACTGGTGCCAGCTTTAATACTTTCAAGCGTTAAGTCGATTTTTGGAAACATTTATTCCAAACTATTTAATCCTCTTTGGTGTCTCATAGCTTTTTATGATGCAGTTTTAGGCATCTGACAAGGGAAAAAAAAAGTTATAGCTGGTTATACTTTAGCAGATTAGTTTCCCTCCACATCTATTTTTTCAGTATTTTGTCATTTAGAATCCGACAAGCCCTCACAACAGCTCAAACTACACATGCAATGTAGTGTGTTTATATCCACAGCAGGACCTTTAATACTAAACTACTGTTTAATAACAACAACAACAACAAATCAATACACAACTGAAGCTTTGTACGGAAAATTGTACTGCAACTGGATATGATTCTTTTTTGTGCTTTTTACCAAAACGTATCGCACCATTATGTTTGTGACATAGATAACTGCTTTTGCTCTCATACTGCTATCATGTTCTTACCAATTACATTTCAAAGTGAGAGGATTAATTGAAGTTTTAATTATTAGAAAAAGGAAATAATGTTTGCCAAAAGTGAAACACTGATAATTTCTACGCATAAATACTCTTTGTGAGATAAGTTCACTATTTGCGGGCAGCAACAGATTAAAGTGAAAGTCTGATAAAGGAACAAAAATTAACCCTTGTTGATTAATTATCTTCTTATACACTCCCTCTTTCACTTCAGAACATAACAACTTCAAAGCTGGTTTAGATGTAAAGTCACCCAAGGTTCCTGATTTAATTGGAAGGATGTGGAGTACATTGTACATAATAACCAAGTGGGTGGGATAAGGTGATTAATGAAGTACCAGTCTTAAACAAAGATTATTGAGCTGTGCACTGTACACATATGTCCACTGCATGGATTTGCATTATTTGCTGGGGTTCAGTGTCAATTCTTAGTATCAGTTGTTCTGACCTATTTTTTCACACATCCCAGACAGGAGAAGAACACAATTTTATATCTAATAATACCATGGAGTCCACAAGTTACATTTCTGTGGACAGAAAGATATAAACAATTAAACGATGAAAGTCACATTCATATTCTGAGCAGGAAGAGGCCGACACAAAGTCATTTTAGAGTCCATCTTGACATTCTCAACGTCAGCCCACTTTCATTTATGTTATTCCCAAAGAGAATTTGGACTGTTAGCTAGTGAGTAACTTCTGGCACCAAAGATGCACACAGTAACAGAGTAGAGTAGTAGAAAATGCATTTTGAGACTGAACTATTAGCAATTAGAAGCTGGTCCAATTAATCTAACCAATGGGATTATTTATAGACATGATATTATGAGAGAGCTACTGAAAAAAAACAAGATGTTACTTTTTGCTTTAGCACAATGAAACAGTAAACAATATTTGATTAAAATATACAGTGAACATTTGTATGTGTATTTCTATGTATGT
>JAODUD010000040.1:14426184-14445225 GCA_026784285.1 Stomatorhinus walkeri | reverse complement strand
TGTGTGTGTGTGTGTATTTTTATATGTATTACTTATTATTAATAATGATGGATTGTAAAATCTTGTACTTGGGAATGTCAGAATATGTGCATATAGCTTTTTGTATTGTTTGAAATGCCCAGCAGAATTTGAAGAAAAAAACATTTCCATATGACTTGTGAAAATAATATGATTAAATTCAGCAGATGCTGTCAAGCATAGCAGAGTTTGAACACTATTACGTATAAGCATTCAAAGTCTATTTTTGTTTCATTTGTGTTCCCTATTTTGGGTGTTCTTCATGAATCAATAAATTCCTGTGGGAGAGTCTTCGACTGGGGCAGTGAAATGGGATGCAGTGCAGTGTTCAAGAGGCTTTTTACAGATGTTATTATTCCAGGGAGAGACAGCGCAGCGTGGGCCCAGCTCTGCCAAAATCAAGAAGACTGCTCGTTGAATAAAAAAGCAAAGCATCCATCTTCCCACTACTTGTCCTGGTCAGGGACACCTGGAGCCAGTATTAGGTAGTGCAGGGCAGACACTGGGTGCGATACCAGATTGTCACAGTGCATGCATGACGATTTGAAGATGCCAATTAGCTTAAGTGTGTTACTGTGGGAGGCAGGTGGAGTAATTGCAATGCAAACACACATAGAGCAGAGGCATGGTTTAGAATCCACAGGTGCTAACCAATCAGGCTACTATTTCAACCAAGAAGAAAGAGGGGAAAGCACTGCAGAACACTGCAATATACAGAAATAGCTGGATGAGGGATAGACAGTGAGCATAATCCTTTTCACTTCCTCCTGAGACGGCCAGTGGTCACATCTTCCTGGCCATTCCTTCATTAAAAACTGGACGGGAAATCATCTTTTCTTTTTAATTTGCCAGTAGGAATAATTCTTTTAAACTCTGAAGTCTGTGCATTTCCCATGAGTCATTAAAAAAACTTCAGATTCTAAATCGTTCCTGCCACACCCCAAATATCAGATACGAGACCAATCCCATGATTCATTGCACCCCAAGTTTGTTAGTGGAAGGCAAGTTAGCATGACTGGTCTTGCCAAGACCACAAGTAAGGTCGTTATGTACTTCGTATTGAGAAACCCCCCATATCACTTTGAAAATACAGATTTAAGTTTGCCTCGTATCGGACTTGTGTACTAATATATCAATCGTGTTGGAACAGATTCTTGGTGTGATATCACACGTTGTAGCAGAACTGACTGTACTAGCAAAATTAGATAGATAGATAGATAGATAGATAGATAGATAGATAGATAGATAGATTGATTGATTGATTGATAGCACATATGGTACAGAAACATAGAAGTAACATAATTTGGTGTGAGTAGAATGGAACTATGAAAAAAAGAGTCAATAAGAATTCTATTAGTCTCCTCTGAGATGGGTTGGGTTAGGAACGTGGAAACCAGAGGCACTGAACTAAAGATGAGCATCCGAAGAGCTCAATTGTTTAATGTTTGGGAGATGACTCTGTGGATGAAGATGCTTCTGAACCATACCGTCTCTCTATTGAGAGGACATGGCTCATTATTTAGCACAGAGTACAGTTTGAACACCATTCCCCCCTCCCCTTCTAAGGAACCCAGACTCAGTCCAGACTCAATGACATATAGTTTAATGGTGAGCTATCAGTTACCTTGACTTTCTTAAATTGATGTAAATAATGAGGCGGGGAGTCCTGCCTTCAGGAGCCCCTTGTGGATAGTGTGGTGATTATATTTACCTGTAGGTGAAAGATAGTTCCCATGCATTGTCAAGGTCAAACTACATAGCTGAGTAGTGGAAAATCAGGTCCCTCAACAGTTCCCTTCACTTTTGAGGTGTAATCGATCGAATCTTACATGGATTCTTGTTGACTGACCAACGGTGACATAGCTCGATCTCTCAAGCTATTTTTTTTGCGTAGTCAGTATCCTCACGCAGGCTCCATGGGGAGGCTCTCCGGCCCTCAGCAGGGCTGATCTGGGTCAAAGCAAAATGAAGGTTTCACTGGCCGAGGTTTCTGATGTATCTTCATTCCTTGTTAAGCCTGGAGCACCTAGCGGCAACATTTTACCTAAAAAAACCTTCTGCCCCACAATTATGTCTCGTAATAATTTGTGGATTTTTTTTTTTTTTGTCGTTAGGAGCTGGACAACATTTATAGAGGTTAATTTTGCTCTTATGCATTTTTAAGCACGTGTGATGTGCCATGTCCTACTTTCCCCTGCTAACACGTGCAGGAGAACTTGGGGCTGCTCAGTGCTTTTGAGAGGTAAGGGATGAGTGAAGAGCCACATGCTTACCCAGGCTCTTTAAGAGGAAATGGCGCAGAGACATATCATCATACGCTATATGAGTCAATTAAAATTCCCATTTGTGAAGATTACTTTGAAGGAACTTTTCTTTTTTTCTTCTTCTTGGTCAGAGGCTTCATTTGATGTACGTGTAAGCATGCTAATGCTGACGCTTAATTGGAAATATGAGTGTGGTCCTTAATGTCTGATGCTTGATAAATTAAAATTTGCTAAATGGAAATATTCAAATTTCTTCAGCCTTAAGAAGTTATGAAAGGTTGGTTGTTTTTATTTACTCCTTGTTCTGTGT
The DNA here is from genome assembly GCA_026784285.1 of Stomatorhinus walkeri. NCBI lineage: Eukaryota > Metazoa > Chordata > Actinopteri > Osteoglossiformes > Mormyridae > Stomatorhinus > Stomatorhinus walkeri. The sequence goes on along the minus strand of JAODUD010000040.1, from coordinate 14,442,633 downwards.
CTCTTAGATAATTGCACCTCACCGTTTCTTGTCATAGAAATGCTGTTAAGGGAGTTTTTTGAGGTGAATATTAAAATATTGTGAAAGAGGCCAGAGGTCCTTTTATCTGGAGAGTCTAGGTTTTTCTCTTACTTCTTCATCAGAAGAAAAGAAATTCCTTTCTCCTAAAGTGCAATTTTGTCATGTTTTACCAATTTTCTCGCTGTGTTTACTTAGAAAATCAATGCATTCTATTAAAACAAGATAAATTACTCTCTTTATCTTCTAGGTAAGAAGGTATAGATTGAAGCAGTAAATAACATTGCTGTTTTCTGAAAGGAATTTTGTGAGATGGGGGAGGGCTTAGGTGACCATATTTTCTTATAACTTTACCCTGTCTTTCATTTTCTGTTTATGCCAGCTTGTTTTCGGCGGTAACTTTGTCAGCTACTTGCTGTTTTATCCTCATTGAAACGGCAGAAAGCTTTTTGTGCTCTTATTCCTGTCTGCCATCCCAAAAAATGTGGCGTGTCGTTCACCAAAACTGCCAGTTGACTCTTGTTTGGACAGTTTTTATTTCATGTTTTATGTTCAGTTCTCTTATCGCTGGGTTATGGTTCAACGCTGGCAAATTGAGCTTCGTTTAACAGCGATGACATGTGAGTACTTGTTTTTAGTGCAGGCGCAGGGTTTCTCTGTCTCACAGGGGCCTGGTGTGTCAATGACCCTTTATGTCTGTGCTGCAGTGTCATCCCATTGATCTAGGTTTTAATGCACTATTTTGGCATCTATCTTTAAGAAGCCGTTCTCAGATCAGCTGCCTGTTTCAGTGCACAGAGTCGGGGACATTTGGAGGTTGTCAGTATTGCTGATTTTGGTGTGATAGTAATTTGATCGGCTACTAAACTACTGCCAGTCATTCTCTTTGGAGTTATGTTGCCTCTTTGAAATCAAGGTGTCATATGATTTAGTTGCCACTACATCTGTAGTGAAGTTATATTCTGTCTGAGATACAGTTTTGTTAATTTTACATTAAGATTGAACAGCATACATCCTTCTTCTAACAGCTTATCCTGATGAGGGTCATAGGTTGTGTAAATCCTGTGCTTGGCAGTATGGGTACAAAGCAGGGATATTCCCTGAACAGCACGTCAGTCCTTCATAGGGAGAACACACACTTACTTATGCAGTCATGCGCTACAGGCAAAACAGAGCTGCCACTTAACCTAATGTCTTGTCTGTGGACTGGAGTACCCACAGGAAGCCCACACAATATGGGGAAGACAGGCGAACTCCTCGCATACCGAGCGGGGGAAGGATTCAAGCCTCCAGCTGTCAAGCACTAATGCCATCCACTGAGTCACCACCCTGCCTTCATGACATACCGAGTGCGCATAAGGTTTTGTCTAGTAAGTGCAGCTGTATTCTTCAAAATATATTTTCACTTGGTTTTCATTGACACACCACACTTGTAAAGATCTCAAAAAAGGAAAGAAATCACTTTAATGGGACCGGCAAATGCTACTCTGGCAGATACTGTAAGCTAATCGCTGTACCTGCTGCGCCGTTATGTTTATAGAATGAAGTGTGGATCTTTCTGCAGCCAGCCGAGCACAATGCAGTCTTCCCAGGTGCTTTCTAGGTGTTGTTGAGATCATACACCCCGGGGAAGCACTTCTTACATGCAATGAGATCAGCTCAACTTTCATACACACTTTTGGGAAGCTGTGAATATAACAGCTCTCACATCACTGAATTCAGTAGATAGTTAAATGAAGCTGCATTTTTAAGGGATTCCTAACATTTCTATTTTCTAATTTGTGTGAAGTGCTAAATATCCACCATTGCTGTACTGTAGGAAGGAATATATTCTAAACATGCCCTCTTGTTACTGATGAAGAAGGATTGCACCTCTAGGTAGAGATGCGCCGATCCGATATTCAGATCGGTATTGGCACTGATCCAAACCTATTGGATGGATGGGGTATCGGCCATATGTGACTGATCCATGTCCCATACTTACTTATTTAGTTTTCGGCAGCCTGTGAAAAGATCCATAGCTCCTATTTCTTGTTAAATCAGTTTGTATAATCAGTTGCAGCCCATCTTTGATACATCAAGCTGAATGCCAACGCCTCCTTTCAGTTTTTCTGGCACTCGGAGTGACTTCTGCTTGCTGTGTCATCACTTGCAGGGTGACGATCTGGAAGTATTTTACGCTTTTAACAATAACTAGTAGCACAGAGATTTGCAATCTTAAAGTTATGAGGGGTGGAAGTGGCGTTTAGTGGAAAATCCCACCTAAAATGTGCACACAGTTGTGCGAGACACCGCGTGTAATATGAAAAAAGCAATGGATGACTTGGGAGTTGCTAGCCTGGGCTGTTCTGCACACTTGATGCAGATTGTGACGCAGTAGGGGCTGCTGTCGCAATGGTGTGTAAGTGACGCTGTTACCGGTGGGAGTAACATTTTAGGGCATTTCAGCATTCGCCACTTGCATATCCTCGCCTCAAAAATGCTTAAAATAAAGTAAAAAACTCAAAAATGCTTAAAATAAAATGTACAAACGAAGTGGAACAGAATATTATGTATGTTTCTAGTAGCCTTATTAAAGATTTGTTGACATACATCTTATCATCTGTATTTCCTAGTTTTAAAAATGTTAATAATATATAAAGTATAAATCTAAATTACATGCACTTATTATATTAACATATTGAAGTAAAAAGAGCTGTTGTATAGCAAGCGGTATCGGCATTGCCAGTTTTGTATCAGAATCAGATTGGAACCAGAAAGTTTCCAACATAGTTTTTTTGTTTATGTGTCATCGATTTTTTGAGTGGAAATTTATCATAAGGATCATGCTTTTTAAACTTTTATCTGCTTGCTAAGGCTGTGGCAGCACTGATGGCCGCCCTGACTAGCTAGTTCACCCGTCTTTGTGATGATCATCTTTTTATTTATAAGTAATCAGCTGTTCAACTACATGTATTTTTTTCTTACTATGATCTATAATGTTTCTTGAAAATATGTAGAAAAGGGAATTTGTATTATTCAATATAGTGACTCAAACTTCATTTTTAAAAAATGTGCAAATCTTGGCAGGAAAACCAAGGTATAAGCCCATATACTGATTAGCATAACGTTCTGTCAACCTTCTCATCAGTTTCATATGAAATTATGCTGTTAAGCAAACAGTTTTATTCAGAATGTGTGTATCAGTGAGCATGCTGAGCCTATGGTGAGTATAGTTCGTATTAATTATTTAATTGTTGGTGTTTTCTGTATAGAATAAAACCACAGACAAAAATATGCTCAGAAATTCAAAATGTAAAAATGGAGAGAATTCATTTTTAATATGCATTTGTGCAAAGCAGAATTATGTTTTAATTGGACCAAAAATTAAGGGGGGGGGTGTGCAAATATGACCCATTGCCTATTTACCTGGGATCTCTTTGCATATCAGATGGTTTTCATCAGCTGCGGCACAGCAGTAAGTCATTAAGTACACTCGAGGGCAGCATGCATAAAAGGAGGCAGATCCACTGCTTTCTCCGCACAGTGGGTGACTGATGTGGTGGATTGATGGATTGATGGGTTAATTGAAAGAAAGCTGCACTCTGTCGTGTGCTTGATGAAGTGTTGAAAAATAACCCCACCTTTATTCCCGTGACGGCCCCACAAATGAATATCTCCCATTATGTGGCTTGACGTAGCAGTCTGTGACAGTGTCCTCATCAGCATCTTGAAAGACTCCCGCTTCCAGAGAGGATGTCTAGATCATTCAGTCTTCCATGCCCCAGAGGATTCCTGGACAAGACGTCCATGCATTTTAATGCACTTACTTCAGTGCTCCATATTGTTAATGTAACAGTGAAAGACCACAAAAGAATTTTTGAAATTTCACAAATCGGCTGGCGACATTAAGGAATAAAACAAAAGAATTCTGTTTCTCAAAACCAAGAATGCATTATCCTTGCGCTCCCATTTCTGAGTACCTCGGTTAAACAAGACCAGCTAGCTTGTCCCTGAGCAGGATGAATTCTCTATTGCAGAAATAAATTTTAAAAATGTACACATATATTTTAATCTTATGTTACAGCTTTTCTGTCAGATATAAAATGCTGAGCTCTGCACTAGGTCTGTACAACAGTTTGACAATCAATTGTTCCATTGGGCTAACTTTACTCTTTTGGTTCTCTCTTAGTGCAGTCGATCCTTTTCATTGGTTCAAAATATTTGCTACACTTGCACGCATAAACAAGGAAAGGACTTCATAATGGCATTAATGACATGTATGTCAATGCTGATTCACCCTCGTGGAGCTTGAAATGCTGTTCAGCCTGTAGGCAAAACCAGGGGCAATATGAAGCCCTTTCAAATATATTTCTTCTGTTTTGATTTATTTTGGTTAATATTTCTGCAGATGGTCGTAAATGCCAACATTGTCATTAGTTTAAGGCGCATGCCACAAATTTCCAACTGAATATTAGCTGTTAGCAGCTGTTACCAGAAGCCTAAGGGATCCAACCCTGGGTAACTCTGGACTCTTCAGAACTTCACCAAAATGTATATAACAATATAATGGTAATATATGATTTTTTTAACCTGACAAATCAAACTTTCTTTATACTAATGTATTTAGACAGCAAAATAATAAGCAATGAAATTGATTAGGTATAAAATAATGTGGCATACGCTGTCTGTCACTGCCTTTCAGACACCACTGAATACATTACTTGTGCATCTTATGCATAGTGTTACTAATTATAACTACACTTTATGTTCCTAGATTATGACGTGGCCAAAAAAAAAAAAGAGGCAGAAATTTCTACCCTTTACTGGGATTCTGCACGGCCTGTCTTTTCAGGCTAAAATATTACCAGCTTCATCCGGGATAATTTTCCTTAACTTCTGAAACATTGTTGGTGCTTGACTGTACTGAGAAATATGACATGATCAAAGCCCATTTTGCTGTTCTGCACTATTCATTGCGCAGTTCAGCCTCGTCTGTTTTATAGCTGTATGCAGCACAATGTAACTGCGTGAGAATCAGGAAGTGATTTCTAGGGCTGTTTCTTATCAGTTGCTGGTTAATGTGAAGCAATATCAGCATTTGGCACCTTCAGAGCGTCACATAAATATTAAAAAAGCAAACCAGCTGAAGATGACTAAATGCTATTAGATCGCTTATAGCAAACAAAACAGAGCATTAGTCTATAAATTACTCTATACACACATTTGCATTTAGCAGTCAGCTAATTTTTATATGCTCAGTAATTAGATTACTTACAAGCTTAAAAGGAGAAATTGAAGGAAGCATCAATCTATTTCAGTTTTACTTAGAAAATTGCTTAGGTTCAATCCCAAAATATTGAAATAGCTTGCATTAATAGCCATTTTACATTTTACAACCTGGTTTTACCATCAGCTGCATTCATGCAACATTCTAACTTAATCACTGTTTGAATTTTGGTTAAAATTATTTTTGTTTGGTTTATAATATTGTGAATTATTTCTGGCAGGCGCTCATTTCGTCACTCCTGCGACTGATGAGCGTCATCTCTTTGCAAAGCTAAGTGGGAAGAGCAAAGCGATCTAGCACTGTAAATTTAATAGTCAAAATAATAAATAGTGAAATATCATTTCGTTGTTTTGTTTTGTTTCCCTGACAATTTCTTCATGCCTTCTTGATCAAGATACCCTTAGGGCTTCCATACTGCAGAATGCATCCTCTTAGTGGAAAAGGGATCCAGGAACATTTAATTGATATTGCAGTAGCATGGGAAGAGAAAAGGAGGAATGGACTGGGCCTAAGGAAGTATGTAATTGAAATTCTTCTAATTATTTCAGGCATTTGGGGATTTTTCTCCTTGAGAAAATCTTAAGAAAGCCCTAATTCTTCTTCTGGCGGAGGGATATGGAAGTATTTCACATGGGGAGACTGTCAAATATGTAGGACTTTACATCAGGGGGAGAGTGTGTTGAAACCCATTCCCCAGATCACTCTTACTGTTAGAGAATCCACGATGTGTTAAGTTCCAAGGTTACTTTTCTGATGTCAACATCTTGGGCTGCTGGAAATGATGGACATTTTTAGCCTTTGGCTTCAAGGAAGTCACTTTAAATTCTCTTTCAGGTTGAGCGGAGTTAATCTGTTCCCAGAAACTGCAGCTCTGCAGGTATCAAGGGGAAGCCAAAGTAGAGCACCAAGTCATCGTCTCAGCGAGAAATCTCTCAGGTTCCTTTAATCAGGCTCCACATTTAGACCAAGCCGGACTTGGCTTGGACTCCTGTGTGGAATGGATCATTATGACCCTGAGCTTTCATTGACATGGTGGCCTTTCAATATGACATTGTTCCAGAATTTTAAGGTGCCTGTACTTCTTTAATGTGTAAAACACACAACTCAGTACTGTATGCTATGCTCTGTGAAGATATGTTTTGAACTAATACACATATGTTAATAGTTATTGCGCAAACTCTTCACAGATATCTAAAGCCAGCAACGCATTTGGAAATCATTGTATCTCAAAGCAGAAATGACAACATCATGCAAACATTGAAAGAAACATAAAAACTGGGAGCCTAAGTGGAGAAAGAAATTCTGCAGTTCGAGTAAGTGAGTCCAGTTCGGATTGATTCTCTGCGCGGTGATGGTATTTATTAATCCCAGTTAATCCCTGCAAAGTTACTGAGGTGTGAATTCCATTTTGAAATTTCTCATTAGATACTCTGTATGGATTAAATACTGGTGTTCACAAGTGAATGCATGAACACTGCTGCCGCCTGATGAATGTAATTGGGTTTTGATTGCTGTTTTGATCCAAGCAGAAGCGAGCAGTCCTGCAATGGGGTTCACATTTTTATTTTCACACTCTGTAACCACTTTAATTTTCCTCAATCCCATATGCCTTATCATTATTATGTGTCCATACAGCACACAAAAGCACTTCCTGAAGGCCATGAGGGACTCTGGGGCTATTGTAGATTATAGTATCAGCTCTTATAAATCCTCAAGGCCTTTGTCACAAAGCTAGCTAAGCCAATCATCGCCATGCTGCCACAGCTCTTCAGGCTCAAAATACATACAGAGCCTGAACTCTTTCAGTCTTCTTGTAATCTGCATGCTAAATTGTAATGGGAGAACTGAAATTGTCAACAACACTGACCTTATTTTATTAACGCGAAGATGTCATGGTAGAAATGTGCGTTATAGTTAGAATTACACTGTTTAATTCATCCCTTTGAGACACATCCCACAAAGAAAGATTGGGTGGAAAAAAGACATCTGAAGGTCTCAGATGGAGTCCTGCAGACTCTGATTCATGATCGCCACCCATGTGCAATGAAGCTGAAAAAATGTAACAACAAAAGCTAGTAAAGGCTGTGGGGAAAACAGAAACAAACGATGGCTGCAGCGGCAGAGTTACGGCATGCCATGCGCCACCAATGCAGTTAGGGAAGGTTTTCTGCAGCTGGGGTTCTCTGCTCACGTTATGACCTGCATGGAGTCAGTCACAGTGCTTTCTGTGTTCACAGTAATCAGAGGTCCATGCAATCTCAAAATTATGCTCTTACTTCTCAGATGTTTGAACCTTAGCCTGCACTATGTGCAGCTCAAAATCAAATGTCAACAGTCTTTTTAAAATCTTTTTCCTTTTTACTTGGGGAACAGTAGTGCTCCCTAATGCAATATCTGTTCTAAGTTCTGCCATTTTCAGTGCATAACCATTCTTATTATTGAAATTTTACCTATACTTAGAACAAAGATTACTTTTAGATACAAGCTGGTCTAAGCACCACAATCTAAATTTACTAGTATGTCCAGTGTCCTAAATGCACTGCAATGTTCGTGTAGCCCACAATCTTAGTCCCCAACTAGTCTATACAAATGATGTAATACAAAAGTGCTAATTAAAATACAGAGTGATTCTTCTTTACATCCTCTGAAGTTGATTGCCTATAGCTAATTATTGCAAGGCTAATGAACAAGTAAATTGGGGAAAGATAATGCGAGCACTGGTTTGTACTGCTTATGTAGGTTGTTCTTATTAAGAGATGTTGGCAAAGGCTTGATACTCAAATTGCTTTTAACTGCTGTTCCATTCAGTTTTACTTGGTTGCTGATCCATCCAGACACTTCAGCATTCACCGTTGAAACAACTCATGGAGTTCTGTGTCCGTTCAGAACAAAACCTAGGCCCTTGTCGGAGCTTAGCGGCTCGCTATGCGAGTGCCACTGAACCGTGACACAGCAACCGTATTGGACACATGTTCCGGGGGCAGTTCAATCCCAAAAGCAACACACGGGTTTGTTTATAGTTGGCAGTCCTATTTCCAGGCACATTGATCCGGCACTGAACCAATATGTAGAGTTGTCCAAAAGTCAACAAATGTTTTCTTTTACTTAATGTTGTCTCTGTGTTCATTGTGCAGGACAGCTGATTGATCAAAGGACAAAAGTAGTTTTAATTCAGAGAGAGTAATCGTGGTTTGTGTTATACGGTGGGAGAGACTATTCAGTTTAGTAGCGGTTAAGGCTGTGGTATAGTGAGATGTATCCTCATTTCTGTTCTTCATTATCTTTAATCAATTTAGTATCTCAAAATGGAAAGGAGAGCTGAGCAAGCAGCATGTGGAAATAAGCATGTGGTTAATATGCCGCGTTACCTTCTCTTACCTGGCTTCTTAATAAAGGTTGTGGCTAATGACTCTGAGCTGGAAAACAGAATTTTAATGTGCTTCAATGTCATCGTCTTGGTTACCTTCATCTACATTTAATTTAACAGTCTCTTACCCTCAAACGGTCATATGATATTCTCCCATTTACAACCCATTTCTGTAAATTGCTTAACGGTAGCTCAGGGTGTATCACAAATAAAGCCCATCCGGTCTGTAATCCACGGCTGATGGAGTCGCATTCCTTGATGAGCTTATGAAGGATGTTCTATCCCTAACATGTAAAGCGAAGCCGAATTCTCACGCGGGGAGCCATGCTGAGTCAGTGGGCGGCATTTTTGCCTCCTACCCCCATGTCTGGGGGTTTGGGTCTAGCCTTCACTCTGTATGATGTAGTTTGCACCACCTTCCCATGTTGTTCAGGTTTCTGTTTGGTACTCCAGTTTCCACCCAAAGTCCAAAGACATACTTGGTTTGGTATCAGATTTGCTCCATTGTGGGGGTGTTTGCGAGTTCCTGCTCAGTTCCGGCTCACAGCCATCCCCTCATCCCTGTCATGGAAGGATGTGTTCACACATAAAATGTGGATATTATTTAAAATTCAAGATGATTTACCTCTGCAGTCCTACTAAGGTTTTTTCCTGTTTTTTGTATCTACACTATTTGAATTCTTGTGGATGCCTATCTGCTTAAATGCATTTGACTAGATTTCAGTATTATCGCATTTATCTTGGACTGTGAGAGGAACCTGACCTACCTAAACTGCTCAAATATTGATCATGGTAAATATGTTGGGCAAATAATTATTGTAAGGCTGACATCCTCAATAGATTCTTAAAGAATGTCTTCGACATCTTTTTTTTTAATCAACCCATTAACAGTGCTCTTGGAACATATCTATGGATGGAGTGTTGGCTCTGAGGCTAGGGATGTGTGTTGGTGATTGGAAGGTTGTGGGTTTAAATCCCGTGAATACTAGGGGTGTCTTTACTCTGTTGGGCCCTTGAGTAACCTGCAATTGCTTTGTCCTGAGTATGACATTAATCTAAATCCAGTCCTTCAAGCAGGTTCTCCAACTGTCAGGGAAAGTTTTGGGAATAGTGGCAGGATTGGCACTCCAGCCACTGATGTTCTCAATCAGCATGTGTTCCTTATCAACTCTTCCTTGGCACATGCAATCTCTTAAGTATATCCTTCAGTCTTTCTTAAAATAAACTATTGCATGTGTTCATGTGTCAGCAATTCCGCTATATTCCGCTAAATATAAAATATTTTGTAGGAGGTCATGCACACATACATAGCTATTCTTCATAATAAATCAATTGACATGACTAAGGTTTGCTAAATCTGTGCCTTTAGATGTGGGTGATTAAATCGCATGCAAAAATTTAGCAAAACAAATGTAGATCTCATTTTCTGTCGACCGAACACATTTGTATGATTTCACTAAAGACATTTTTGTCCTGTTGAGACATTTCAGTCATCAAGTAGTAAACTGGAAATATAAAATAATTTTAAAAACCTTGTAAATTAGAAGCATGAAAAAAACATGAGGCTTTTGATGACAGGGGTTTTAAAAGCTGCCCCTTCCGTGTCACGAGGTATCGATTAGTCTTGATAGTACTTCTTATTTAAAGTTGTCAACTGAAGCCTCGGAAGGTCAAGAGAAAAATACCCCCAAAGTAATGTGGATAAATAAATATACGATAATATGATTAATGAATCAGTGGGTGGTACACTGACACATTAAAGGAACATTAGCTATGCTTGCACTGTTGAGTGATTAAATCATTGATAGAAGTTGATATTATTATTGTTATGTAGTCATATATTTTATAGATTTATCCCTGCAAAAAAAATAAATAAACATTAACATTTAAGCTAGTTAGGGTTAGCAGATGATGACTAGTTATGGGCCATTGGCTTCTTAACTTGTTTCACTAAAAAATAGCACGCTGAGACCTCATTAACAAACTAATGTAGGGGTTTCTGTGAGACCTGGTTAGCTCTTCTGATTTATTTATCTGAGTTAAGATGGAACAAATCATCCTGATGTCACATGTCCTTTTGTTTTTCATACCTGTGGCAATCAGAAAAAAATGCTGGAGAAGTAGATTTACTTGAAATCAGTTTCCAATATGACAATTTTATCAGAGAGAATTTTAGCTGCCAAAAAAGGTTGTCAAGCAATCATCCTCTAAGAAGACTTAATTTAAAAAAAAAAAAAATGGTTACATCATGTGATTGAAGTTGGGTGCTTATTCGTCAGATCATAATTTATTTGCTGCAATAATGAATTTTGAAAAGACTGCTTCTTATATTTCATGGACTTGCAAGAACAACCCTCTTACTTTAAATACCGCAAGAAACATTTTGTAGAAAATTAAACGAAATTCATTCTAGAGCAAATTTTGTATTTTCTAATTCATGTCTAAGGTTAGTGTAATAGTGTCTCCTTTTCCTTCCTCAAGGTTTGGTGAAGGACAGGACATCTTCTCGAGGCACTTCTTGGTCAGATTATTTCTACTTAAGTGTTTTGGTTCCTCAGACCCTTCAGACAGCCTGAAGCTGTCCAGGTTTAATGGTCTGTTAGTGGAGAATATGGCTGTGCAAATCAGGTTGCACAAGCTGACCCAGTGACTCCGTCTCCCATATTAGAATGGTTTTTATCCGCCATAGTGGGAAACCGTTCTCACACAATCGACATCCCCCGGGACCTCCTATTGGCTGTACATGCATCTCGCGTAACCTCTTACATTCTAGCAGAGAAGCGGTGCGTGTAGATGGATTGAAATGAACTGTCCGTAACCTGCAGAAAGAGAGGCTGGAGCGAGCGGAATAAAATGAACTTGTGAGACAGTGCTGGCGGCTCGCTAACAAGATTTTCTTCATAATAGAAAGGGGAGTTTAGCGGCTGAATGAATTATTGATACTGGTTTGATAGGGACCTGCCGAAGAAAGGGGCACAAACTTCATTTCAGCAAATCTCTATGCACACACACTGATAGAAAGAGCTAGCCAAGTACAATAATTGGCTCTCTATATGTAGCTGTTTTCTTTTTCCGGATATTGTTTTATTCCTTCTCTTTAATATATTTTCAGTGCCTCAGTACTTTTTCATATATAAAAAAAAAATACGGTGAATTCCACTTGCTGACTTGGTCTGAAAATTACTCATGGGGTTGTATGAGATCTAATGTGAAACAAATAGCAATTTACATTATTTGTTTGCTTGCTTGCTTTTGGCTTTTTTGTGAACGTAGGCGAAATTAAAATCTACGTAAACATTTGGCTTGAATTTCGTCAGTTTTTGCTGTGTATCGTAGCAGCACAACATAAATATGCCGCGTGTGCTTTCCAGACCAATTTATAATGAAAGTGTCATTCGGGTTGCACCTGTTGTCTAGGCAATTGAATATCTTGGACATCAAGGAAAGCAGCCCTGGCAGTAAATAGCCTTGTCATTTTCCACCATTTATGCGTTTTCATCATATTCTGTGCACCTGCCTGCAGTGTATTAAAGCCCTGCAGTGCAGCCATCAACCCCAAGTGGAAAAGCATATTTACCATAGAAAATAGCACCTCTGGCTGTTAATACCCTTGTTTTTCTTTAACCATTAACACGGGCTTGAAAGACAGATTCAATTTTCAACACATTCGGCATAATTGCATGTTTAGCAACGATTTGAGAGGATCTCATATGAAAAAAAAATGAAAAGCAGAAATAACATCATGCTTTGTTAAAATCCCTTTTAATTATTAAACTCTTAAGATTATAACTGTCTTCTCATTGTTAATTAGCTGCAGACCTTCTGTTTCGTACATCATGCTTGTTTTAGTGGGAGCGAGTGAACACAAAACGAAGGATTGACAAAAATGTGAAAAATTATTTCATAACACATTCAGTGCAAAAATTAATAGCAAATGATAATAGCTTCCCACGCATTTATGTTAAATACTAATTGTGAATGAATGCTTTTCAAATTTACAGCATTAAAATTTAAAAGTATAATTAGGGTAACCCTGATTATATCATTCTGTATCATGGTTAAGATCCATCATGCCTGCCTTTTTTATACGCATGAGGAAAGGTGCTCCCTGTGTTACACCTCAGTTGTAGGGTATGATAGACTCTCTAAAGTGCCAGCTATTGAAAGAACTTGCTTACACCTTTGGGTAAATCATTTTATTCTCAGCAGACTACCAGTCATTTAAAGGTGCAGATACAGTGTAACACTGAGTGAAGTAAGTACATGACGTCATTGGGGAGAGACAGTACTAATATTCTTAAGCTTAGCTACTAGAACCAGGGTCCGCCATTTATTGGCAGCTCCAAAAAATCCATCTGTTCATATTGAATGAGGAATGCTTTGTGGCTACTTGAAGCTGCAACGGGAATCTGTAGGACGACTGCAGCGAGGTGTAAGGCTGCATCGCAAGGGCAGAACCTGGCGGAGAACGCAGGGTATCCCTCCCAACAATCCCAAAAGAAGCTAATGTCTCCATTAATCCTGATCACTACTTAGATGTCACAGTTTCCCTCCAATCTTTAGGGTGCTAGAAATTCTTACTTTCTAGCCCAATAGATAGATTTGGTTTAAGATTACACAAGAAGTCACCAATCAATAAAGCCTATTGACTGGACTGTGGCGATACCAAACTGTCACATACCATCAATGGCAAGTCATGCAATAAAAGCCAGTTGAATGTCTTCTGCCTTCCTGCCTTAAATGGGACAAAATGTGCAATTACAGTCCTGTGACAAAATATCTGCCCGTTTCCTGATTCCCTTTGTATTTTTTTGTTCATAATACAAAGGACAACCTGAGTAAACAGGTTTTTTTATTTGCATTTGATTCATTGGGCGAATCCTTTGTTACATTACTGTATGTGTGAAATAGAAATGAGAAACTCTTCCACGCTTATGAGGTTATGGCCATTCTGAAATGGACAAGTAATAGTTATTGCTTAGCAAAACCTTTCCTGAAAATGGCTTGTCTATACAAAGTGTTTCAGAACCATAAGGAAGCCAGTGTTATGTCTTCCAGAGCTGATACTTTTCATTGTCTACAAAAGAGGATATTTTGTCTTCTCATTGAAAAATCTCAGTAAACTTTTAAATCCCATGTTTAAAAGAAACTGATAAGTGTTATGCAAAAGACTGACTGAATCTTTATATTACTGTTTTATTTCAACCTATATGGTCTGTCTCGGTTCCATGCTACATGTCTTTATTACTAGTTTAAGACCCTTATGTATAACATTAACATCATTGTACTGTATATAATATTAATAAAGAGGAAGAACTATGTATTAAAGAATCTCTTAACTGATTAGGAATTATTGCTTTCATTGTACATTATCGACGACGAATAGGTTTCGTAAAGTTAACTTAAAATTAAAGTGGGATTTTTATACCACAGGTGAACAGGTGAATTGTTTTAAGACTCACACACACCTGATTTCAACAACAACTAATGTTTCTCGGGGTTGAATATTTAAATGTTTGCCATCTTGAGAATTGGTGTATCACATTTGTCAGCATGAAATATTTATATGTGTTATTATTATTGCCACAGGCTGAATTACACAGCTGATTCTGTGTGATGGCTAATTAAGTCATTGACAATGATGGCTTTTGTTATCTTGCATTAACCTTTGCTGTAAATGTCAGCGAGAGGCAAACCGAATTAATTTACAATTAGGTACCAGACTGTGACTTGCTGGAACCAGTAACACAGTCTTGGTCTTTGTTCTGCCTTTTATTGTGCAGTGTTAACATTTGGTTGGTTATTAGGGCCAGTGCATGCAGGCTTGCTTGCCCATTTGGAAATACTAGCAACAAGTCCGCGTAGCCTTATATTAACAGCCCGGGGAGGCATTTCCCAAAGCCTTATTAATGCTCTGTCGTTTGTAAGTTCCATGTTAAAAGACAGAACTTATAAACGAAGTAGCATTAAGTAGGCTAAGGGACATTCACCCCAGAGTAACTATGAAAAATATAGCCTGCATTAGTCTTGTTCAATTTCAATTTTTTTGTCAATTTCTCCATCTTGGATAAATATTTCTAAAATTTTGGTTATTAGTAATTATGATTCTATGCTACGCATTTTATTACAAATAGAGCATTGTTGGCTTCGTTAGCCACTCCTTTTGCTAGTGTGCAAAGATCTTGTCACTCATAGGAAATATGTCACAGACAACTGGAGTTGCAAGAGGAATATAACATGAAGACATCAGAATTAAAAGGAAAACACACACACACATATTCCCTGCTACCCTCAATAGGATGGTTTCAGAAAATGAATGGATATACAGGCGCTCCTCTACTTCGTATATATACTTCGTACCTTGAAATGTTCCTAAGTCATTATTTAAGGGTATATGCAAGTACAAAGAACTAGGATGCTGGGAGTACGCACGCTACTAAGTAGAGGAGCATATGTATATATATTTCCTTCAGAACTGAAAGAGAATTGAATTGAAACAAGGGGTTTCTCTAAAGTTAAGGGTAAACGTTCAAAAGAGCTGGCTATGTCACAACTAAAAGTTAAATAAATAAATTTAAGTAATTAATCTCTTTGTTTTTACTTCACGCAGAATGACAGAATTCACTCTGAAGAATTTGGTGTCTTCTGTTTTAAATGTTAAAATGTAATGACTCAAAGGAGGTAGGTTTGAATCCTGACCCTGGCTCAGCGTGTGCAGTTTGTATAAGCATCCTGTGTTTGCATGGCCTTTCTCCGGCTATTACAAATTCACTGATTCAGAATATGAGCCCTGTGATGGACTGGCATTTTGTCCTGGGAGTCCTGTGCTTTGTGCTTCCAATGCTGTACCCAGTCTTACAACCCTGGATAAGTGGCTGAAGAAGTTCAGTGAGTCAATAAATACAGCACCAGCCAAAAGTTTGTCAAGCCTTCTGCAAAGGAGACTGATCACATGACCTGTGACCAGCATCACATGACCTGTGACCAGCATCACATGACCTGGCCACTTGAGCTAAACACAGTAGAAATATTTTTGGAGGACTTTGACCAGAGAGAGAAGGAAAAGTGGCCAATGAATGTTTAACATATGTGGGAGCTCCTTCAGGACAGCTAGAGAAGCATCCCAAGGTCACCTCATGAAACTGGCATAAAGGAGACAGGAGGGTCAGCCAGGCCCTGGAGCAACTGGGGTTAAGGGCCTTGCCAAGGGCAGAATGGTGACATCACTTTATTGACTACAGGATTTGAGCCAGCAACCTTTTGAGTGTCACACCACATGAGCTGCTCCCCCCACTCAACAAATATATTATTATTTTATTTTGTTTAATTATTGTTTTGGGCAGTGCACAATTCCATGTATGTTATTTTATAAAGTTGCTGGTGTTTTTAAATATTGTAAAATGTAGAGAACAGTACAAATATACCTTTCTATCATTAGGTGTTTCCCAACTTTTGACTGTTCATTTTGACTGTTCATTTCTTGTATTTGATTTTTTGTTTGCTAGTGACATGCTTAACAAATGAAAATTTGCTCCAACAACCATAAAAATATATATGAGTTGCATATTAAAGGTATATACATTTTTATGCAGCCTTAATAGCAGGCCCTATGAAGAACATTCAGTTAAGTTAATGCAATGCATGTAGGCTAGGTGTCACGGTGCGGGAAGTTAATTGAAGTTAATCTCTCTACTGTATATCTAAGCTCTACTATAAATGGGTGAAAGACGTGCCGCTCATTTTTCTCTGTCCCTGAGGTTTGAATAACTTTAAAAATGTGCACATTTCACCATAA
>JAODUD010000040.1:14412017-14426084 GCA_026784285.1 Stomatorhinus walkeri | reverse complement strand
ATTTAAACAAACATCTACCATATTGTTTTAACAAGTTTCAAGCATATTTTTGTTTTGGACATCATACCAACCCTTATTTGTCACTGACCCAAATATAAAACCAAACTTGTATAAGGTATTTTTTTCTGGAAATTTCATTAATTCTCAAGGGATATCACTGAAAAGTGTCTCATTGCAGAAAGGACTTGTTACAGGTTATTGTTTTTCAGGCTTTTTAAAGTGAAATTCTATAAATATTTATGGAAGATAATTAATGAGAATTAATGATTTTCAATAATTAGAGGAGGGATGTTAAAAAGTAAAAACATACTTTGTCCATTCTTTCTTGAATAACAAAAGGATGGTAAATTAGACTCTAGGTGAGATAATGTTTAGAATTATTTCTTGCTGAATGAAGAACTGAAAGCAGTCTTAATTAATGGCCATTCAAGATAGAGGGCAGATATTTGGTGATAAGTCCAGAGCTGGCAGGCTATCTCTTATCGGGATGAATTAATGCAAGTGTCGGCGAAGCATTGTGTTAAAATATTGGACTGGATCTGTTTGAATACTGACCTTCTCTTTCACACTGTGGATGGAGCTGATATCATGATCCCAAACCATTGAGGTAGAAGGAATAGGATGAAAGGCATGTTAGCTTTGTTGATACATTTTAGCTCCTGGAGATACAGGGTTTTAGTTGCTCTCGGGGATTTGAACTGAAGGCGGCACAGCAGGTTTCACAGAAAAAAGGCATAGAATTCATTTGATGAATCTTCTTTGACAAATCCACAAATCTTCTTTTTCACCACCTATAGTAAGCTTCTTACACATAAACATATGTTTCCGCAGTTCTAATTTAATACACCCTATGTGGCTAAAAGCATTTGGAGACTACTAGGAGGTTTCCAGTTAAGTCACACCCAGTGCCAACATGTGTGTGAAATTAAGCAAACAACGTTGTAATCTCCCACAACAAACACAGGCAACAGAATGGGCGGCCAGGAAAGGTTAGTGACTTTCAACCCCAAGTAAAGTGATTGTGGAAGTGGGAACATCTGGAATACTACACAATGTCACAGAAAGGGACCTCGTCAATCCATCATCGATACCGAACCTGAACTGCAGCAATGTTCCAAGACCTAATGGTAAGCCTTTGAAGAAGAGTAGAGGCTGTTGCAGCAAAAAAGGGAGGGACAACTTTATCTCAATACCCCGGGGTTTGGAATGACACATTTGATCAATTTGATGTTCACATACTTTTGCACTGTATGTGTATCATAATATATTTAGTTTTGTTGGAGTTAATATTGGGTCTCATTCATCATTGGTTCTTAAGAAGGAATTTCTTCTCAAAATCCACTTACACTGTTTTCATGATTCTGATCTTCATTGATGTTTTCTTATCTGGGATTTGTTCTTAGGTAAGCACACTCAATGGCACACGTACGCACATTTGAGTGCTGACAAGTTTGTGCAAAATAATTGCTTCTTGCATTTTCTTCAGTTCTACTGTTATACAATATTGCAGGATTTAAACTGCAATAATATTGTCATCATTTATAATAATGTAAAATTATTATTTTATAGTGATAATTTTAATGATCAATAATCGCTTTAATAATTTAGATAGTTAATATACTAAGAAAAAGTAGTAGCATCGCATGAATTTTTTGTGTTGTCCACTATTGATGCTAGTAAATATAAATTTGCTGGTCACTTCCTATAGCAATAGCTCTACTTCACAGACACATGCCTTTAGTTTATGAGGACAGTGGGATTCACCATTATAAGAAAACATTTGCAAAGCTTTCTGTAGCTAAACAACACATTGTGAATCTGACGTAGACTTAAAATTTCTTAGGACATTTCTCAATAATATATTTAAGAAAAATCTTAAGAACATTTGAGAAGCCTGTTGTTCTTAATCAGTAATTTTGACTTATGAAAAGCAAACAATCTCTCCTTCCCCAATACCGCCCGTCTCATCCACACTGTAAATTTGACATAATATTGAAGGGGGGTCTCTCTTTGCTCTTTTGACCTGCAGTTGGAGGTCAGATTCATAACTCACAAATGGACTGCCAACCCACCCCCCTGCATTATTGATTTGTTGAATCATGACCGGATCTTTCTATAGATGAACATGAACTATGCAGGAGTGAGATTTGGGTAAGGATGGCAGGAACGCGTCCCTCATACTATTGTTGGATCCCTGTTTGTTTTTAGGGGTTGGGGGTCTCAGGCTAAATTTGGCCCTATCAATGTGAAAACTAACCTACACCCTTAGATTCCTGGTTCCTTTTCAGCTGGTGAGACATTTGGTTATTTGGACAGCTGGCAAATATTTTATTAAAATGTGTTGATGTAGTTGTGTATATGTATTTTTTTCTTTTTCACTGGAGTTATTAGGAAATTATGTGAAAAATACCAGCACTGCATTGTGAATCCAATATTATTTCTAAAAGACATAAGTCTTTTGAAAGAACATAGAAATTTTGACAAGTCAGACAGACACAATCCACTTTTGAGCTAATAAACACACGTTAATAAACAGAAGGATTTAAGCTGTATTCCCTGGACACAATGTCTACAACTAAATTTTATTGACTACGGGTACTGTGCATCTGTAAATTATACATATTTGAGCTCGTCACAACCAGTATGACAAAAGGAACAATGAGGAAAGTGACAATGACAGTGTGGGTAACTTCAATGAAACTGTAAGCTGAATTTGTGGCACATTTATGCACATATTTACCAGTAGTCATCGCAAAGCATATGGTCTTACAATGTAACAAATATTGTCACCAAGAAATATTACATTGACACGTTTTATGATATCCCCAAGTGTAAAGCTAAAGTGGCTCAGCTTGATTCTTCTCTGATAGCTATAATGGGATAGTTTATTCAAATTACAGTGGGGCCAGGAGAATGTGTTACCTAATAAGATATGTCTACTTTTACTACTTCATTTTGTACAAATGACAAAGTTAGGCATTAAGTATGTCATGAGAAAATTGAATATAAATAGCTAAGTGGAAAGGATACATAACTAAATTAGTTACTTTTAATAGGTCATTAGATCTTGTCAGTATTTGAACTCATGATATTAATATTTTAGGCATCTTTGAGATCTGCTAAACTGCAATGATTACATAAAGGCCCATCTATGAATACACAATAAAGTCTTTCACAAACAACTGTGATGTAACAATCCTCCTCCTCAGTGAATGCATTCTGCTCGGAGCAAAGCCGTATAGTCAAGCAAACAAGAAAGTAATTACGTGAGAAGCTGTGGTGGAGAAGCAGTCTGCTAATGATAGGTTAGCCATAGAAGACCAGCTTCATCACAGCTAAGCCGACTGACACTATGCGCAGTTCAGTCCAATCCACAAAGTGGAAAGTTGCACTGCAAATCAGTTTTTCTGTCCTCTAGCTGTATGAATATAATTTTATATAGCATCTTCCACAGCAGTCATAACTTTAGTATGTTTATTTTTTTTGCTGCCGCCAATAAATATGAAGGAAAACAGCAGTATCGGCACAATCTTGGGGGAACTTTTCTTTGACGTTAATTGTTATAATTGCTGCATGGCCTAGTATTTCGCAATGAGGAAGACATCGACTTCCTTTAGAGCTCATCAGCTATATACCACCGACTGGTTCAGCGTGTATGATATGCATACCTAAAGTCAAGGGGAAGTTGAGCCAAAAGGGAGAACACAGAGATGTCATGCATCTTCTTGTCAGTGAACAGAATGGGCCATCTCTCTGGGGTATTCTAAACCCTGAAGCTTGCCCATAGTCTCCTGTCACAATCTGTGTTCGAATATACGCAGCGTGGATTAATCTGTTAAATATGCCTGAAGTGTCTTTAAGGCAGATCTTTAATTATAATACCGTGGTGTCTTCCTGTCTGACATTTATGGATGTACCGCTTTTAATCCTGTTAAAGTGTTGATCTGGAGATGGCTGTCTCATAAGTTCATGTTTTGAAGGAAAATAGAAAGAAAGAGATAAATGTTGCCAAGTGGTTTTGTCACATGGCGAGTGAGTGGGAGGCTGCATGTAGAATAAAATGGGGGGTTTTTGTATAAATGCTTTGAGAGGTTTATCAGAATGCGAGGCTTTTATGGCCTACGTGAGGCCTTTCATTCAGCCATTTATGAGTGTTGATGACACAAAGGCCTTTAGTCTGTCAACAACGGCTCAGCAGTAGAAGCAGGTGAAGCTCTTTAATTGGAGCTCTGCGGACAGTCGGTCCACTTGTAGCAGCAGCTAATGCCCAGTGATGCTTGCATGGGCTTCATGTCCCAGTGCTCCTGCATTAAACAGAACAGCGTATAACCTTGCACTCAGTGTTCCACCTTGAGAAAGGGAGAACATATATATGTTTATTTTAGGTAACTTAGCACTGCATGCGCTTTACTCAGTGTTACTGTGGAACCAGAGGTTTGGTGTGGGGGCAATGTAACCGGCGTGAGGTGAGGGTGTACTACTGGAAAAAAAGCAGTGATCAGACCATTGTTGTACATGTGGTTTATTAGTATTATTGTTATTGCTTCTTTCTGGCTATAAAGGTAGGCAAACACTTCATAATTATATGAAATAATATAGGCTAGTTATTTTTCAGTGACAGTTAAAAATAGTTTTTTTTAATCAGTTGCTAAATTAAGTTCTCAAAATTTTGCCCATAAATAGCGATATTAGCAGGTTTCAGTGTGCATGCAAATATAAGGGAGGGGGGAGAGATCCATCTAGTTAAATGCCTGATCTGATTGCCCAGCTCCTCTGTTTTTCTTTTCCTTGGAAAATGCCTAAGTAAGCTCATTTAATTAAAGCTTTGTAAGAGCGTCTGCTTAATGACAATGTAATATAGTCTATTGGTGCCGTTAATCAACTGAATTCTGTAATATGGGGGGGGCAGGAATCGGGTTAGCAAGTCACCAGAGTATCGCGGTAGATGATTCATTGGTTGGGTAGAGCGTGGTTTTGAAGGCCACCATGGAGAAATGTTACCAGTGCATGTCTAACATTCTCACCTTAAAATGTTACGCAGTTTTCCAGTGGCAAATTATGCAATGACTCTGTGCTAGAAAAAGTATCTTCTTGTCTAATGATCAATCCTGTAAAAGTGGAGGCCATTATAAAAGCACCTGAAATGCACGTACATTTCGAAAAGATATACATTAGCCGCCTTTAAGTTATAAAGTAATAAATGTTCTCTCGTTAGCAAAATGTCATCATACAAAGTGACATCTGCAGAAGCCTTTTTGAAATATTTCTCTTTGTCTTTGAATAAAAAATAAATAAATATATATATTTCCCTAATTTTTTGGGACATTCGACATATTGATTTGATGGTATTTTTTTAAGCAGTGATTTAAATCTATAATGTCTTTTCTTTACTCCAGAGAACTGGCACATCTGTATCAGCTCCTCACAGCAACCCACTGTGAGGGTAGGTGGGCCAGGAGACAGTGTGGTGTCAAACGCCGCAGGTGCTGCTGGAAGCAACGCAATTCAGGCCCCCCATTTTGCCGTCGGTGTTGGGTTCGCTGGCCTCGTCACGTTGTCGACTTGTTCTACTTAAATTTATAAAGCTTGTGGAGCGCACAGATAGAAGAGTTGCTAGAGTCATGCTAAATCCTTCTATTTCCAGAGACATAATGCCCAAATATTATGTGCCCATGCTTTGGGCAAATGCACAAAGATTCATCTGAAGGGGGCCTTGGGAGAGCCTTAAGGTGTTTTATGATGGTGGACTTGTGGTGTTACTCTTTCAGAAACCTCTTCTAGGTGCTGCCATCTTAAAGATTGTGTTATGGAAATGCGTCTTCAAGAACACTGTATAATGAATATTTCACATTCTGAAATCATCACAGTGAATGTGGTATATAGTTTCAGGAACTAGAAAGCATAACATTAAAGGAGAACACTGAGGGACTGTCATCACGATGCATTGATATACTAGTGGTGGAATATGGCAGTTGTAGGTATATATTAATAACAGTATGATAAAGTAAATCTAAAATAAATAAGTCAATTTTGTTGAATATGGTTGCTATGTGCCTAATTAATAATTATTCATGTGTGATATTTCATCTATAAGTATTATGATTGTCCTCGTTGTATGCCTTGATTAGTTCCCTACCATGAATAACAAATCGCATTGTACACAATTATATGCTGTGTTTAATTAGATGGCTGATTTATCTAACTACTTATCTACATGTGGTGCCTCTTGAACCGTAAAAGTCCACATTACAAGAGGGAGGTTTGGTAAACATGTCACCTTTTATTTGTTTGTATAGAACAAGTTTTACCTATTATTATATTGCATGATTAGGATCTGATTAGTTGACTTTCTCAAAATACCAATAGCTGATCATTGGGTTAAAACTATTGAATAATCTCATTTACATCAGCTTGCAGCACTATGCAGTACATGACTTCATGCCATTGTAGTCTATAAAATGTGTTTATTAATGTAATGTGAAGTGGAATAAAAAAAGTAAACTTCAGGAATTTGCATATGAGAGCCAATACATTAATTTAGCTCATGAGCCCCTGGCAATGGGACCAGAGTTTAGGCAAAGATGGGTATATATGCTTAACATTTTTCTATAAAAGTTTAAGAAAGAACAGCACATTCTGTCTGTTTTATGACTGGTTTGAAGACAAGGTACAGTTCCTTCTGAGTTACCCCTGACTGATGCCAAAAGTGTCCATTTGGAAACAAGTCAAGCAGTCCAGCCCTCTTCTGAATTGTCACTCACATGCAGTATCAGTTAGAATAATATCCATTTCATTAATTGAAAAAAGTTGAAATAATAACTACAAGAACCCTAGATTAATTAAATGTGAGCCAGAGTATGAAATGGACAGTAAATCAATTATTAAGGACAAACTGACAGGCCTCCAAAACCAGATTAAATAAACATTTGGGATCATGATCCGGTCACTCCAAGCCATTATGTTCTGCATAGTAAACCACCATATGTGTTGCTTATAAAATACCTGAACTAAACTATTTCAGATGTTGGCATAAATACAAGAAATATTTACGGACTGATTCACACATGATATAAGATTAAAATCAGATTATCTAAACATACTCTGTAATTCTAAATTATACAATAAAGTGACTGGCATACTTTTATTTACAGCTTATTGCTATTGGAATGTCAGGACAATACAAAATACATTGCTTTTTAGTCAACTGTTGTAAAGCTTAGAAATATTCTGTATGCAAATTGAGCTTCACTTTTGCTCTAGTCCAAAGAATCCTGCAAACAATAAGCTCTGACATTTTAATTACCAAGACGTACATGCATGCTTGTGAACATAAAACAGCAATTCTAATGAAGCCTAAAAAGTTACATAAGCTAATCATTGCAGTAAATCTAAATATATCTACTTCTAAGTATGCTTAAATATACTCCTGTAGCATATTTACTCGAGACAAGAGCATTTTATTGTCGCCCATGGAATATAGCAGAAAATAGGCTCAGAACTTTCAGTCGTAGAGAGATACAAATTTCCTTTTATACTCGTCACCTGTCCTGACTCATCTAAAATATCCCTTATTGAACAGTGGCAAAGCTGTATAAATAAATCAAACCAAATAACATTAATAATAATAATGATAATTCATGTTTATAACATTATTGCATTTACAAATACCTTGGATTTCCTAGGCATTTCCTCCCAGCATCTGGGATTCTCGTGTTTCCTTAGTTAACAGACAGCAGACGAGACAGGTATCATGGTGACTCAGAATGCCATTGAGTTTTCTGTACAAATTGATTCTTATCTTGACAGTATCACTTTGATTGACGTCTGGGAGAAATACCACGCAGAGGTCATTTTTCATTAGAGGTCATCACTCGCCTCAGCTGGCCAGCTTAATTTAGCAGGCTTACTCATCTATCCATCCATTCCCACTGTATTAACAAAATTACAGGAACATAATAAAAGAAATCAATGACACTGACAGTAATTGTCACATATTATTGCTTACATAGCATATATAACTTCAGAGGAGATCTGCAGTGACTGTGTTACATGTGATTCGCTTTATTTTTCATACACTGATTCTATGATTATGCAGTATACTCTGACCCATATTCTGCTTTGTTGGGAATGATATTTATTATAGCACTTTCATTAAAGATGTTTTCAATATTAATTTTCACAATTGTTCTGTTTTGAAAAGGCTTAATAAATCTGTTATATTTGCTTATAATGCCTTAGGCTACGACCAGTCATACATTTTTATTTATTCAATTGTACATTCCTTTTTATTGAGAAATCAATGTGGAGACATTATCATCATTTGTATAATATAATAAAAATACAGAGGGCTAATAGAGTAATTATGGATTATGTGATGATTTTGATAGCACATCTTTTGTGTCCATTTACCTGTTGTTTAAATTCTTTGCATTTTCCTTTGCCTAATCAATAATAACTAAGGGTGAAAGAAGCTAAAGGACTTGCTGGAGGAGGGAAGCATATTTCTGCTTCCCTCCAGAGATCCGGGAAGTCCCGGTGCCCATGCGTTATCCTGACTTCCCCACCTTTGCTGGCTAATGAGGCCAAAGTCAGGCAGGCCAGCTCTACCTTCCCCTACATGGATGAAGGAGGTAGCTGATCTTGTCAACATAATTGGCAACTGATGTGTCAGGCGACGACGCAACTGTGACACTCATTGAAAATAATAATATGCTCCCAGCTCCTTCAGTCCCAATCATCTATGAAAAAGGTGAACCCTCTTGGCATTTGGCACCTTAAATCTACTGGGTCAGTTTTGCTCCGTACCCTGCATTTAGGAGTAGTTATACAAGATATTTTACCAAATAATGTATAGGATGTGCCGAATGGACATCGGAATTGTTAGCAGAGTAGTATTTACCCAACTTCACTTACCATACGCTCTCTACGAAATCACATAGGAGACTCTGACTGTACGGAAACATCTGGGCTGCTTTAAGTTTAACAAATATACACAGTGACACCTCTACACAAGAGTCTGCTTGGTCATGTTAATTACCTGGCATTGAATTTCTCTACCAAGTGAAGAGAGATGTGAGATACTGAGTCGGGCTAGATGTGGACAACAGAATATGACCTAACAGGCGATTTAGCACTTAGATATTAGTTTTTGGACATTACTGTTCAGATGTAAAAAGCCGTCATAAGCTGGTCATGCATTTTAACTCCTGTTTTTTTCGGGCAAGCCCCAAACTGCCTATGTGGTCCTAGCTTCCTTTTCAGGCCTTCGGACCTGACCGCCTGTGAGTCCGCATTCATATCCCGTACAGTGGTGCTCCAAGCCAATACCCCACAGCTAATGTTGGGTTTACCGGCAAGGCTCTACCTGTGTGGGACCTGAAGTACTGGGTGGTCTTTTTAACTGCACTTGTAAGACTCGTGTCTATTGAATATTTTATCTTGTGTTGTACAGTGAAATTGAAAATCGATATTGGTTGTAAATGGTATTACGGTAAGGTTCTGAAATATTTTTATATTTGGCGCAGTGTATAAAGATATAATTGAATTGTGTTTACAGTCGCTTAATGGAATGGACTCCCTTAAAATTACCAGAATATATTCCTACTCCACATATTATTTATTAATAATGTGTGAGTGTGCCTTGTGATGGGTTGGCATTCCCTGTTCAGGTATTCTGTGGCCTCCAGACCACCAAAACCCTGCTTAGGAGCTTAGGACAAGTGTGTAAAGAAAATGGATGGGGGGGGGGGGGGTGGATCTTATTCATAATTTTTTATTGATTAATTAGCTATTAAGTATTTTTGGTAAGCTGTATATTTCGTAATTAATAATGTTTTCATGATCTATATTTCCAATTTACTTTCATGTTTAAATTTTGTGCAATATTTATTGTCTTAAATAACTTTAAATATACTAAATATAAAACGTATTTTCTCTAATCATTATGTGTAAATTAAAAATAAGTAAATTAAATATCTATAACTGTGTTTTTCCTCTAAAGAATACTAATTGCAATACTAACACAGTTTTTATTATAATGTAGTGTGTATTTAATTTTCCTTATCAACGGGAATGAATCAACCTCATTCTTTAATTATTTAATTATACATTTATCGTTTCTTTAATCATTACTAGGTTACACTAGGTTACTTTTACTGAGCATTACTCTGACAGGCCATTTTGTTTTTATGAAAACCACCACATATGAAGACATGAATGTGTCTTTCCTATAAATCCATAAAAGGTGCATTACAGCACAGCGTGGATGCAGCTGATGGAATTCTCACCTCAGCATGTAGTTTTGGAATCATCCTCTCAGTATAAAGGCACATTCCTTCTTAGACATTCCTTCATGGTTGGCTAGAGGGACACTGAGCCCCAGCACTGCTGACCAATCAATCTTCAGTGTGTGGATCCACAAATGTCCTCCATATGGGATGTGGAAGCGACATGATTCATTGGTTCTATATGATTGATTCTTAGACTAGTATTAAAACATCTTCTCATATTCCAGTCCCCGCTTTGCATGTATGGAGTTTGAATCCTCTCTTATTGCTTCTGGAAGTGTCCCCGCCCCCCGAAACGAAATGTTTTTGAAATGGTATCTTGAGATTACCTGTACAGGATGTGTGTGTGTGTGTGTGTGTGTGTGTGTGAGAGAGAGAGAGAGAGAGAGAGACCAAATGTCCTCCACAATGTAATATAAACCTTTTATTTTGACATTGTGGGGACCATTTTTCAGGTCCCCACAAAGATCTGTGTGGATGCAGTCAAAAAAACTTAAAATGCCAAAAGTCTCCTATTTTGTTTGATGACATATGGTTAAGGTTAGGGCTGGGCAGGGGTTAAGGTCATCATGTTGGGATTAGAGTTCTCCCCACAGAAATGATTGGAGAGTCCCCACAAAGACATAGATACCTAATCTGTTTGTATGTGTGTAGGTGTGTGTGTGTGTGTGTGGGTTTGAACGAGTGTGAACACTGAAAAGTCTGCTATTAACAATAAGATGATGAAAAATATTAAATTAATGCAATCCTGTACTGAATGGACAATTTTCAAAATGAATAGATACGTTAAATTAAAAAGTCAGTGAAAAGCTTATAAGGTATATATTATACGCGACTGGATTAGTTTCAGAAATTTCTGGAGCCTTAGCCCTGCTTATGAACCTGTTTTCTTTGCAGCCTAAGAGTGTATACACTGCTCCATGCCAAAGCAGCAAACCAAATACTCCATCAAAAGAGACACTGTCTAACCCTGTGTGTCTTTGGACCCTATTTTAACTATGTAAATGTCAACTGCATGACGCAACATCTCTTAGAGCACAGCCAGCCCGTCCGCTTTTGCTAGTTTAATGGCTGAAAAATAGTTGCAGCACCAGGCACACGGCTGAAAAGGGTTGTACTTGGTCGCGTGAAGCCCACGGGCACTCTGATGGGCACAAGCACATTTGCTATTTAAATGACTTGGCCGCTAGACTGGAAAGTGACAACTGCGTCAGGCTCGTGCTAGCAGAGACACCTGCGCTACGTCTGGCGTCGCATATTTGCATATGTCGTATTGCATATATATTTACATAAATATTGCAACCACAGGATTCCCTGTTTAGAAGGGGCAGGTTGTTTCATTAATGTGCAGATGTACCTAATAACTGGCCACTCATTGTAGCACTCATCACACAGACATCATACACTATTGACAGATTTTTTTCTGACCTTTTGTGATCACCTAAAAATGATTTGTTTACCAGTTGAATGTAGTTTACAGTAGCTGAGGTACAGTACGTTTTTGTGATTAGGTGTGATCTTAAAGAAATTATATCTTTCTGTTTTGATTGCTAACTTTATCACAGCGTTGGACCATCTTGGATTTTTCTGCAGTATATTAGTTATTTCATTGTGCCTAATACCTGTCATGGTGTCTTCAGGAGCTCAGCCCCCATTTCCAGCAGGAAGGGCCCCGTGGGATTCAGATGCTCCCCAGGAGATTCCGATGTATCTCTGCTCTTCCTCAGTAATGGCATGATTCCACTGTGCTTCTGCAACAAACCTTATAGTCACAATAAGAATAACAGCCTAATCTATAGTTAACTTGGGTTTTGTATTATTGGTACTAAGCCTGGGTTGTGACAGTTTTCACTTATCTTCAGTGAAACCAGCATTCCATCCATTCATCCTCCAAATGATCCTTGTAATGGACTTGGGGGCCCCGATACATTGATTCTTTGAAAATACTTGATCTTACAATCTGTATTATCAATAATGAACAATCAATAGGATGTCAGTTTTTACACGTGATCAGTTTTTTTTAAAGAGGAGTAAAATATTTCATTTAGTTTGCAAGTCTCGTTTGATGCCTGTGGGTAATCTAACCTGCTTCCAGCTGTCCTGGGAGCTTGTATTTATTCATTCATTCATTCATTCATTCATTCATTCATTCATTCATTTATTTGTTTGTTTGTTTGTTTGTTATTATTTTTAAGGTTTATAATATTCATCTTGGATTTTATTAAACTGTGGCTAATTATTACTGTTATTATTTGCTATCCTTGTACAATCAATATGCAATAAAAATCACGTTAAAAATAAACAATTAGCTTTCGTTTTCTATTTCTGTAGGTAATTGATGATAAAAGATGTTATTGTCGTATTCTCAAATGCTCTGCATTTTATGGGTTTGAAATGGTTGTTGTAAAGTTTACACTCTTGTACAAGCCTGGGGAATTCTCTGCATTGGATACAGGCAGTATTGTTCGCCTTTTTCTTCTGATTTGTTTACTCAAAAGAAACAAGAAAAAAATTGTCAATACTGATGCTAGCGCATGTTGGCTGTTTGACTCTCTCTTTCAGTATGCAAGCGTTACTCAATCAGTTCTGAGAATTTTGCATCATGTCTGGTGTGAAAGTTTTTGATCCATCAAATTTGTATCCAAATATTTAGCAAATTTGTGTTTCTTCGTGTGTCACAGTTGGTGTGAATTTTTAAATTGCAAAATTTAAGCAAGTGATGTACAGCTAAATCAAATTTAATTATGTAAAGTCAACTAATAAGCAATGCACACTGTCTGTTACAAGAATCAAGTTTGGGAAGTGTGGAAGTGAGTACCTTCATTCTTATTAATAGTACCAGTAAACATTTCAGGTAACATCGATTTATGAAGCCTGATAAGACGTAAACACTCCAGGAATTCATGTAATTTCTTTCTGTTCTCCTAGCTAACACAATAGCCTATCCAATAGCCTATCCAAGCCATATAAATGTGTTGAAATTCAGTATTTAACCTGTTCCTGACGAGCCTCATGTCTGTACAGATTCTGTGGAATCGTGCATCTATACAGGCTGCATGTCTTCTCCGCACAGCAGAAACCTCAAAGAACACCAGGAGTGTGTGAATCATATCTTCCACTCTAGCTGATGGTTGCAGATTTGTGTCTTGTCCGCAGGCTAAGGAAGGCACCCTCTGAAAGCACTTGATTGACTTTGCCATCTGGTTATGTGGCCTGAGGTGGTAGTGTCATGGTCAGGTAGAGAAAGGGAGGGGCAGAGGGAGGGGAATGGTGAACCTGATGGATGGGCACCCTCCCCATAAAGTCTTATTCAGCATTAATGGCTGACTGACTGGTCGATGCTTCATGCAAAAGATTATCAGTGCCGATGGTTATGTTTTCATGGCCACAGGAAAGGTGAGCTAAAAATGACCTTGGGAAAGGATTCAGAGTCTTATAGGCGCTGGGTTGATAAGACGTAACGTATGTAAGCTTTTAGCTTTGAATGTACATTGATTCGAATAAGTTTTATCATCTAAAGTCAGGCAGAAGCAAAATGGGGAATTAGAGGCTACACCTATGATTTGTAGATAGACCTTCACAGCATTGTGTTTATCAATGTGTTTATCAATACATTCATCCTGTCCATAGTCCTAGGGCTTAGGTTACTGGCAGAATGTGGGGGGGGGGGGGCGCTATTCCTAATATGCCATTGTGTTTTTATTTTTATTATTATTATTATTATTATTATTATTATTATTATTATTATTATTATTATTATATAAAGAAAAGCAGATTGAAA
>JAODUD010000040.1:14393631-14411917 GCA_026784285.1 Stomatorhinus walkeri | reverse complement strand
CGCTACTCCTAATATGCCATTGTGTTATTATTATTATTATTATTATTATTATTATTATTATTATTATTATTATTATTATTATTATTATAGAAAGCAAAGCAGATGGAAATAGTAAAATCAGGGAACTGGATTAATGTAGAGAAAATGCAGGACCAATGTCCCAAAACTGCGTGTGAGCAGATTATGGGTCTTGGGAGTGATGTCAAACCCTCAGCTGGTTAAAGGGGCACAAGCAGAACAGGACACACCAATATACAGGTGAGGCCAGCAACTTTCGGACTTAAATCCTCTCGGCCATTTATGTGACAAAACATTTCTGTGTTAGGCCAATTAGAGTATTTAATTTATTTCCATAAGATATTTATTCAAAATAATAGTAAAGAGACAGACTTCAGTTTTTAGTCATGATGTCAGATATACAATAGGTCAAAAGTTTACAAAAAAGTTGACTGTCTGTATAAACAGCTTGGATGACTCCAGAAATTGGTGTAATTACTTACAGAGGCTTTGGATCGGCTAATTGTCATAATTAATTGGACGCCCATCTTGTATTTAAGTTAATTTGGACACCCATGGTTGTATTTAAGTTAATTGGGACACCCATGGTTGTATTTAGGGACCTACCTGCAGAGCCACTGATTCTTGTGGGAAAATCAAAAGGACTGAATGACCAGAGGAAGACAATTGTAGATCTCCAGGGTTCCACCTTAGAAACCATCTCTTAAAGGTAGATGGTACCATGAGCAACTGTACAATCAATCATACAAGAATATAAAAGGCTTTTCCTCATTCAGGAAGGAGGCACAAATTAACTTCCATAGATGAATGAACTTTGGTTCAAAAGCGTCAACAAAACCCCGAGATAACAGCTGGTAAAGGAGTTGAAGGCAAGAGGAAGAAAATTTTCATCATGCATCAAGAGGCACTTTATCACCATGGTCTGAACGACGGTCGACTAAAGGAGAAGCCATCAAAATCGACATAAACATACAGTTTGTGGCTGATCAAAATTTGTGGACTGAACTTTGACATAGAAAGGTGTTATGAAACAAATGCTTACATGAAGACCACACATGCAAAAATGACAATTCCGTACAGCAGAGGAACACAAAACCTGTTAACCCTTGCATGGAGGCCTACACAATTACAACATTTCTGTGAAAAGGATTTGGCCAAAATTCCAGCAAAATATGAGAAGCTTGTGGAAGGCTATCCTAAGTGTTTGATACAAGTTAAGCAATTAAAAGGCAATTCCACCAAACTTACAAAGTGTATATAAACTTTTGACCCACCATAAATCTGAAAGTGACTAAAAGCAGAAATAAGTCTGTCTCTTTACTATTATTTTAAATCAAACCCTTATGTAAATAGATATTCTAACTGATTTAATTGTTTGGTAACATAAAATGTGTGAATTTGGATAGATTTGAGTCTGAAGGTTGTTAACCAAGGCGTATGTAAAATTATGGCCTCAACTGTGTATGTAATGCTGAGAACAAGGGCCTAGTGTATCAAATTAATACAAGCTTACCCTGTCACCTGCCATAACCCTGTCACCTGCCAGAACCCTGTCCTGTCACATGTAGACTCTTTTTCTTGAAATGACTGGTGGCCTCACCCCTCTAAAATGTGATGCAAATATCTATAATTGTGACGATAATTGTCACCAGAAATAACTGGAACATTTAAGAAGCGTAATTTCACATAAATATATCATATTTATGCGATCACCTATATGGGGGCTGATTCTTCGCTGAAGTAACTTTTTCTGATTTCTGTCCTTGCATGTCTGGTCAAACACGCATCAGCTTGATTCGTACACTGACCTGTTCATAATGCCAGTCATTCTGTCTCTTTAGATTTAATTAAATCCATGACCAACTTCTACTAGGATTACTGACTTATTTGCAATCAGGAAAAAAGGAAAGTGATGAAAGATGAGTTCCGCTCAATAAACAATTTCCTGCAACGCTCTTAATCCCCCCCCCCCCCCATAAAGTAACCAGCATTCTACTGAGTCAAAGAACATATTACTCTCCCATTGCAGCACTAAGTGCCGTTCGTCTGCCAGCACACTCCTGTATTCTGATATCTCTGTATATGCTGCGGGTATTGATTTGTGCCATCTGATGAAAATGCTCTCAGCATCAATTGATTTGCAATTCTTCTTTAATATTTAGAAATGGTGGTCCATTTTCAGGTGTATGTTAAGAACCCAGTTTATTATGATGTGCTTTTGTCTCCATAATACCGGCAGTGAGATACCTTAGTTTAATAAAAACAAAATGCAAAAAACCATAACATCTCTTTTTAAGCAAAGCATGCTTATACATTAATATAATTGGTCAGCTTTTATATTGTTTACATCTAGCATTTAAAATGTAGGTGCTCTGTTTCATAATTTACTCCGTGTTCTTAGAGTATATTTTACAAACAATGGTAATAATACACATGCCGTTACTTGCTATCTGGAATCACTAAGTGTAGTCTGAGGAGCAGTCATTGCAGTTTTGTAATGAGATGAGCAGAAATCAAGATCTAGTTTGTTCATTTTAATCTCAAAATTAAATACAGAATACCCACGTGGAGGATTTGTATTGTATATCCAGTGCATTCAGAAAATATTCAAACCCCTTTACTTTTTTCACATTTATTCATGTTGCAGATTTCCATAATCAATCTAATCTCAGTACTCCATAATGACAAAATCAAGACAGGATTTTAGTACTTTTTGCTTTTTTAATAAACTGAAGCATTACATTGACATTTGTATTCCGATCTTTTACCCACTGCTTAGTTGAAGCTCCCTTGGCAGCCAGATATTGTGATTAAGGTTTCTCAGTAACAACCGCCATCCTAAAATTTTTCAGAATGCAATGTCTGGAGCTGACAGAGAAAGGTGTGATGAACAGAATGCTTACATGAAGGCCACACATGCAAGAATGACAACTCAGTACAGCAGAGGAACACAAAACATGTGTTCACAAAACCCTCAAAGCACCTCTACCCAGTACAAGCTACATGGACTTAATAAAGTGGTCAATAAGTGTATATATCACATATGAACAGCAATATACGCAGTGCTTGAAGCGGTGCCAGTACTGCCCTGTAATAGCAGATATTTAGAGGTGCCAGTACTGCCCTGTACCAGCAGATATTTAGAGGTGCCAGTACTCCCCTGTACTGGCAGATATTTAGAGGTGCCAGTACTCCCCTCTACCGGCAGATATTTAGAGGTGCCAGTACTGCCCTGTACCGGCAGATATTTAGAGGTGCCAGTACTCCCCTGTACCGGCAGATATTTAGAGGTGCCAGTACTCCCCTGTACCGGCAGATATTTAGAGGTGCCAGTACTGCCCTGTACCAGCAAATATTTAAAGGTGCCAGTACTCCCCTGTACCAAAAGATATTTAGAGGTGCCAGTACTGCCCTGTACCAGCAAATATTTAAAGGTGCCAGTACTCCCCTGTACCAGCAGATATTTAGAGGTGCCAGTACTCCCCTGTACCGGCAGATATTTAGAGGTGCCAGTACTCTGAAGTGAAAAACAAAGAGGTGCTGGTACTGCGTGCTGGTGAGTACCCGCCCACTTTAAATTCTGAATATAGATATCCGATAGTTACATAATTTATATAACATGTACATTCTGTAAATAGCACATTTTCTAGACTTGGTGCTGTTCTGTTTTGTTTGTTGCCTTGTGCTTTACTGAAGGCATTTGGACAGTTTGGCCTTTTTAAGAAGTGATCTTAAGAAGTGTTGGAACGTATTTCTTTTTTTTTCTGGCCAGGTCTCAGTGTCCAACAAAGCGTGACCAGATGTTCATCAATTAAATTGGGACCCTTGTCACCAAACTGACTTCATTTAATTTTATCATGCTTGAAAAGATTTACAACAGCGGGGGATTGCGTGTGTGCCTTGGATGCAGAAGGACTTCCATGGGCAAGAATCCCAGTCGACTTCCTTGTATTCCAGTCAGATCCAGCCCAGGGGCCTTTCGCTCCTATTTTTCCCAGAGTGATGCTCAAGTTGACAGCAGAACTCAATTAAAAGCTTGGGAAGACCATTTAGCTATGTTACTCATTACAGCGTTAGAGGGACTATAGAGCATAGTGAGTGAGCTCAGGACATTTATTTATTTGTTTTTCCCTTTTTAACTGCAAGCCATTCTTTACGTTTCCCATTTACCCCTGCAGCCTCAAATCGCTGCAAGCATTAGCAAGTTGCTTTATAGCTCTACATTAGTCTTTCTTTGAGGAAAAGTAAGTAAAATAAAAAAGAATAGTCAAATAAAAACCCACATGGCCACTGAATATACTGTAGCTGTCATCCAAGCGTAGAAACCTGACACGGAATGCTACCTTTCTTTCACCGGAGATGGAACTGATGTATTGTATAGTTTTAGTTCATTATAAACATGTCCCTCTTGTCTTAAATGTTTTTGCACATAGAGGGATGTGAGAGCCACTACAAAGTAATGTGACAAATCAATTTTAGAATTTGCACATTGCAAATGATTGTATTACAATTTCCATTATAACGCCTCAGTTTAATTTCTAATTTTAATGGTTTTATTTTATTTTAAATAAAAAATCTTTCAATCAAATAAGATTTTAACGGAAGGAAACCAATGAAATAGAATTCCTTACATTATGTTGCTGCTCCTAACGCACTTTCTTTTATGTACAGTGGTCGCTATAACGTGGTTCACCTTTCGCGGCCTTGCAGTTTCGCAATTTTTTTGTGCAATTTTGCATGCTTTTTTACAGCGCATTGTGCTCTGTGTCTTGATTAGCGCATTGTGTTCTGGCTCCTGATTGGCTGTAGACCATTGTCAAATGTTAATGTTATGGTATTAACATGAAAATGTTAATGCCTGTCTGAGAAAAGTGTATAAAGTGTGTAGTGAGGGGTTTTACAGCCTTAAAACATCTATAATAATTGTAAAAAATAAAGCTGACTACGTCACGAATTTCGCCTATTGTGGGTTATTTTTAGAACGTAACTCCCGCGATTAACGAGGGACCACTGTAGTGCTATTTTTTATTGGCAACTATTTTTACTTGATTCTTTGATCATTCTATTTTTTTTATTAAAATAATTATGGTCCAAGGCTGTCACCAAACTAAATTTATCCTAATTGAAACTCCAGTCTGTTTTAGAATTTAAACATATATGTTATGAATATGTTTTGAAAATCAATGAGCAATTTAACAATCAGTTGGGTTAAATAACTGAGTGCTACTGAAGTTAATATCCATGTCGCTACATTGCTTTTAGTTATGTCATCTTACACTTTCATTCATCTTGCAGTAACTGTTACACTGTGTTTATCTATGCATTGTTCAGGGCTATATAGTAAGGTAATTGTAGAAGTCTACTTTCTTCTGCTCAGCTGGTGAGAGTTCAGGATTTGTCTTCCAATCCTGATGACTGAAATAGCAATTTAAACATTTTGAGGCTGCCTTGGCACTCTGTAGTGGGGTATTAAATAAGATTTATCTGAGTGGGCTTCAACTATGCTTTATAGGTCATTTCCCTTGGATCTTACTCTGCGCCCCCAATATCCCCCATCAGCCATCCCGTAAATAAATCAGCCACAAAGGCAAGGTTTCTATCTTTGGGGATTTAATTTACCCGACAAGCACTGAGCCAATGCAAGTTATTTTCAAACCGACAGAATGTAAAAGGGTCCTAGGAAAAGTGTGTGCCTAAAAATTAAAAAGAAGAGAGAGATAGAGAGAGGTAATATAAAGGCTTAAAAGATAACATTCCATTTTATATCTCTTTAATGGTAGACATTGTTATGATTATAGTTTTTCCTTTCCTTATTACAAATATTTTTGCACGTTTAAGTTTTTCAAAATTGCAAATAGGATGAAGAATTACTACAATTATGAAATGTTTAGGTCAAAAGTAGGGTGTGTTATAGGAGTGTACGGATAACAGATTGTTGGTAGGAGTTTGGCTCTGAACTGTCCCGCGGGTTCTTCAGCTCCTAATGCTCAAATTTAAGAGAAATGAAGACTACTGCATTTGTTTTGTTTGAGCATAGAAGTGTGACAATGTGGTTCATTTGCAATCTCCTGGAAACAAATTTCAGTTTGTCAGATTTTGCAGACTTGTTAAACTTGTTAAGGTCTGATTCATTAAGCACAAATGTATCATGGATATGTGGGACAAAAATACTAACCCTGGCATCTGAAGTCAGGGCTGCTTCCATGAATGTTGCTAAGATTTTCCATTTTATGCTTTTAGTAGAAGTGGATGTGACTATCACATTCTGTGGTAGGAAGGAATCAAGCTATGCTATTTGATATTTATTTTATATCCCCACAGTTTTTCCATATCTTATTCATGTATTTGTTTGTTTGTTTTTTGCATTTGAATTGCATCACAGAATCAAGAGAGGATAGAAGGTTTTACTATAAATAAGCTCTTGTTATAGTGGTTCCTGCTTAAGATCCCATTTCGTATGGTAACATCAGTAGATTGTTGTATTATTTCTCAGTAGTGATGCTAAGAAAACCAATGAACATTTCATTGCTTATAAAAGTTGCTCACAAATGTAAGTGTCTCACCTTCCCATTAAGTCAATTAAAACCTGTTAGTGGGGCAAATTGGGGCAGGCATATGTTAGAGCCGTTCGCACAGATCTGCAGCGAAGGGATAATAGGTGTTTAAATTTGACTTGTCATGCTCGGCACTTGCCTGCCTTGTTCCACAATGAGATTTTGGCTAGCATGTGTAAGATTCGAGTTTGGGTGGGCATGATCCCCCCGGGCAGCTTATTCCAGAGACCGCAATTCCACGTCCCGGACACGTGCTCCACTAAACAAAGAGCTACATGGATGAGTGACTTCCTCAGGGAGACTGCTGTTTGTCTGTGGTCCTTTCTCCTCTTCAAGAGACGGAAAATAGTCGAAAAATAAAGAAATTTGAGAATCAAGAAAAATACTCCAAATTTGTAATCAAGAATAAAGTCAAATATCAATTAACATGGTGTTAACAAAATGCAGACCATTTTAGGTAGAAGAGGCATATACTTCTCCAAGATAATGATTTGTTATATTCTACTTGTTCGTGGGGAATATTTAAAATCATCCTTCTACAATTACTATTATTATTATTATTATTATTATTATTATTGTTGTTGTTGTTATTATTTCAAATGTCATAGTTATGAAGAAGATAATTCTTTAAAATTTCTCAATGGGAAAAAAAAGACAATGATTTTTGTTCAGGGAGGGAATAGATTTAAGCCATATTAATTATAAGTGAAAAAGTGCTGGCTTGTTGGTCGACTGAATGTCACGACACCGCCATGATAAGGAGGAAAAATGGCAAATGTTCGGCTTCATAGAAAATCTCACCTCTGTCAGATGACTACAATGAATCTGCAAATTACTTTTTGTTTTTTGCAAGAACATTTCTGAAATAGAGATAAGCAACCAATTATTTAGTTGACATTTTCATAAAGTTATCCATGCGTGCCCAAAGTTAAATTTTATGGGAAGTGTTGTCCATTTGAACTGCTACTTCAGTTTTTAAGGAATTTATTAAAATGCCAAAATTAGAAAGATGTTTTAATTTTCTAAATTTAACCACCATATATACTTCCATGTAAATAGACATTAATCTCTCTACTAGCCTGTTTGTTTGTGTATTGTTTGTTTGTGTCTTTTATTAATTTATCTTTGTCGTTTTGGCAATATGTAGTGCTATGATGCAACCTAAAGGTTAGTTTACTTTTTCATATGTTTTTTTACATTTTTTTTTACGTTTTTTTTCTAGCCCTGTTTTGGTTTTAACCAACCTGTCACCTCTACTGTACTGTTTCAAGACCTATAGATCTATAACTGTGAGAAAAACTATGTGTAAAAGACTCTGTTAGGAAAAGCCTCAGTAACAGTATCATCATTGAGGACGGTGCCAAAGAATCACGCCAATGAATTTTAGCTGAGATATTTTATCCCGTGCTGAAAAGTTATAATGCATCCTTACTGGCTTCTTATATCACACGTGTAAAAGGAACAGTCTGTAGTGCAGACATCGAGCTGAATGATTCAATCAGATATGATTTGTCTAATCTGTTGCTGAAATTACATATTCCTTTATAAGCATTTAATTCTCAGCTTCATTAAGTACGCAGTGCAGGAAGCTCAGGCATCAATTCACAGTGGGTGGGACACAGGGAGCAGCTCAAAGCCAATGAGAAAGGGCTGAGTTTGGCATC
This sequence comes from Stomatorhinus walkeri, assembly GCA_026784285.1. Taxonomy (NCBI): domain Eukaryota; kingdom Metazoa; phylum Chordata; class Actinopteri; order Osteoglossiformes; family Mormyridae; genus Stomatorhinus; species Stomatorhinus walkeri. The sequence continues at coordinate 14,403,681 of JAODUD010000040.1, read as the reverse complement.
ACTATGGCATTAGAGCAATGATCCCTTTTAGACATGTTGCAGGCATGCTTCTTTTTGCAACGACACGCTCCCCCAACAAATATCTGCAATTTCAGGTGCAATCCTCAAAGACTAACGGCTTTATTGCAGTTCTGATTGGCCCTTGTTCTTGTGAGCATGTATATTTCTTCAATCCCTGCTACCGACTGGCATGCTGCAATGATTATACACTTATTAAATCACTTCACCAAGTCTACCAATGTCTCACGTGTCAGTCAATTCCTAGTTAAAATATCTCCTCTTAAACCTACAGGACTCAGTGAGTTACCCCCCCCCCCCCTGCATTTTTTATTGCCTGTTTTCTGAGGGATGTATGTATTCCTGGCTGCTGCCGGAGTTCACCCAGAGGTCCTAGAGAGAGAGATGCAGATCATAGGCTCTCTCACTCTTAGCCGCCCCCTTTGCTCCAGTTATGAGGATTAGCCTGCCATTCCTGACATCTCCTCTTTCATGTGGACTTAAGGCCTGTTGAAATTTATGGTGCCTCTTGACACAACTGTAAAATATTCACCTAGTTTACACAGCTCTTCGGGGCTCACTCCCTCTGTCACTGCTACAAACATCTGTTTGTAGAACTGTTAAATTAGTCTAAAATTAAACATCAAGGACTGTTGATAGGAGTGTCAGCCACAGAATGTTCAGAATGCAGAAGTAAGCAAGGCACACGGTCGAGGGAGGGGGTGAGTTGATGGCATCAGGAGGAAATCTGGGTAACTAACTTTTAATGCGGTCCTTCTATAGGATCTCAGAAGGCCGATGAAACGCCTTGAATGACATACGAGCTGCCACATGGAGGCTAACCTCAATAATTAAAATTGAAAAGTCTTTGGCTTGAACCCAGGTTTCACAAAGCTATTAAAGCAAATGCCTTTTGGGTCAAAATGTAGCAAAGTGGTAAATTAACCAGACCTACAATTGTCATTTGAGCAAACGTATTCATTTGATTAATGAGCTTGATTTCCCAAACCGAGTTTCACTTGGACTGGAGATATTCTGCCCTCACTTAAGAGTTTTAATTTCAGCTGTTCTTTAGCCAGACAGACAAATAACTCGTACACACACTTCCACATTATAAGAAATGTATTGTTCTTTCAATCAATTGAGAGGGCACCAAAACAGAGTAAAACTATAATGTAGAAACATGCACAATTACCTGAATATTAAACTAATACATAACCAAATGCAACCTAAATGTTGTTTCAAGTGATTAACAAAGGTCACTGGAACACTGAATGTTAGCTTGATTTAGTTAATTTAGTTAACACTTGAGTCAGAGAGTCTTGTTCTTTTTATTCTCCTTACAAAGTTCTAAAAAGATTTTTAGTTCCTACAGATACGTATTTGAAAAGCAGAGCATTCAAGGTTTCTGGTGCTGTTTTTTTTTAATGTTTCTCCAACAAGAACTCACAGAGTTTTTCTTTTTTGATCGGTTTGGCAAGATTTCTGTTTGATCCTGTGAGTGGCATCATCGACTCCAGAGGGTCGTGCAAAGGGATAGACCATGATTCACTTGTCTTCCACAAAGACAGCCATGGCTGTGACCCAGTACATAGACTGCATCCTTCAAAGGCTGCAGTCGAAGGGCGAAGGCGTCACAGTGGCGGGACACTGGCTGTCCCACTTCAAAGGCTCCTTCAAGTGCAGCCTAGAAATGCGTCCTTCCTTTCCTGTGCCGTGATGCTTCCTGAGATTCATTGTGCTGAGGTAAAGTGGGTTTGTCCCAGCAAGGTGATAGGAGTGGCGCTTACAAAAGGGTAAGGGGTGGGAACAGCTGATGACATAAATAGGGAAATATCCATAGGCCAGACCGTCCCCTTTCACCACACTTTCAGTTTGACTTTTGAAGTACCATCTACAAAGAAAGGCTACGCCTTTGCAGACCGTGTCATTCGAACTTTGCAGCCCATGAACTAGGACACAGCTCCGTGTGTCTCTCGCTGAATACTAGCGAATCTCACCGAACACTAGCAAATCTCACTGAACTCTAGCGCACCTGCCCCTGCTTAATTAAATGGCTAATTGAACCTGTTCTTGGCTGGGATCAGTTAGAACCCAACCTGAATTGACTGCTCACTACTCACTGATAAGCGTCAGCGCAGAACTCAGAATTAACCTTGGTGAAGGTTTGGTTTTTGAGGCTGTTAGTGTAGGTCTGATTTCTCTATCAGTAGCCAGCGGGTACAGACTCAGCGGTGTGGGTAACCCCTGGGGTTCATGGTCCTTATTGACTACCATTTGTCTTTGGGTTTCTGGTGGCTGGTTTCTGTGTTGGGGGGCTTCATAATCCCAGGTGGACATCATTCCACAGCTCCTGATCCGGCCTGCTGGCGTTCTGTATCCAGGGTTTTAATATCTTGGTTTATGTTTCTGCGCCTTTATATGCTCCCGGTTTGAGGTTTTCCAGTCCTCTGCAAATGAGCCAGTCTTCTGTTTTACCTCCTCCTGACCACCCATCCAGTCGGCAGCCTAAGTGCTTCTAGATCCCTGTTTCCGGCAGTGTTGAGGACGGTTAGTCTCAGGGGCCAGCGGGGAGAAGACCTGGCGTGATGGGGCGGCCCAGGTAGAGATTCTGTCATAGATCTGATTTTATGAAGGCAAGTAAAACATTTTAACCTGTATCTTGAGTCCAAGCCGTGACAACACACACACACACACACACACACAAGGTGGCACAGACCAAGCTTAAAGGAACTTCTCCTCCCATAGGACAGGAGTTGGTGTTACATTCAATGGTCAGAATAAGAGAGATTTCTCCAAGTAAAAGTGTTTCATTTGGAAGCTGGAATAGTACTTGCTTTCATTCTCTCACAGAGTTTCTGGAGCCTGATCTCCTATTGCTTTGTGTAAAGAACAACACCAGACTCGCTGTTTCCCTGCAAGTCTAGCGGTCATCGCTTGGTCATGGAGTAATACATGGCCTGCTCTACTACTCAGTCTTTCGATGGATGCCATTCCTTCAGCCTCATCAACAAATGTTTGCCTTATTATCGTATTTCACATTGTTTTTGCATTCTTGCTGTTCACTCAGGGGGGAAAGCTGGCTGACTTTAGGGGGATACTAAAAGGCTCTGTAAAATTTAACTGGTGTAATGAGGAAATAAGTGATTTATTGGCTGTATGCTCTTTGCCTTCATTAGGACTCTTATTTATGAGTATCTGTCATCAGAGTGCAGTGATAAGCGACGTCAGGTTTATGGAGCATGGACAGCGCCCTTGTTACAGTTATTACCATTGACAGCTGTTAGTACATGAACTCTGCACAGAGCACAGGGTTTATCATTACCATTTATATGTTGCAAACATTATATTTCAAAAACTGAATTCTTGAATCTGTTTTTGAAGAAGAAAGCAGGGCCTTGTTAAATTGAACTTGATTTTTATTTGTCAAATTACCACAAAAAAATCAGATTGTGGTATGCTTATTTTAGTGAAACGAACAAAGTATTCTGTACTTGAAATTATATTTTTTAATGCATTGCATGCATTATATAAATGCCACAGCAGCAACTTTGTCTGATTCCAAAGCTATAATTGTGACATACAAATGCATTCTACACCACAATATTTTAATAAACAATAAATAATATTTTTTAAATGCATTAATTACATTTGATCTCAGCCACATTATGCCATACACTCTCCCAGTGTTGTGTCCTGTGTATTATCAAATCTGACTATAGGTCCAAAGCAGCCTACTGGAGAAGTTGTTATGGAAGATGGATTCAATTAATATCTATTTTTCTTTGAAGAATACTAATATGTTTTGTATTGCTTCATAGATAAGCATTTAAAATTGATTGAATTCACATTTAACATACTTTTCTATTGATTATGTTCATTATGCATTACAAGCAGAAGAAACTATCTGCATTGTAAATAGGATCATCAGTGTTTCAATATGCAAAATCCTAATGTCATTAAAATTCAATAAAGTCAATAAAGTTGATTCCTGCATAACATTTAAGAAGCTCATATAACAGATGCAAATTTAATTTATCTTGTAAAAACATATAGGTGTACTCTCTGTCCTCATAAAATGTTTTTGCTTTAGAAAAAAATAATCTACATACTCAACCCTGTTAACCATTGTCGTAACCTTATTTTCTCGTGGTTGACTTTTCAAGGAACTATGGCATATAAAAAGATAGTCATGTTTTATTCAAAGACACTGTTAAAGGACTCTTTCTCCTCAAAGAACCTAGGCTGTAGCATTCAGACTTATAACAGGTTATTTCTCTGGGACATCGTGTTTATCCACATATGACAGATGCATCAAGGCATGAACAAAGAAAGCAGCCTTTGTTGTCCATCCCCTGCTGTTGTTCTGGATAGTGGATTTAGAAATCATGCAGGTTGTTAAGTGTGAGAGGAGCCACGCAAGACAGGGAAATCAAAGGAGGTGCTTTGAATAGTTCATTCAGGAAAGACAAAAAGATTGGTTTAGTATGTTACCAATTGAACATAGCAATCTTTATTGTAGCAGAACACAGAGTATTGTTAAGTTGGCGCGGGGCAAATAAATAGCTCATGAAAGCCGTCGGCAACCCACAGAAATGAAATAACGAGGCTTCTTCATCAAAGCTTTGTGTGTTTAGATATGAATACCGCTCAAACGAGGATTTAATGTAATGTTTTAATGTTAAGCACATAACTTGCCATCATGTAACCCACTGAGAGGATTTCATAAACACCACTAACCACCATTAACCATGCAGGGTTAGGTGGCCAGCAGTGGTCCCTTTAGGTCATTTGGATATTTGCCTGATAATTCTAGAACTTATAGTTATTTCAGAAGAAATAGGTTTAATTTCTTTTTCAGTAATACCTTGGTCTGTGCCACCAGTAATACAGCAATTATGATTTTCCAAGCAGCTGCTATCAGTCCTTATGCTTCCTCTCATTTCTTTATTTAAACTTTAAAGCATTAAGTGTAATTACTGCATTGTTTTCTGCTGTCTTGGAGTAAGGCAGCATAACGGGGAATTTCCCTTTTTGCTTTATCTAATCGCTACTCCACTTTTACTTAACATTTCTCACTTTGTACAAATCCTTGGCTCGCGGCTGTTATCTGTGCTACTTTTTTATCCACACAACATTGCATACAGACACTTTACAAAGTTTGAGACAAAACTGAATATAGAGAAAACAATGACTTTTTTGGGCATGGTTGTTATGGAATATAACATTAAAGTTACTGGGAAATTAAACAGATTCATGCTTACATAAATAATTATTGTAATGTCTCGCCACCATACCCCTCTCATTCATCTCTGCAGGAAGAAATTTAATTTGATTCTGGCTGTGAATCAGTTCTCCCTTTGTATGTGTAGAACTGCTACAAGGCAGCGCTGTGGCTCTATTGCACTTCCTTCCCCCATCGCTCCCTCTTATGCTGATCTACTGGTCACATGACCAGTGTATCATATACATACAGCTTACCTTATTTAAAATGCAAAACCAGCCCCCTTTGTATTAATTTTAGTTTAAGAATATATAAGGAATATATAAACTAAACAATGTTTGTATAAAAGTTGAAGAGCTGAGACAATTTGTGGGTTGTGCTTGAAAAAGCAGGTGGTTCAATTTCTAATCAACACTGTAGATTACAGTTTGCGCAGGTTTCCCACCATTTCCTGGCTGTTCCATTTTAAACAACTAACAGCTCCAATACTGAGATAAGGGTAAATAACTATTCCATTTCTAACACAACCAGGTTGATTGAGTGTCCTTTTTGAGATAAAATGTAAAAGGGAGTTAAGCACCTTCATGAAACAAGCATTCTGGACTGCAATATTTTGCATTTGCAGCCATTTTTGTCTATTTACTGTAGGTATTATTGTAATATTGACTGAAGTTATTGAGCTCTGACAATATGATAGTACTTAATAAAAATTAATAGTTCACCCAGAGGAAAACATGTCCATTATAAATAAAAAGTAAAATTGCAATTGTTTAGTAAAAAAGTTAACCTGCGATTTTTAATATGGTCAGTTACGCTTTCTATGTTGCTCTGGAAAACAAATACACTATTATAGAAAATTTGTTGTGAAAAATATGTTGTCAATGTCATATGCTCTGTTTGAGGTAGGGATATTCATAAGATATTAAGTTGAATTTTCATTTCAAATGATTCTATTTACCATGGCACAATAAGCTGCTTTTATTTTTTCTAATTCACTGTTGCAGCTTGGTGTTTGTGCTGATGTCATACAGTGATTTATTCTTATTGGCTGAGCTTCTGTTTATCCTGACATACCTTGATTGTTCAGCCCTGGGAATCATGCAGCTGACAAACCACATGTGCTTTCAAATTATTTGCATGAATAAAAATCACAGTCACATCCATCCTCTTCAGTGACCTTCTGAATGAGGGCCGCAACATCGGTCAAGTGCACTAATCATTTTTGTCTGCCGAAATAAAGGTGATTTTAAATAACCCATCCATTGCACCTTGGAGTCTTTTTTATGCACCATTTTCACCTACAATAAATATAGATCATTTACATTGCATTTCATCACAGACTGTTAATCTGTTAATCTTTCATTTCGGAATAGTGTTATGTAACATTGCCCATACTAGCAATGCAACACATGGCTTTAAATGGTAGAACACTGCATGAGATTGATATGAAAATTATAATGCAGTTTCCTCCTAGATGTTTTTCAAATGCTGGCTGCTCGTATTAGCGATCTGTATTTTACATTTATTTAAACATTTAGATTTATTCTTTATGCATGTACTTTCTGAATTTGACATCTCCATCCATCCAGCCATCCATCTCCTGTAGCTCCTTGTCCTGTTAGGAGTCACGGGGGGTCCGGACCCTATCCTGGGAGCTATGGGCGCAAGGTAGTGAACAACCCAGGATTTTACATTTCATGTGGTAGCAAAATGACTTCACACCTCCAGCGGGGGCTCAAATCCCGTTTCTGCTCTCTGTGGTGTGTTTGGGGTTGCGCAGGTCATACAGTCCAAAGATGTGCTGCTGGCTGAATAGCCGTATTTAACTTGCTCATCGTTTGTCAATGCATGCACTGCAACAGACTGACATTCCATGTACGATTTTCTCTGCATTGAGCCTTGTGCTGTACTTGAAATTCTGTATTATCCATGCAGTTCTGCTCAGGATAAGCAAATGGACGATTAATGGCTGGCTGGCTGGTTGATTCAATGTTTTAGTAGTTCAGTGAAATGGTATGCTGTTTTTCTCATTGCTTGATATTATTGTAAAACACAGATACGTGTATCTCTAATGTTTTGCTTCCTCCTGGCTTCAGCATGAGAAATGTGTGGTATCATAAATATTCATCATTCCTGATAGACCTTCCCCACGGAAGACATAGTGCGTTAAAGCAAGAATCTATACTACTAACATCATTAATGCAGTGCTTTAAATTTCGTATTCTGTGTTGGATACTAAAGTGACTCCATAATTTCAGGCTAAAATATTACACTTCTTACTTAAATATTATTTATTTTTCTACATCAGTGGCCAAATGTTTTGATCTTGAAAGTTGCAAATACTCCAACTGGGATAAACACTCATATTTAATGAGGGCATATATGCCAGTGATGGCCTATCATGCTGACGTTTCAGTTTGTCATTCTTACTCTATTTTCTACTTCACAAGGATTCACCAGCACAGAGTCATATAGAAAAGTGACCCAAAGAATATAACGTGACAGTGAGATCACAAATATTCCTGGTGAGTTGACTGAACAGTTTCTCAGGACCTATGAGAGTAAAATTTTGCACTTATTCAAATGATTATATATGTATTTCTAGGGGGCGCTGCCAATCATAAATTATAAATCCTCTCTGTGGGAGTAAGAATTGACTGCTATGGCTGCCTTTACTCTTCCTTGATAGAGTAAAACCAGACAGATGGCGCCATTTTCTAACAATGCAAATGCAACATAAATGGGCAAAACACCTTCAATAAAAGCATGGTGAAATAATGAGCTTTAAAGGGGCAGTTCACTCCAAAACTGACAGCGATACTTTGCAGTGAAGAGTTTAATGTAAGAACAATTTTCTTCTGCCGAATACCCTAATCGTATAACTGCACAGAAGATGCAAGCACAAGCACGCTGGTGATATCTTCTGTGCAGTGATATGACTGGTGTGTGTAGTTCGGTGGAAGATAATAGTTTGTAAATTTAACTTCTTACTAGAAAGTCTGTGGATTATGTTCAGTAACTGGATCATGGTTTTTGGTAAGAAACATTTCTGTTGAATTTTTCAAATGCTTTTTTCTCGCACTTTAATCACCACAGAAAGGATGACATCACTCCCCTTATGTTAATCACCACAGAAAGGATGACATCACTCCCCTTATGTTAATCACCACAGAAATAATGCCATTCACTTCCCTTATGTTAATCACCACAGAAATAATGCCATTCACTTCCCTTATGTTAATCACCACAGAAATAATGCTGTTCACTCCCCTTATGTTAATCACCACAGAAATAATGCCATTCACTCCCCATATGTTCGAGGGAAGCCCGACATTTCTAAGGCCAATGTCTCCCAAACTAGGTGACTCCCAGCAGAACATCCTAGATGGATAGACAGCACTAAAGCCCTTCTAAAACGTATCTTGTGTTTTAGTTTTGGGCTGAATTGATCCTTTAACTGCATCCACTTCTAACTGCTGAAGTCAGGAGTCACAGGCTCGCTTGAAAGCTTGACCTCGTTTGTGGCGATACTACAAGTGATTAATTTGTGGCTAATATCCATTTGAAGCCAGTGGAAAAGGAATAGTCCATGGGTTTTTGAACAAACCAAATAGTGTATTGGATTGTAATGGATTACATGGGTATGGATTATGTTCCTGTCTCTGGGATTTTGGGATCAAATTATTTATTAATGAGCCACCTACTCTTCCTCTTTTAAACATGACACCACTCATTTATTCATAATACCAGAGGCTGCCTCTTTCAATCCATCCTTTACTTTATTTCCTCATGACAAGGGTTGGCAAGAAAATATATGTATGGTTATGAAAACATAAGAACTTATTCAGCATATTGGTGTCACTGCCAATCCTGATCCTTCTCCCAGGAATCACACACATCCATCCACTACCCTGATACAAATAGCAGGTGGAAATGGAAAGATGAGGCTAGGAAATGCTGTGAGCATGATAATTAGCCCCAGTTGCATTCACCATTTTTAGAAGACTTAGCATGATTAGGCAAAGGCCCAGCATCACCCCTGTAGATATAAATGGTTCCAAACACCACATTTGTTGTTATGCTCACAGTGTTCTTGTTTCAGATATTTAAATGGACGAAGTGCTAAAACTAATTGGAAATTTTGCATATTTGATCATCCGCAGGTTCCAAACCACATTGGTCCAAATTTATTTTACTATTTTTTAAACTATGCAACAAAGTTGAAGGCTTCATCTCTGATTAGAATACTAACTTTGCATCTCATGAATGTTAACATCTAAATATCTCCTTTTTACATTAGATATTTAAAGAAAATCACACAGTGCAATGTGCATGAATGCTGTACAGTATTTTTATCGAGGTAATAAAATATGGTCAGACTTTATTTGGAACAATAAGTGGATGATTTAAGAAGAGTTTTTTTTTTTGCAGCGTAAATAATGGTTGGATTAGATATGCTCTCCTGGAGCCGACACCTTATCGTGGTGGAGGGGTTTTTGTGTTCCAATGATCCCAGGAGCTACGTTGCCCGGGGCTTTAAGCCCCTGGTAGGGTCACCCAAGGCAAACAGGTCCTGGGCGGGGTCCAGACGAAGTGCGACTCAAAAGACCCCTTATGATGAACGACAACCTCGATTCACGGTTTCCCTTGCCCGGACGCGGGTCACCGGGGCCTCCCCCTGGAGCCAGGCCTAGGGTGGGGCTCGATGGCGAGCGCCTGGTGGCCAGGCCTGCACCCATGGGGCCTGGTCGAGCACAGCCCGAACAAGGCACGTGGGTCCCCCCTCCAATGGGCTCACCACCTGTAGGAGGGGCCAAAGGGGTCGGGTG
>JAODUD010000040.1:14339411-14372766 GCA_026784285.1 Stomatorhinus walkeri | reverse complement strand
GGGAGGTAAGCCAGTGACAGGGAGGTAAACCAGTGACAGGGAGCTAAGCCAGTGACAAGGAAGAAAGCCAATGACAGGGAGGTAAGCCAATGACAGGGAGGTAAACCAGTGACAGGGAGGTAAGCCAGTGACAGGGAGGTAAGCCAGTGACAAGGAAGAAAGCCAATGACAGGGAGGTAAGCCAGTGACAGGAAGGTAAACCAGTGACAGGGAGGTAAGCCAGTGACAGGGAGGTAAGCCAGTGACAAGTAAGAAAGCCAATGACAGGGAGGTAAGCCAGTGACAAGGAAGAAAGCCAATGACCGGGAGGTAAGCCAGTGACAGGGAGGTAAACCAGTGACAGGGAGGTAAGCCAGTAACAAGGAAGAAAGCCAATGACAGGGAGGTAAGCCAATGGCAGGGAGGTAAACCAGTGACAGGGAGATAAGCCAGTGACAAGGAAGAAAGCCAATGACAGAGATGTAAACCAGTGACAGAGAGGTAAACCAGTGACAGGGAGATAAGACAAAGACAGGGAGGTAAACCAATGGCAGGGAGGTAAACCAGTGACAGGGAGGTAAACCAGTGACAGGGAGGTAAGCCAGTGACAGGGAGGTAAACCAGTGACAGGGAGGTAAACCAGTGACAGTCAGGTAAGCCAATGACGGAATTCATTGCATTTACTGGTATTTCTGTTGTCAGCCTCCAATACTGATTAGACTTTTTCCTGGTGGAGGGAGGCTGGCTTCTTCCAGTGGCTTCCCCTCTGAGATGAAGGGCAAAAACAGGCTTCTGAGGGCCGTGTCTCCCATAAGCAATTTAACCAGGGTTACAGGGGGTGTAATTGCAACCCCTACTGGTCCGGTGAAAAAGCTATTTGAACATTACAATAAAATTTAATAAATCAAATTATCTTGCAAAATTACATTTGAATCTGTAGCTAATTTATTCACATCCTGTACTCGTGTTGCGCTCCAGGACCCCTGTGCTCTTGACTGTCTGCATTCCGGCACCTATTTGCCCGGATCCAGCAGCTCTCCGGTCAAAAAAAAAATAACATTAATAAAAATGTTTTTTAATTTCCAGGCCAGTTTTCATGCAGTTTCACATCGTTTTTTAGTTTGCATCTTTTCTTTAAAAATGCACAGCATGCTTTTAGCAGCGTGTTTCGTAGACGTTCGGTGAGCTGTGTCTGTCTCGTAGCTCCTCCGCTGTCACAGGAATGATTTTGATATGTTATTTTAAATGTATTTACCTGTTTATACATTTATTTGTCTGGATGAATGACTGGGTTACATATGATTCCTTGGAGAAAGATACTTGACAGAGTTAGCACTATTGAGACGTGACATCAGCACTTATACCAAAGCATAACTCTCAGTGACTGAACATAGTGTATATGGTAACAAGTAGAGAAAGCTAAGTACTTTTATATTGCTATATATTTATGTCATACTGTCATAATACTGTCTGATTCCCTATGCATTCCTTGGGTGAAATATGTAGTCGCCAATAATGTCTGTTTATGGGTAAATAGGAGTCAAAGGCAATAGCATTACTGCATGGTGAATGGTTGTATGAGTATAACCTTCAGATGGTTTAGCACTATGCTTTGCTATCAGTTTAGACACCGTGGATGTTTGAAAGGGCACAGGCTGATCTGAGGGCTGCCTTGTGTTAGTATTGCTTATTAGTAACTTTAATGAGATCCATAGAGATCTCCGCCGCTATTTCCCAATCCACAACTTATCGTCACACTGTCATCTATGCCACACACACAAATCCGTGGACAGTTGAAAAAGGAAGATAAAGCATACTGTGTAATTTAGACACCAAGCCATGAACTTAATGTGATGTGATTACTCAGATTTTTGTTCCATAGCCTGAGAAATAATCTCAAAGTAATTATATCTCTGTAGGAATAAGTTGTCTTATGCTATGAGTCTACAGCATTTCAAAAGCAATAAAGTAAATGGCTGTGTTGTTAAAGAAAAGATTATCCCTTTCCTGTTCTCTGCTATGGGTCTGAACTGCACTTCAGACGTATTTTATCTCAACTTTAAATTGACACATTCTTTTTAGAAATGTGAAATTTTCTAAGAATTATACACTGGAGTAAACACCTACATTTGGATGTATATACACACACAAAGGAATTGGTTTACAAAAATTGAAAAAGAACAGCAGACTTCTGTCAGTCTGTATATGGGGAAGTTGAGACTATTTCAGGCAGCTGGAGTTTACCCTGCATGGGACGCCAGTCAGGAATTACTTGTGCAGATGCAAAATGCGGCTCTTGCAGATGTTGGTTACGAATGCAAAATTTAATTTAAAAGAAAAGGGTAACGTGACAGAAGAAACACCTCTGAAGCGTCAAGGAATCTAATTTATATAAAAGTTCTGTGTTCCACAGAAAAGATAATTATGATTAATGAAAATACTGTGATGAATACTGAAAAATTATCTTGATTATAATGCAGCCTTGAATAGCGACTGAATAGGAATAGGAAGGGCAAGCTGTTTGAACAAAGTAAATATCTCTCCTTGACTTTTAAAATCCTAATTCTGATGTTGAATTTTGACATTTTTTTTCTCTTTAGAGTATTGTAATTTGGATATTTAATTTTAAATCTCTTTTTTTGTAAATGCATGCATGTTGTTTAAATGGAAACTTGGAAGCTGATTCTATAAGGAATATCTAATGTAATTTCTATATGATAGTATTGCTCAGATTATCTGTTCTGTTTGATTTATTAGAGTTATAAAAACATAAGACTCTTTGATTTAACTCTCATTTCTCAGACCCTTTGAGTAAAACTCATCTTAGTTTCTAGAGTTTTAACGTTGGCTTAATCTATACTATACATATCTCCAACGTATCTCCAGGCATCTTGAAAATTATGCTGCAATTAGATTGAAACTACTCCATCTCCTATGATCATATATCTTGACACAGTTGAAATTTTCATGTATTTCCATATTCATAATCTATCTGAAGTTTCTTACTTTACTGTGTAACTGGATATATTTAGTCATTTCTTTTATGCTATTTGTCAAGTAGTAATTCTTATACCTCACGTGTTTCAAATGTTAATACAAAAATACAAATTTTTGAGATGAAAATATGCTCAGTAACAAATTCTGTTTCAGGGAGGTGTAGGTGTGCCGTGGTATTCTCTGTGACATCACACTTCCTGGCTTGGGGTTTTCATTCCCAGCGCTGTATTCACCTTGCTGTTCTGTGGCCGCTCTGTTTCCTCCTGCAGTACAGAGACATCCAATTCAAGTGAATAGGTTTCTCTAAACTGTCTACAGTGTGTGACTGAGTATGTGCCCTGTGGTAGATTGTTGTGTCGTTCCCTGTGCTCCCTGAGATGGGCTCCAGATTCACCGACACCCTGCCCGTGCTGGTCAGCCATGGAGAAATCTAAAGTGAAATATACATTTAATAATTACCAGTCCCAACGCAAGTCTTTCCCTGTGATTCCCAAATGCTAAATTTAACATGCTGTTATGTACTGTATTCTTAATATGTCTTTATAGCGCAATGTTTCCATATAATTGCCATATATTTGAATGCTGGAGCCTTTGGGTGTGTTCTTTAACATAACTTTTTATTAAGACCCACAAAAAGAAATCAAGTGCTCATTCACGGTGCCTGTTGCACATGTTTAAATCCCATTGCAGGCCTATTACCCATGCTAACAGTTTTACACGTACTGCCATTTGTGCCAAATAATAGTAAATGTCTCCCTCCCTGTTTCCGGAGTGAGGTCATATTTCTGAATATCATGTCATGGCCCTGACTGCATTTCTCTTCGTTCAGCGTTTCCTTTGACCTTTTCAGAGGTCTCATGATACAGGAGTGCGAGATCTTCCCCGTATACATTGCGAAGGAGCAACACTCTTAACAGAGAAATGTTGCTTTATTGAAATGAGGGGACTGTGTTTGCACTTGAAAACTTACCTCTTAGCCGATGTTTAGATTCTAATTGAAACAAATGCGTTCCCACATCCTCTGCCGCACAATTGCGAGGTTAATTTGTATCTGTCTGTGCATTTTATTCCTTCTGCACTGCAATTCTTTTCATTATTACCCCTATGGCTGCGCACAGAGACAACTGCTGAATGCCAAATGGATCCAATATCCCAACACAGGATTGTAAATTAATTCCTTATTTCCAAGATTAAATTAGTACATTAAAAATGCCTGTCATCCTGTCATCATTGCATTACTTGATGAGAGCATATCTAATGACGAATTCCATTCTGAGATGTTCAATTTAATTTTTTTCCCTCTTTGGACATCAGGCTCTCTTTGGGCTTAGTTAATGTCTTCTCTGTCCTCCATTTTCATCCAGCACAACATTAGACAAGGTCAGGTAGGGCTCTCCCTACTTGTGAGTCAATGTACAGCTGTGATCGGACAAAGGAATGCTTAAATTTTTCCTGTTCCCAGAATTCTTTATTTTTTCGTTTCTGGCAAGGGGAAAGAAAGGCCGAAATCATGGTCACCAAAGATTTGTACTTTCTTTTGAAAATTCCCAGATTGAGATCTGTGCCTTTCTATGAACTCTTTGTATGACATTTTGCAAATCTTTAGCACTAATCTTCCAGCAAATAATAGCAATTTACCAAATCACAATTTGTTCCTGGCACAGGGTCACTAAGCAGTATCTAGGTTTATAGTTCCTAGTTCTTGGTGTTTGGTAATAGCTGACCGCCTTCTGCTTAATGACCGCAGGTGTGACGTGTACCGGTGGCATTCCTGTCCGTGTCACTGTGCATGCAGGTAGAGTGGCTGAAGAATGAGGAGCCGGTGAACGCCCTCAACGACGACAACATCGACACGCGGGCCGACCACAACCTCATCATCAATGAGGCCCGCCTTTCCGACTCCGGAAACTACACCTGCCTGGCCAGCAATATCGTGGCCAAGCGCCGGAGCGCCTCAGCCAACGTGGTGGTGTTTGGTAAGGCGCGTGTCATATGGGTGTCACGTAACAGGACAGATCGATTTCTTATGTGTCGTGTTTGATAACATTCATTTTAACTCTCACCTTTCGAGACGTATGTGGCTCTGCAGGGTTGAACTCTGTGCCCATGATTGGAAGGTCAGTGGTGCAAATCAGGGTTTTTCAACACTGGGCCCTTGAGCAAGGCTTTTAACCCCAAATGCTTCAGAGACTGCCTGACCCTGCTCTCTGATCCTTGCTTGTATGTCGCTTTGGATAAATGCATCTACTAAAAATAAGTAAATGGTTTTAGAAGAAACTAATCCTACTGTAGCTTCTGCATGAAAATGTTTTATCTGGTGTAATCTGGTGCCTGTTACTCTAGTGACAGCCACCTTTCCTTGCATTTTTATTTTCTTTTTTAGACACGTTGTTAAAATGTAAGTCACCCCCAAGAAGCCCTGATTGCTCCAGGGAACTCGCTGACCCTGCTTGTTGGAATGCGTCACTTTGAAAGTGAAAGTGTCTGCTGAATATATAAAATGTAAATGTAAAATGTAAACATAGAAATTGTAGTGTAGAGTATAATACTGCAAACAAAGACTGCATAGAAAATGATGTGGACTGGAGCAACACTAAGGAATAACATATCCGTAGCGGGCTGCCAAAATCCAGGCTGTTCCCAGCTGGCCGAGCCGTTTGCATGTCGCCGTACATGAAGGGCTGCCCTTCACCGCACCCCGATTAAGATACGCCCCCCACCCCGTCCGTTCCCATTTCTCCCCTAAGTGAACGGCGGCTGGTCGCTGTGGACAGAGTGGTCAACGTGCAGCGTGCCGTGTGGTAGGGGGGTCCAGAAGCGTTCCCGCACATGCACCAACCCCGCCCCGCTCAACGGGGGTGCCTTCTGTGAGGGTATGTCCATGCAGAAAATCACCTGCAAATCAGACTGTCCAGGTGAGCTGCCTTCTTCTTTGTGGCTAAGAAATTGACTAAAGGCACGCAAATATCGCCACACGTTGTTTCACAGAATGGACTACATCAAAGGACCGAATAACCTTGACGCGTCACGGACCACAAAAAAGGGACTAAATGGCTTTAATGCATAATACACAGTACTACTTAGTATATTTTTCAAGTGCAAACACTGCAGTTTGATTAATACTCAGAAAGTAGTATAGATTTACTTGCATTTATTATTAATATTATTATTATTATTATTATGATTTATTTAATACAAAAAGCCCATCAATACTACATTCCTTTTTTTTGGTAAATGCAGGCACCGATTACTGGCTGGCATTTCTAGAGTTGATGGATGATTTCTCTGTTGTTGTCATGGTAATGAGACCCATGCAGAAGTGCAAGCACATCCTTTTAGCTTTCTTCTTTCACTTGAATGCTAATATTATTCCCTCGGAGTAAATTCCACCATCATCAGATCAACCATGTAATCTTGGATGCTTGTGTGTGCCTTTCAGTAGGCGCTACAGGCTGCATGCTAGCTAAGGATGCCTAAACTAAATTTCCCTTATTTAAATCCCGTTACTGTCCTCAGTGTTATATGTAATTTGAATCGTTTCAGTGAAACAATTTGGAATATAAATCAATGAAGGAATAAATCGCTTTGTATAAAAATGTCTACCAAGCAGTTGAGTGATAATAAATCCTTTAAATGTACAGTGTATCACTCACAAATGTATCACCATTAAGATCTGGGCCAGTCAGCTGGAAAAATAGGCAATTTAGAGAAAATCATATATTTGGTGCAGTAGGTTGAGCACTTTTTTGTCGTAAGATAATACACCTTTGCATAAAAATCAGGAAGATTTTTTTACATGATATCACTGTAAGGCATGGATGGACAAGGAATGTTCACGGTCATGTCCAGAATAACGCCCTCTTCAGGATGCTGAAGAGTAACAATTTGCCTTAGTCTTGCATCCACTGCGCTATAGCTGCACCCAGACTGAACTTGCAGTGTGAAAGGTGCTCTGCCTTGTACTCTGCAGTGGATGGTGTTTGGGGGGAGTGGAGTGAGTGGACAGCCTGCAGCCCAGAGTGCGACAGACAGCGTAGCCGGGAGTGTTCAGCTCCGGCACCCAGGCACGGGGGCAAGCTGTGCGAGGGGGCAGGCCAGGCCACGGAGAACTGCACTGGGGGACAGTGCACCCAGAGTAAGTCCCTATCGCATTCAGTTCTGTAATCATCTCGTCATTGACACTACACATGCATCATCACTGCTATCATTCTAATCCATGGTCCTTTACCAACATGTCAAAAACGAGAATAGCATCCGCAGGAGACAAATATCAAATAAATACCGCAATAGAATGCAAAAGGAATAAAATAGTGCCTGTAGTGTGTGTTTTTCCCCTAAAGTATTTCTCCAAACATCATTTTATTTCTCAATCTCTTCTTTTCTGGTGAAGGATAAACCAGCTAGACTCCTAGTGAATTACATATCTGTTGTGCAGTGACTGCCGCAGCTGTATCAGGTGTTTTTTGGCAGTGGTAAAACATCATTCTCTGAAGTGTGCCCTGTCAGGCTGTGCTCCGAGCTTTTCGGCACGCTCTGACTTGAAAACAGCATGACTTTCCTGGTACGGGAATGGAGTTTAATTGCCTCTTTCATTCCGTGTTTCTGTCTTTGCAGATCGCAGGTTGCTGCATGACGTGAAACCAGAAAGTGAGTCTGCTCTCTGCCTTCCCGCTTTGCATTCGTCGTGTGCTCCTAATAACATCGCAGCTCTAAATAGAATGAGGAAGAACCAAAATGTTACATTGAAAAGCTTCACTTCATAGTTAGTCTAAGTTAAATTCAGTTCTAAATAGGATTAGGTGATCTGGCTGAATAATTAATCGCAGTAATTTTCTTCAATACATATCATTCAATGTCATTAATTATCACAGTATAATTCTAGTTTTTATTTCTTTACTTCAACGTTCCCTTAGGATTCCCCCTAAACAGATTCAGATCATGAAAAGGTGACAAAGTGAATGGACTACAAACTATAATCACATTCTAATTAATAAATAAAATAAAAATGAACTTTTGTTGCTGCAGGGCGTAACGCTAGAAAGCCCTTCTGTACGATTGGTTACTGGGATTTTCCTCTGCCTGCCTGGCAGCTCGGTTTGAAGTTGCTGGTAGAGTTAACACCCATCCGCTTATTTTACGTGATCGTCCCGTATCAAAAATTAAAACAGTGTGTCCCTTGTGAACCAATACGGGACTCCATTTGATCCATATTTTACGATTATCACCCGGGTCTAGGAGTTCCACCCCACACTTTTCCCAGTTGGGTGTAGAAGGCCTGCTGGTTTCTGTGACTAAGTGCTTGTGTTATGGTTTCTTTAAGACGATGCTTTGAGTGGTGAAATAGGTTCACAGTACTTCCAGATTTAGTTGGCACAAGTTTTTGGAAGAGCTTACAAAACACAGAACCAGGATGTTGCGTGTTAGTCTTTAAATACAGCCAATCCACCAACGTCTTTCTGCTTTTTTAGCCACAATATCTCATTTTATTTTAAAATATGGGCTCTTGCTGATGAGCTGTCTCTTTCTTCACTGGCACCTTACATTTTCTCTGAGGGGGCTCCCATATCTCACGTGTATTGTCAAAATAACAGCATGTGGCATACTCCAACACTTCAGTCAGCCTTGAATTATATTTGTATGTTGTCTGTTCTAAAAATACTACCAAATAATTGATTGTAATTTCATTCATATGCCATGTGATAGACTGATGTGTTCTATCAAGCAATTTTCCTTGTTGACGGTTCATCAATTACGCATTATCTTATTGTTTAAATTTTCTATGATGATAAGACGATATATTGTTTATATAGCCCAGCCGTATCTCTAAATATCTTTTATATAGTGCCTTTCCCAGCCAATATGCCATAAGAGCTTAATATTAACTCAAACCGTGTCATAAATAAACATACTGAAAGTTAATAGTAATAATCTGTAGTAATACAGTAGTAATAATCCTATTGGAAAGAACCAGAAAATCATCATAGTCATATGGAAATTATTTTAGAAAAAAACTGTAGGGTTCAACTAACAGCGTAACCACTGTCTTATAAGGCATAGTAGATTTAAGCAATTCAGCAACAAGTGTATTGGCATAGTTCAGCCTGAAGTTTGGAGTAGGGTGGGAGTGTTCTCTTCAGCCCTGCCATTTGAGTGCAAATCACAAGAGTGCAAGATATAAGAGTGCAATCCTTAACCCTGGATTCAGGAAGAAACCAGGCATGGAGGAGAGACAACAGTATAGTGGCTTAGACATAGACCAGCATGAACTGCAGTACCAGAAGCATTATTTAGTCTAAAATCAGTCAGACTAAGATACTGTTGAGTAAGCTCAGCATAAATGATATGTAATAGCTATTTGACTTCTATTGAAATACTGAAAAGAAATCTGATAGCTAAAGTCTTTACCACTGACAGTTCTTGTATTTATTCGAAGATTTACAAGTGGGCACAAGTCCTGCAATCAGACCTGGACTGTATGCAATCAGATCTGAACTGTACACATAAATCTGTGCAGTTATATTAGGGGCAACCTGACATTACAGTGTGTTAAATGAGATTTTTGAGGTGGCTCCAGAATTTCCAGGAAAGCTGGCGAATAGACATCAGAACAGCTGTAATGGGGCCAAAATATTCTTTTGGTTCCACTTCCTGTATTTTGAAGACAGTCTGTTCTCTGAAAGTGGTAGCCTGATGTGCTATAGACAAATGGCCTTAGTCTTGCATTATCTCAGAGTTAAAAAAATACATATGGACAGGAAGTTTAAAATGACTATCAAAAGACAAGCCTGTTTTGAAAATTAAGATTTGTGCTGACTCTGCAAAACAAAAATTTAAGGCCTCAGAACTTAAAGGTGACAAGACATTTATATTGGTGTTGTAAAACTCCTCACTGTTTTCGTGGTTTAAAGTATGATAAATTTGACTTATCCCTTGTTTTATTGTACTGCATCAGTAAGGAGGCTGGTAAGATCTGCTCCAGGTTGAATGCCTAAGAAAAACACTTTAAATAAATCGTCAGTTTTATTCTATTGATCCCAGGGGAAATTCGTTGGAAGGGTGGCGTGGTGGCACAGTAGTTATCTCTCTCGGCTCATACTTGTGGGAGCAGGGTTCAAGGCTCCACATGTGTTGACTTTGCAGGTTCTTCCCATGTCATGATAAGGTTTCCTCTAGGTAGTCTCCACCCCCCCCAACCCCACAGTACCAAAACATGCTGAGGTTAATTGGCGTTTTTAAATTGCCCGTGGGTTTGCATGTGCCCTGCAATGGCTCCAGCCCCGCCTCCCCCCAATGACCTTGAATAGGATAAGAAGTTATAGAAAATGGATGGATCACAGGAATGAATGGGGACTGGAGATGGATGTAGCAAAGGATGTGGAGGAGCACTAATAAAAAAACATCCTGTCATCAACAAAATGCAAGAAATAAAATGTGTTTTCTCAACACTAAGATGATTTACTCATGTTTAGCCATTTAAAACACGGGTTCGCCCATCTCCACTTGTTCACCAGTGTCCCTTTTTGGTTTGTGGACAAGGAATTGAAGTACTCTACGTGAAAGAGCCAAGTATCATTATAATATTCTTCTGTTGCTGTAGATAATTCTGTGTATATACTGTAAATAAGAATGGCCAGTTTTTTAATGTGCAAAAGGAACATGTCAAAGCTGTTAGGCAATTTAATCTCTTGGGAAATTTGAGGATTTGAGTTTTGCACGTGCCCTTTTATTTGTGCAATCACTCTGTATTGAAAAAATAAAATCCCGTATCCAGTTTGTCCCATATTTTTCAACCATGCAATTGATCCCTCCCACCTACAAAATTTTATCGTGGTGGACCCGCAGAGGTGGGGGCAGACTCCATTAATTCTTCAGATTGAAAGCGCCAACTCTAGTGAGAACTGGTAGTTTGATCAGTGGCTATTCTAGACCATTTCAAAGTGGGGGTGGGGGCACTAAGGCCGGCTTCTCTGTTAGGGGGGGCAGATGCATTTGACCTAAATGTCCTCCAAAAATTAATTACACTAGATGTCCAGCGTTAAGAAGCAAAAGACAATTTTTAAAACCAGTAGCATTTATGCAATGCTTTGCAGTTACATTTTACAGATTTTAGAAATATGCAGCTCACTCTGATTTCCTGTTTAGATTGTCTTCCTTGACCAAGCTATTTTTTCCTGTCGTTAATTTCACTTTTCAAAAAAACAGCAAATGTGCATGCGTTTATATTTCACCTGTTCCCAGCGCACAAATTTTTAGTCCATGTATATTTATATAAATAATAATAATACATTTATTTCAGACCCAAGAAGTATACATATTTAGGGGGGGGGGGGGCACAGTGCCCCCTGACAGCATGCATGGCCCCAACGCGCCTCAGAACTGCCAACAAGAGTTTGGCGGATGAAGGTGTGCGTCTCCAGTTAGCTACACACAAAGACATGGTGAGGAAAGCATGAGAATCTGAAAAGGCTGATTGGTGTGTTTTACTTCTTAGGTGGACAGAAGCTGGCATTTAGTGGACATGGCGAGATTGAAAACCAGGTTGCTCCATTAATGTTACTTGCATTTATTTAACCTGTTGAAAACCATTAAAAACATTTTTGTCAGCATCACTTTATAAGCAACAGCTCACCAGTTTAACAGAAGGCATGTGATTGAAATTAGTAACTAATGCACACAATAGTGTACACAATAAAATGACTTAATTTTACATTTAAGTAAGGTAAAGGAACTCCCGACATTCAAGAAAAATCACAAATATTGTTAATAAGTTTGTTAAGACGCTTTCATTACATCTGTAAGATATTACGTAAGGTACAGTTACTGCTAGGCCCACTCTGTGCTATGAGGTACAGGATTTTTGTAAAACTCTGATTCTTTTAGTCGAATCTTTAGCTAAATGCATGACTCTAAACCAGGTTTTTGGCAAACAAGTGGTGAGTCTGTATTTAGTTCCATGCAGTTTACCAGAAGTGTCTGGTAGGAGCATTTCACAATAATCCCATGAGGTTACTTTGTATCTGTTGATTTGTTGATATTGTAAAGTGTGCCTAGTGGAATATTTGAAATTTCCAGTAGGTCAAGTCACAGTTGATATTTTTTGGTGGCATTTAAGTTTTTTTAATACTTGATGAGTATCACAGTGATCTGATGTTTGCCCCAGAAACAAAACTAGACTTTGAACGTAATCCACAATTTTAGATTTCACGGCCAGGACTTGGGTGGAGCTACATGGTAATAGTAATTATTTCCTCCAATTATGATGGATAATTACCCTATTATAAAAGATTAGCCATACTGAATAATCATTTCAGTTTTTAACAAATGGCATCCAGCGTTCATTTCTCTACCATGCCACTCATTGCTTTGGATAAAATGTAATGTATTATACAGACAGACTTTCGAGGATTTGTTTGCCAGTTTAGCCTTCTGTCTTATCCTTACTTTTCTTCACCAACCATTGATCCATTGTATTCTTAGAAGTCTTCCGCAGGCTAGTAGCTGCAGGCTTCGCTTTCAGCTTTTCATTTTCTAGCATATCTCTGTCTAAGGAGAAATTCCATCATGATCAGGAAAATGACAAGAACTGTGTTTCTCAAGGGCAGGGCCTTTGTGAAAGATTCTCCGCACGGCATTCAATTTCAGGCCTAGCAAAGTTCAAACAAAGAAAAACTTTCAAAATCAATCAAATCTAAAGCAAAAATTGTCACATATCTGAGTGCAACCTCAAATGTTTCTACAGTGTGCACTTAGTGCAGTACAACCATTTGAGTAATTCACACATTCGTCTGATCAGTATACAGCCTTTTGAATTTTCAGCCTTTGTGTAATATTATTATCATCTTAGTCTTTCCAGTAAAAGAACTAGTTTCATATTAGGCTTTTTTCAGATATGCAATTTTCAAGAATTCCATTAAAAAGAGAGACTTCATACCGGAAATGTAGGGAAATTAATGGGGTGTGATTATTGCAAATGAACTAATTTAATCAAATTGCATTACGTGTCCCCATAAATCCCAGTGACAGTAGCAAGCCATTGTCCTGACACCTTTGAAATCATATGCTGCAGCAAGCACTGTGTTATTGGTTCACTGGTACGTCATTAGCACTTTGCTTACATCTCTGATCTGTGCAGCGAGGTTGCTTCAATAAACAGGGACCAAACTGACTGAAGGAAACTGTTCTCACAAGAAGCTAGACAGTGAGCGAGCTTGTCAGTCAATAAGAGAGCTTTACATAAGCTCTATGTGTTGTTCTTTGTACCATAAAGTGCACTGCTTCTGTGAGTAAATGTGCAGAGAGGAGTAGGACAATGTACTTGATAACCAAGCTATTTTTTGCAGCTCGGCAACACAACATCATAATTTAACTTATGTGACCTCATATACAGCTATAGAAAATACTTTTAAAGAGGGAGTATTCAGTAGGCAGGTATTAAACTGTATGCAGAGGGTCTTTGTGCTAATTTAATTATCTTTATAAAGTATCGATCTCAAAGATTATCACACATCCGGGAGGTGCTGCTTGCTGATAAAACGTTTTCACAGGCTTGTATTTGTTAGGGAATTGGCCTGTGTACCCCGGCAGCCGATTTGTGTGCATAACCCTCTTTGGGCTACAGTTTACTGGGGAACAAGAGGGAGGTGTGCCAGCTCAACAGATGCACTAGGTGTGAAAATCTGGCACATCATCGCATCAGTAATTAAAGTTTTAAAGGGAGAACTTGTCTTGGTGTTCACAGCCATGTTGGTGTGATGTATCAGTTTCTCACCGTGGTGCTTGTCAGGGGAAACAGCACAGTGGAGAATTTTTAAAGATTGATTAACATATTTGGTACTTGTTGGATGGGGGGAGCACCGTGTGACTGTATTGTGTATTATAGGCACCCGTAGCCGAAAAAGATCACAACCTTTCAGCCTTGAAAGCTGGATTTAAATAATGTTGGAAAATTATATCTGAGGAAAGTGTAATAAATAAGCAGGAAGAGGAACTGGTTTACAAAAATAAATATCCATCCATCCATCCATCTCTCCATCCACTTATCCATCCACCTATGTCCTTCCTACTCGTCCCGTATACTTTTGTGGGGGAACCTGGAGCCTTTCCCCAGGCACAAGTCAAGGACACAAGAACCTGGATGGGATGTTAGCCATAGGAGGACACACACACACACACACACACACCGCAGGCAATTTAGAAATACCAGTTCACTTGACTTCATGTCTTAGGACTGAGGGAGGACAGATATCAGAGTAGCCTGAGGAGCCCCATCTAATGCACAAAGACGATGCAGGGACGATGTTCAGATCCCCAACAATGGTACAATGGTCCTGTAAATTGAGACTTTGTCCCAAAATTAAATGTGGAAAAACAAAAAAATGCACTTGAACTGGAAGGCAGTCATTCAAAATGTGCCACCCACACTCTCCCTCATCCTCAGATCTTCAAATCAAATGTCTATCTTCTGAGCTACACTCTTACTTTATATGGCATGCATTCCTTATACACACAGTAAATAGCAATTGTTTTGATGAAATAAAGTAAAAAAGCAAAATGAGAAAGGTACTTTTTCGTATGAATGATGCATATACCTTCTGTTCATTTATTTTTCATTTAATTTTTTCATCTGCCATCTTGCAGACTTTGAGAAAAGTTCACCACAGTACAGCGAATGTACAGCGTGACCAATAACTACGAATGCTTTCTGTCTTATAGGTATGGAGGGCACTAACGACGTGGCGCTTTACTCAGGGCTGGCTGCAGGGGTCATCGCCGTGTGCATCCTCGTGGTTGCCATCGCGCTGTACAGGAAGAACCAGAGCGAGTACGGAGTAGATGTCATCGATTCTTCAGCGCTCACAGGAGGCTTTCAATCATTTAACTTCAAAACCGCCAGACAGGGTGAGAGCATTGCTTATGTAGTGGTAACACAACACGCAACACTGAAGGTGCCAGGTGACTATGCCGGTCTGCATTTTTCCTTATAATTAGTTGTAATATATACATACCTGTTATTTGCACATAGTGTCAGAGTCTGGATGTGTTATAAAGTTTCCCATAATACCACTGCCCATCCTTCTTTGTCTACGGATCAGGCCCTCTGTTACAGCCTGGACAGAAGATCAATCCACGACGAGGACTTTCTCCGTCTTCCTTTAGACCACACGTTAGATACACATGCACACCGTCCCCTCGTGTGGAGCTGTCTGATGTTGATGGATAAATGTGAGGGAGTCGGAACATCACTTTCGTTTTTGTCATATGCACTTTAATAGCTCCCGTCGCTGTGGAGGCTGTGGCCTTGCGTTCTGGCCTTTCTCCGCTATGGGCATCCATATTTCTACGCGTGACACTTCTGGGTTAGCAGAAGTGATTCCCGTCTCGGCGCAGGGTGATAAATCCTGCCCATTTTTCCCGACAGCACTGTAAAAGGGCCACGCCAGTGGAGTTCTGCTGTGCTTCCTGTTCACCTTGTCTCTCGCTCCCAAGGCCTGGGAAGTCACTCAAACCCACGCTCTGCCTCATGGGCAGGGACCACAAGCCCAGCCATGATCCACCTGTCAGGCTATCAATTCTATTTAAATAGGCCAGCTTTTCAGGAGACTCCTTCACCCCCAGAACCACCACCTACAATGAATTAGGTTCCACAATCTATCAGGCAGCTGCAAGACCCCTTATAACAATGCAGTAAGCTCATCACTTGTTGACAAGGACACAGAGGTCACAGAGTTTCCTTGCTCTCATAAATAGTCGGGCTGTTTTGTGGTTTTGTTTACCAGGAATGTTTAGCTGTCTGGAATATACAGTGAAGTATTTGCACGAGACACTGGAAACCATAAGGAAAACCTGGAAAAGTAGCATTTCAGATTTACTTATTTGATTGTTTTTGCAGGAGAACTGGCTTTTCGTAAACAGCCTGGTAAAAAAAAAATGATAACGGTGCATCAGATTTTCTTTCAGCTTGGGCTAGATGGACCTCTGTGTACTGGAGTGATCAGCATTCACCAAGTACTGTGCAATTTCTATAAAATAAGCATATAAGTAATATCCTTGTCATAGCTTGCTCCATGAATACTGTAGAAGTCAGGAACCAGGATTCTTAATCAAGCTGCGGGCTTTCCCTCTATCTTTCTGCATTAGTGTCAGCTCCAATATCCTCGTCTTGAGTGATTTCTAATCAGATGTCTAATTTCAAAAGAATCCCTGAAGGTGTCTAATGTGAGGTCCATTTCATTAACTTTTGTCTTTCCAATTTTGTACAGCCCCATTACATAATTCTCTGCCAGCTACTTATGGCGCGTCCTTACATCTTCCTCTAAGGATAAAGATTAACCCGTATGTTCGCGTTTCTTCGAGGTGATTTTATGTCTGCGATTTAAATACCTTAAGGTTTTATGCTTTCATCTTAACTGCATCTCATGGAATATCCTTCCTCAGTGGTATTAAAAGTACCGAAAGTCATTTGCTTAACAGCCTAATTTATAAACAGCTACGTTTGCTGATGTATGTACATCAGCCCTCCATCGTTCTGTATGATTTTAGACATCGGTGATACAATACATTCAGTCTAAGCTGCTCGTCGTATTTTAATAAGACAGGTAAAAGGTCTGCCAGCTATAACAGATTACTGTACAAGTCTTATTTGTGGAAAGCAGCCTTGTTTGTGTATGGGGGGGGGGGGGGTGGACATCAGTGATAAGCAGTAAAATCAAATGGAAAAGTAAAACATGTCATGACGAGTGAGTCTCTAAAATAGAGATGTGGATATACTTGAAAAGACTGTATACTGTATTGAATCCTGAAAAGACTGTATTGAATCCTGATACTTTTAGAATAAAATGCTTGCATGTACACATGAACACGTATAATCATAAAGGCAAGATTATAGCAATATTACTCTAACTACTGAAAGCAAAAAAACAAAGTACATAAGTATAAACCGTAAAATGCAGTTTCATGCTGCTTTTGTCGGAGAGCGCATGGCAAATTGTACATAATTCTTTTGAAAGCTAGAAAGATGCATTTTTACATTGTTATTTAAGATATAATATCTTGTGCATCAGCTTGTATTTTTCTTCTCACGTGTGTATCTTTAATATCACATTTCAGCATATTCTCATTTCATAATTTGGTAACACTTCAGAGGACATAAATAACTTAGTAACTCGGGTACAACTGAAATATAAATCATGAACAAATATAGTAACTGCATGAAATACATGGACTGTTAGGATTGAATAATGAACACGGGATCGGTATGAAATTAAAATGAAATTATCGGTATGAAATTTTTGGTTTATTAATACACAAGTAAGAATGTACTGCTACATTATTTGTGTCCTCTCAATAAAGTGTTGTCCATTTTTTTGCTTTACCACTTCTGACTAAAAACGTCGCTAACCACAAGCTTGACATTCCATTGCTCGATTGGCACTTTTATTAAAATTTTTATACCATGTCCCACATATAAAGACATTTTTACAGAATTAGTACATTTCTTAAGGGTATAACAGAGCTGCAAGTTGAACTGGAAATTTGGTCTGATCTGTTACTGCCTGCTGCCCTCAGTTTAAGCAAATAATTTACTGGTACAGATATTACATTAACTCAGCAGTTTACTCGTTCAGGGACCAAACATGTAAATATCCTGAACGTTAAGAAGGGGCAGGTATTACGGTGATGAACAAGTTTCTTATATTAAAAGCAGCGCTGGCCTACTGCAATCCAGCCCTCACCAGGCAACAGCTGGGCAGCACGGACTCTGTGACACCAATGTTATCTTGGCAAGACGTTTTCTAGGGACTGCCAGATGGGCACAGCACGGAGAGTCCCTGGGGCGGGCACTTGGTGCTGGGGACCCCCTCTATAACCAGCCTGGCTCTGTGCCAGTAGCTGGCCAATCCATTCCATTAAAAGAGGGGTTACTGAATTCCCAGCCCCCCTATATTCATCTCCAGCTACAGAGAAACACACCTGGTGGTCCTGATGGTCCATTTGTGTTAGTCGAATAGTGTAGTTACAACGAAGTGACCGTGTCTCCGAAATGATAAGCTGGTTCAGCTGTGAGTAATTAACCTCATAAGCCTTTTTATGACTGTTCTGTTGCTGGTGCTGGATGTTACGATCAGTGTGGCAAGATTATGTTAATGGTTCTTCCGTGATCTTTATATATATATATATATATAGGTCTATTATGTTGCATTTTTTTTTCTTATAAAGTTATTCACATAATTTGTAATCTGTTTACTATCATGCTAAGTTTGCTCTATTGATGCTTGAAAATGAATGTTTTGGATTTTTTTCTAGGTATTACTTCTAATTTTATTCAATTCATAATTTTCTCCATTTTTTAGATGAAATTATGACTACTATGTAACAGTCTTATAATACAGACAAATTGTGATATACAGTTTCCAGTATTTATACATGCATATATTTCTTAATGGTGAATAAGTCAGGCTGTGATTTTTTCCCACTCCAGGAAACCCACTTCTGCTCAACTCCTCCATGCAGCCAGATCTGACAGTGGGCCGCACCTACAGCAGCCCCATATGTTTCCAGGACTTGATGGACAAGGAGCTCTTTGACCCCCTGCCTGACATCAAGGTCAAGGTTCAGAGCTCTTTCATGGTGTCGCTGGGAGTGGCTGATCGTGCTGAGTACCATGTCAAAGCGCATCCAGAGACCTTCCCCCGAGGCCTGAACCGAGACTACAGCGGCATGGACAGCCAGAAGCCAAGCCTTCTCACCCCTAATGCTCCAGTGACCCCTGCCAAGGCACAGCTGAGGACCACGGGCGTGTTTGGGCATCTGGGCGGGCGGCTGGTAGTGCCAAACACAGGTAAGAGGCTGTTTGAGGAATACAAATAGACAGAGAGAGATGCAGAGGGCATTGAGGTGATTTTGAACCTGTGCTGTTGCTTAGCAGCAAAACTTTTTAATGGACACCACACAGCAGAAGGTCAACAGCCGCGGGTCTTTGTATCAACTTACATTGGAATGTTTTCTGTATCGTGAGCCTATTATGATTTTTACCAGAATTTTTTTTTAGTAAAAGCGGATAATGTCATGGAAAATGCCATTTGCAAATCCACATTCCACGATGAATTGACCAAGCTGGACCTGGCTTGTGAAGAGAGCTGTCTGTAGTTCCCAACTCACCCACAGAGCTCTGGGGTCAGCCCTCAGATATCCTGCCACCACTGCTGGCAGGACCCACAAATCCATCAGAGAAGCTCAGCTACTATCTCCTCAGAGTAATTGTGATTGAAGTCTCCTCTGCCCCACATGAGAACAGTTCCTCCAGTCCCATAACAGGAATGTGAAGATGTTTTCACTGTCACAGCTGAAGAGTAGAGATGGGTATTATCTAACATCAACAACAAACAACTGCCGTATATGACTTAAGCAAGGTTCTTTCTCTGCCTTCTCAATTCAGTTTTGGTTGTCTAGTTTCCCTACTTGAGTAACATAGGTCATACTGTCCATCTATCTTCCATAACCACTTGTTCAGTGCAAGGTCGCAGTGAAGGCTCATAATAGTGATCCAGAATGCTCTCATTTCTTTCAGGGTTCACAGTGACATCCAAACATCTGCAGACACTCACACAGGCACAGAAAAAAAACAGGCTCAGTACTAAGAAACACGGTGGCCTCCAACGGTTACAGACATATGGCTTTTGCGGATTGTGGCCTTTTCCAGTGCAGGTATAAGTTACCCTTTGGGGCATCATCACAGGCAATGTCACAGTGACAATTTAATGGGTCCTGGAAGGGTTCTCCCACTGTTATATGCCATATGCAATTTTTCACAGTATATTTTAATGAATTTTCTAGCAAGCTGTGTAGATATTAGTTTAACTCCACCTCCCCGTGATATATTTATTTCAGACAGTAATATTGGCTGTTAGGGCAGGTGGGCTGAGTATGTGGTCAGGATGCGGTGAAAGAGAAAAGGTTCTTCAATTGTTTTATAAATGAATACATGAAAGGGGCTTGTAGGCCTGTCCCCCCTCCCCCGTATATCTACGCTATCCCATCTTAAACTCCTCCATTGTCAGACTCTAGTCAAGGATGGTCCTTATCAGCACTCATCACTCTTCCTTCTTGAGAGAGGAAATCAACAGAGGCTTGGTCGCTCCCCAGCCTATGGATCACCTGAAAGTGATCCAGGCATCAGTATCCTTAATGCAGTGGAGTCAGTGGGGGGTGTATGGTCTGAACAGAAGTCGATGCACCATTGTAGGAGGCAGAATCGGCTATGTAGGAAGTACAAGAATCTATCTTTAGCCTTGCAAGCTGATGGCTTCCTGCTGATATGAAGAACTGGCTACTTCTCTTCCACCACCTTCTCTCTATTCCCAATCATCATCCTGTAAAATAATAGAGGGTCAAGAGAAGCCAGGAAACATCAATAGGGGACTAACCTAGAGTGTAGCTTTAAAGACCCAGAAGGCGGCCTGACCTTGGGCACTCTCTCTGGTGAGAGCATGAGTGGGCAGGCTAAGGTGGAGAAGGTTGGTGAAAAAGCACCAATAGTAGTTTGGCAGCCCCTGAAATGACCTCGCCTACTTCATAACCTTGGATTACAAAAAGGTGGCAACAGCAGTGGTCTTATTGACTTGTCTGCTCTCCATGACGAACCCTTCCCTTTTCCAGCAGTTATACTGTACCACAGCTGCATTGAGGCTCTTCTTCTGCAATGACTGGAAGATGGCTCTCAAATGTCAGGAATGCTGTGGCCATTCATTGTTATAAATAATGATTTTCTGCAGCATGAGCAACACTGGGACAAAGTGTGTGGCCCGTACAGCTACTGGAAATTGGCCAGGCCGATGACCCTTGAAATCTCCTCAGAAGCTGGCAAAATTGCTGCAGGTTTCTGAAAATCGGGGAATCAGCTGATAGACCTTGGTGAAATGCAGTGTCGAATAAAAATAAGTAATTTCCTGCTAATCCAGCAAGTCCTCAATATGGGGCAAAGTGTAGGCATCAGTTGAACTGATCCACTGGGAACCAGCATAATGAGGATGGTAATGAGTTACTGTCGGACTCCTTGGTTTTGCCCATACGCAGAATTTTAGCTAATTCATTCAAAACTTGTCTCCTGCTTAAGCACACAATACAGATGGGTCTTAACTACTCTGCCCAGCAAGGGCTGTATGTGGTCTTCTATGTGACCAAGCAAGACAGAAAAGCCACACACCACGAATCCTGCTGGTGTTATAGCTGAAGCTGCGTGCTCCGGAGTCAACTGGGCCCCATAGGGAACCGGAACGCTTTACTGCTTGAAGTAGGTCCGGTCTTCTCTAATAACTTCAACCGCAGCTACCGTGCCATACCAGTTCCAGCTCTCTCCAAGGTTTAAGGAGATTAATGCGATAAATCTGGAGTGCACCCCCCTGATCAGTCCGGCCCATCTCATAGTGCAAGTTCTCCACGTGGCCACGAGCGGCCCATGCCACCAGGCCAGCGATTCAGATGCAGACACGGGCAGCAATATGAGCAGTGCTTCTCCTGGGTTTCTACACCACAGCAAACAGATCCATGTGACATGGGGATTGGGAGAAGAATGGTGACTTTTTTTTTGGAGTAATGGATTCTACAGAATATACTGTAAATGGAGGGGATGGAAAGGAACAACAGGGAATGGGCAAGGAAAGCAAAAAGTGATGTCAGCCTCAGGGAAGGTAGAAGCTGCGGGATCACTGTCATATGCTGAGATGTGGTCAGGGGGCTGGAGAGAGAGAACAAGGGTATGTAACTCATTATGGGTGAAAGGAGCTTGTCATCTGACGTCACCCCAGCCCTGTATATTCACCCTCCTCTCTTCTGTCTTGAATATACCAAAACAGGAACCTCGTATCACGATGACAAGTAGAGAAATCTGACAGTTGCTGGAGGTTTGTGTAAAAGTATAAAATGTCTTTAATAATGCTACACCAAGTAGTCTATGATCATTGTCTTTCAATCTGGTTTGTTTTTTTTTAACCGTGCAGGGCTTCTGAGCAGTGACGAGTTGGTTACACAATCAAAAAGAAAAAATTAATGAATAAAAAGGTTCATGGGAAATTCAAAAGAAAATATTTATAGGAAAAGCTTTCATGGAACAATTTTTGCTTTTGTTGTTTGTGCATATCTGCTAATTTTACACCAGGAGTTGCAGAAGTTACTAATAATTATTTTACGATAGCAGCAACAGATTATAAGTCGTAGATCTCTTTGTCTTTATGGTATGAGGTGGCCTAACTGCCACTCTTATACTAAGAGTATAAAAGATGGACACTGCTCTTAAGGTTACTTCTTGTGTTTCCTGTGTGCCTCATGCTGATTTTTGTTCCTGCCGTTTGTCTGTTTTGCTTGTTTTCTCTCGTCCAGGAGTCAGCCTACTGGTGCCCCATGGAGCAACCGCAGAAGACGCCTCTTGGGAAATGTACATGATGGTGAATACAGAGGATTCCAGGTGAGCCTGCATCATGAGTGCAGCTCTGCCAGGCTGCCCACATCGCCATCCCTCTCTCTCTCTCTCTCTCTCTCTCTCTGTTTCTGCTTCCTTCTTTCTGACAGACGGGGCTCAGCAGGTTTCTGGGCCCATCTTAGACTCCCCACAGGAGTCTTTGACGTGTCATGAACCGAATGCCCATTACTCAGATAGCCTTGCAGGTGGCAGCTAAGGTTGCAAAGTGCTTGCGTGTAGCACTCAAAGCCAGCTTACATTAGTCTATGTTATACTTTCACTCGCTCCTTTTATAGTAAAACTGTATATATCAAAAACTGAACAACTACTAGACGGTATGTGATTATAATATATACTTTTAAAGTGAGAATGAAAGGTAATTCAGATGTGGCAGATGTCAAATAATAATAGTTATAAAAACAGAATATTTTAACTGCTTGACAATTTTTCTAACCAAGGCAACAATTTAACAATGCATATAGTTGGACATTTTCACTAGGTCAGTTTAATGTTAAGTACTTTCTCTAAAATACTTCAAATTGTATCTTTTGGGAACTTAAATAAGAAACAATTAGGTTGCAAGTCAGTGTCCTTAGCTACTGATTTATATTTGACTTTGATTTATAAAAGACATTTTTAATACCCTCTTCAGATATATCCCGATTCTGGTATCTAATATCTCTTTGTTTAGACAGCCAGAATTGTCTGTTGTTTATGTTATGGTAACAGCCCAGGCATTGGCTTGGTGTCTGCCAGAAGGATGTAAAGGTGATTTAACTCAATAGAGGCTAAACTGACTGCAGTAAAACAAGCTGTTTTAATGGAGTCTGGTCCAATATATTTGATGTTTTGTTCAAAGCTTATAGTCACTTCCTCCAAAGTTAAAGTTTAGTAGATCAATGAGGAGACACCAAAATGTATAACTGCGTTTAATTTTCATTTTAACTTTTGCTTAAAAGTAAAACAAATCAATTTACAATTATACCCTATGCAGTTCTCATACAACTTTCACTTGATGCATGAAATCTGACAGTTCAGTCTACTTACAAATAATGACTGCAGATGATTTAGAATTTCTTGCCAAGTCCAGCATATTTTGAAGTGGCCAGTCGGTTTGATGGCCACTCAGCCTATCGGCCTGTCCTCCTGAATGCCTGCTTCCCCTAGATAAGCGTGGCACCTTTGCCTCCTGACTTCCATCTTCCTTGGTTTCTTGGGCTGTTGGCTTGAGCGCTGTCACTCACAGCCTATTCAAAGCACAGGTGCCTGCTGGAAATTGAGTTCTTTCGTCTCTTTCAGCTAGACCGTCTGTACTGAAGGACTTTGTTGCAGTTGTGATATATTATAGATCTTCCACAATCAGTCAGACCAACACCCCTAAAGCATTTTGCAATGGCTAGATTACATGCTGAGGGTCCTTCCAAATATTTAAGGTCAATTTATCATTACAATAGTTGCAGGAGACTATTGGAAATGTTGCACCATTGATAACCTTTCAACACCAAAATCATCAATTCAGCCACCTGCCTAGTAATATCATTTTGTCTCGCAGTGAACCATAAGCTTCACCTGTTTGTTATTTCAATAAATCCAACTTTTAAGACACCAGGCTACAATCGATCGATTAGATGCATGTTGCTGGGCCAAAGAAAACATGTCCTTCTTCAAGCCTGGTTCATCACTGTTTTTTTTTTTTTTCCAAAGACTTTTCTTCTCAGAAAAACAGCTAAAACCTGTGTTGAAAGACTGTGTGAGGCAGCTGTTTCCCTGAAGGCTCTACTCTGGTCATTGCAAAGTGAGAGCACGAGCAGAACATTTTGCACTCTGTGAATCAATGAAACAGGTCCGTAGCAGCACCTGCGGCCTGCTTCACCGTGGACATATTCAACCCCCCCCGGGACAATCCTTACACTCTACCAGAGACAATGAGTGAGCTGTCGAGATTATAGGCTTCCAAATTAATCTGACTTTATGTTGCCCTTTTGAAATGCAATAAAATAATCTTCGGATCTGTTTATAGAGAGACACTGCATGGCTGAGAATGTTTCTTTTCCATGGTCATTAATGACTTCATGTAATGCTCTGTGTATACCAATGTCATTGAGAGAATGAGAGATGCGGGTTGGGCCATACTGTGTAAAAAAGCAGGTCATGTAAACATGGGATATTATTAAGTTCAGCTGCCACTCAGAACATTGAAACATGCCCTGAGATCCATATGGGTGAGTCAGCCCCAGACGGTTTAAATAATGAAAATGAGGAACCTATCAGAAGAGCACAATACACATGACGTGACACAAAAGAAGCTACAACAGAAATACAAATAATGGAAATGAAGAATGTGCATGTATCCATTTGATAACTTTCAAGTGCTTTTGTGGAAGAGGAAGAACGTACACCTGGAGGGGGATATGCACACGCGTTTAGTAAAGGTAAACACCAGTAAAATAATGTGGCAATTACGGAAATGTAAATTTGAGGGCTTTCATGGCACAGCATTAATCGACATCCCGTTTTCAGCTGTATGTAGCACTCGTCCTCTTCAGCTTCACCGATGCCCATTTTTATTACCCTGTAGGGAGCTTCGTCAATAACAGAATAATGACTCTGGCTCATTCGCTGTCGAGACAGAGAAAGTACCATCATTCGCACGCCAATTCCCATACCATGTACTGCAGTGTAATATGAATGCTTCTTAGTTTCAAGACATTAATATAATATTAATATTGTTTTATATCGTGCATTATTTCCATTTCAGCCAATACCTGTATTATAGTCATCTGCTGTGTATCAGTGATATGAAATAGATATTTTTTCTGATTTTTAAACCTGAAGGAATGATTTCTTTTTATAGCTTTTTATAGATACTACACACATAACCATCTATTCAATGTTAGCAGATTAACACCTTATACCTCATTTTCACTCTTTCTCCTTTTTAAAAACATCTTGAAAGAAGTTTTTTAGATTCCCCCAACATACAGGCTCAAGTCTCCTTTTAAATACTACACAGGTTTGAGAAAATGGATGGAGTGACACTTACTATAAAATGCCTTATAAGTAGCTACAATGAAATTTCAAGTCCAGATCACTGTTCACTAACATTACATTTAAATGGGGAGTTTCGATGTATTTTAAAATGTCACGCTCTCTCTACAGTCCTGGATGCTCCTCCATTTAACACATGCAGCAACCTCTGTTTATCATTGGCCTGTTTTTAACAAATGCGTTGTGTTTCCAGGTGAATGTCTTTCATTCTGCCTCTGTAATGACTGCAGAAACGGAACAGCTGCGAGCTTTTGTTTTGCTGTTTTGATTTTCATGACAGAACACCACCTTTGTTAATTTCCCTCATTAATTGCTCCTATTTCATTCCTCACCATCATCAGAAGCGATGGAAATTAAAGATAATGACTGGAAGTTAGTGAGCATAAACTGATCAATATGCAAAGCAAACAATAGCTTAGGAGACAGATTCCTTTAACGGTGCCCCAAACTTCAGATTGTAAACCATGTTTGTGAACC
Source organism: Stomatorhinus walkeri (assembly GCA_026784285.1). Taxonomy (NCBI): domain Eukaryota; kingdom Metazoa; phylum Chordata; class Actinopteri; order Osteoglossiformes; family Mormyridae; genus Stomatorhinus; species Stomatorhinus walkeri. The sequence goes on along the minus strand of JAODUD010000040.1, from coordinate 14,346,812 downwards.
TCCAGGGAAAGTATTAGACCTTGAAGAATCCCCATTTCCTGTGATATCTTTTAATGTTCTTTTCTCTGAAAAACATTATGATGTGGAAGTGTCAAAAGTCAAAATGTCATTTATGGCAGCTTCACATATATGATGCGTGGAGTTATACAGTAAGCTATAATATCATTCTGGTTGATCGAGGTGCAAATTTAAAAATATATGTAATTGAATATAAATGCTGACATGCAAACATAATATAGACATGACATTAAGATAGAGGCAGCTATTATTGTATGAATTTGTTATTTGCTACTTTATTATTTTAAATATATAAATGTTAATGCTCTTGTTTTTACCTCCTTCACAGTTTTATGCTTGTATTATCTGTGTTTCAATTTTCAATGGATTTTTTTTTTTTAATTGTACCAGCAGTGATACATTGTAATATGTATTTGTAACTGCTACTTCAGACAGGAAGGAAAGCATGAATTGGAGGGAGGAAATTGGACTTTATTTGTGATGAAAGTACTGTTTAACAAAAAAAAAATTGACTGGGAGGCGCAAAAGCAGAATTCAGCTGTTTTAGCATTTACCAGAAAATGAATAGATGATGTTGGCTGGTAAGTCAGGCTGTTCCTGGCTGTGTAGTCAAGCCTGCATAAAAGTAAAAGCAACCTCATGTAATGATTTTGTGGTTAAAAAGGCATAGGTCTCTAAAAATAGTTTATTACCTGACTCCACTGCGCAGTTCTTTTAGATTATTTAGATTAGTTGTTATTGACTTCCTTTCATTCTCCTTGTGCCTGGTTTAATTACTGTAAGTACTTGCAACCGGGGCTGCATCCTCTATGTAAAATGTCACAATGGTCCCGGTTGCTATTGTTGATCTGATGTTTGTAACTTCTTATCATCACAAATGTGTTGCAGTGCCCATTCGGAGGAGGGGAATGAAATTCTGTTGGGCCCAGAGGTGACATACGGACCTCCTGGCCTCAGCCTGTCCTGTCCTGTAGCAATGACAATAGCCCACTGCGCTGAAGTCAGCGAGGACAACTGGAACATTCGGCTCAAAAGGAAAACCCAGGATAACAAGTGGGAGGTAAAATAGCTAAATGAGTAAATAAATCAGTGCTCATTGTTACTAGCCTGGAACGTACAGCACACGTGTCAGAAATTACTCAGGAAGGTCGCTAAGTATTAAAGTAATTCACTCTATTTAAATAGTCAGCATTTTTTAACTTTACCTGTCACATTTCATTCAGAAAAGGTGTGTGGCTTGGTATGTGCGCAGATGCCAGAGTTTTTCTGTCCTCTGGACAATCCCGAATGCACTTTCTGTGGACGAGCTGTGCCACTTGCCTGATGTGTGAAGAGGTGAGGCTAGAAAATATGTCCCAGTTTCATTTAAGTCGACAATAAGGTGCAGGTGGGGGCTGTTTGAGGAAAAGCAATCCCTGCATAAAATAGCAGGGATGACACACGACCCGTGTCAGTCACCCCGGGGTAACAACAGAGCAGGAGCCGCGCGGACATGGGCGGCATCGATCGGCTGGGTCTGCTAAGGACAGAATGAAATGGGAGCCGTCGTAATGCAATCATGGAATTGGTTACTCAGCCTCTTAACCTGGCCTACATCTTCACTAGGCATTTAGAGGGACAAAAACGGCCCTGAGACACAGATTAGTTGCCCAGAAAGCTACTGAAATGTTCACCACAGACAGACATTAGTATTGTATTAGTGTGGTCATTGGCACACCTCTGCTCAGCTAAAGCCGAGCTCATTCTTAGCATGTTTGCTACACTGACGCTTTAACACAACATTGTTAAATGAAGTCTTAGTTTGTTTACATGTACATTTTGAAGCAGTAGGATATCATTTTTTTCATTGTATTGTATATAATATGATGTGTGTGTGTGTGAGTTTGAGTATGTATGTATACAGAGCCCTGGAAAAAATTAAGCTTTATGGGACTCCAGTTCTGCTCCTAGGGGCCTGTTACAAACTGTCCTAGCAGTGCACTTCACACCTGCACTTAATGCTTCCCATTCTTTTTGAAGGTCACTTGATGTCATCCTACGATTCATGAGAAACTGTTGGATAAGTTAACGGTCATCTTTGACATTAGAAAGTCCCTTCCACCCTTTAACTGGCTGGTTTCTGGTCGCTCCCAGGTGTCTCCTTCACCTTTTTCATGTGTACTGCCGTCTTAGAAATTTTGATCCTGGAAGCAGCCTGCTACTTAGTGTGGGAAATCAGTTAATATTTATTCAGTGTGGGTGTGGAGTTTGCATGTTCTCCCTGTTAGACATTTTAGAGTTTCTCTGGTTTCCCCTTACAGTCCAGCGACATGCAGTTAGGCGAATTTGCATTTGGCCCCTGATAGGCTCCGCCTACTCTGAACCACCCATGGTTTGAAAGGATAGATTGATGAGATGCAGCTTTATTTACATATTTGTATAAAGTGCAGTTTTTCCACTATATTTCACTATATTATTTTAACTGTCTGTTGTTTAGTTGGGCCTATTTTCAAAAAAAGCGACTGTCCTCTTGGTTCTAATTGATGATCTTCAAGCATATTTATCCACATTGAAGTAAGTCTTGGTAGGTAAACGATGCTTAGAGTACACAATTTTATGCATTCTATACATTTTGCCTCGAGCTAGGAATACACAAAAGTAAAGTAAAGGAAGATTTTCTTTTCCTGAGATACTGCTTTACTGTGCTACCCTGTAGTGGAGTTTCTCCGTCCGACCTAAACTGGGCTCTGCTCTGACTTATGTGTACAGTCTAATGAGAAAAGTCTCTAGGAGGCCTAACTTTGTTCTCATTCATTCATTGGAATTGACCATTTTCACAGTTCATGTTTGCTGTATTTCCATTCTGCTTCATTTTTTTCTCAAATTTTTGGCCAATCCCTGTCTTTTTCCTTAGGTTACCAAGACATTTTCAGATTGAACCCAATAATCTGTTGCTTGAGTGCTACTAAGGATGACAAAACGCAGACTTTTAACTGTAACTGACATTTGCACAAGACGTAATTCCCCCAAAAGGAAGAGACTACAAAAAGAACTTCCAGGCATGAGTCACTCGTGAATAGAGTTTGAATGACGTCTCTTCCGGGCATCTCTCTGCCTAGAAAAGACTGCATGTCTTCCTCAGGTAGTTTAAAATGGTGAGCCCTTTTAGCAGGATAAAAGGCAAAGGACATCGTGGTAATCTGATCAAAAAGGAGAAGTGTAAAGGATCATTTTAAGGAAATGTAGTTCTGTACTGTTCCTCTCAGTGTGGCACCAGGTCATTTGCACCAGTGAGAATTTTATACCAGTTTTTTTCCATGGAGAATGGATGAATGACTTTTAACTTTTGTTTTGCTCCTTTAACATTTTACTTATAGTTTCACTTTGAATTTACTACACCCTCCCGTCCCCCCCACATACACACACACACACACTCACACACACAGATTAGGTGTCTGTACTTGCTGGGATGTTCATTATACCACTTTGTAGCATATTTAGCATATTTGGTGATGTGTTTCAGGAAGTGATGTCAATGGAGGATGAAACAACATTTTGCTACTGCCTGCTGGACACCCATAGCTGTCATCTTCTGCTGGAGCAGCCGGGGTCTTATGCATTGGTTGGTGAGCCCCTCACTGAAACCGCTGTCAAGAAGCTGAAGATGGCTGTGTTTGGCAGCATGGGTGGCAGCTCATTGGACTATAATCTGCGCGTGTACTGTGTCGATGATACGCCGCATGCCTTTCAGGTGAGTGAGGCGCTACTTAGCAATGAATTGACTTTGATCTCACAATTAGGGAGACTTTCCAATTACAATTTAAGGCTTCATGATTTATACAAGTAGTGCAATAGATAATCAGGTTTACCATTACATTGCATACTTTCTGTCAAAGAAATGTATTGTGGTAGATGGCAATTAGATGGATATATAGTCACCTATCACAGATAACTTGCTAAAATAGATGTTGAGGTATAGTAGCTGCATTATGTTTATATATGACAATCATGCAAACTATCCTGCTAGATTGTCAAAGATTTTTAGCATAATGAGAAAGACGCTGCGGGCATCTGAACACATGGAAGGATATAAGCATTTTGTCTGTGGTTCCGTTCCCCTCCCCACCCCACCCCCCACGCCATAACTCCCTGACGCGGTATAAGGCATAAGGACCATAAGGCAGGCAGAAGCTCTCAGACACACACCTCACAATGCATTCTGGGTACACTAACCTACAAAGGCAAACCACTGTAACTGTGTATTCCATAAAAATTGAGTGATGACCCAAATCAGGCTCTTTTATCTCATGGCAAAACATCTTACTTTAGCTATGCTTGGATTTGATGAAAACAGTATAATTTACATGCCTACCATACACACGGGTGAGCGGTCAAAAAACTCTGAAGCTTGTTTTCTCGGTTTAGGTGTCAGCATAGTTGCTGTGTTTTGCCTTTGTTCAGTACAGAAATGCTGAGTGACAGAAGCAGATGGTATTGTTTATTGAAGAGAGCTATTTGAATGGAGCACCAGCAATGTCAATTCAGTTTTTTAAGGTTTTATTTCTTACTATTCGAATAACCTCTTCTTCACTAGAGCCACACAAGGACACACAGAAACCTCTATTAAGCTCCATCAATTAGGTCCAGCATGTGCTGTCTTCTCTGTATGTGATGAAGCAGATGAAGGAAGGCTTGTGTGTCTGAACCTCAAAGGGATCACAAAATAGGGGCATAATTGGTGAATATCTTAAGGTCTAAAATCACAAAAGTCTTTCGTCGATAACACGTTCGTTTCGGAAATGCGCCAAACTCTTATTTAAGCCCACATACGCATTTTAATGTTATAAATTGAAACTTCTATCTGTTATGGTTTGGCTGCTTCTTTAATGGCTCTGCAAAGTCCTGCTCTTTTATGTACCCAGATGAAATAATAATACAAGACAAGAAAATAGTTTGATGTGTTGTTTTCCACCTTCTTACTGTTAAAACTGTATTTAAATGTAACAGTATTTAAATCCTACAAATAGTACTGCATGAGCACAGCACTTAGATTATAATCTCATTATTTCTTTACATATAAATTTGTATGTCACTGTATTTTTCTGATGTACAGTCTCATGACAATGATGGCAAAGAAACACGATCGGTTTAATTATAAGACGCTCTTACCCTCCATAATGTTGTGACTATATGATGTCATGTCTCTAAATAGATTCCTTCTGTGTCCTTACATGTCAGTATTAAAGATAAGTTTCTAAAGGCTGCTGTAGTAGTGCAGTTGTGTTTGTTTTGAGCTATGTACAAAAAAATGCTACTGATGAACAAAAGTATCATTCACACCTGTCAAATCACGCCCTCGTTTATTGGATGCCCTGCCATTAATTCCTTGGCGTCCCACCTTTCGAGCTTGGTCTTGCATCATGCTCCAGTTTGACTCTCTCTCCGATTGCAGGCGGTGGTTGCCGCAGAAACAGGTAGAGGTGGGCAGCTGCTCGAGGAACCTAAAATACTGCGCTTCAAGGGAAATGCATTCAACCTGCAGGTGTCCATTCAGGATGTCCCACAGTTCCTGTGGAATATCAAGCCCTTCACCACTTGTCAGGTAGAAAAGTGGCGGCATGTTTCTAAGTATGTTATTATATTATCTCACAGCGTATTTATACTTAGGCAGACACTAATAACTATAATCACTGCAAAGAATTAGCTACAGCTCTGGAGCATAGCTAATATAGTAGTTCTGTAAGATGATTTAGGAACCTCAATGTTTTAATTGTCATTGTTTTAAGCGTCGTAGCTAAATGAATAGTGAAGATAAATGCTACCTTTTCGCTTTAGTTTAAAAAGATATACTAAGCTTTGAAGAGGACAAAATAGAAAAATCCAGCCAGCAGAATGTATGTATAAATATCACCTTTTCTTAATGCAGGTATGCTTCTAGCATACATTTTAGCTTGCATACTTTATTACATACATCATAATTAATTTGACCTTTTTTAGTAGAAGGTCTGATTTGTCCAGCAACTCAGATATTTTATAAATACCTTTTCGGTACATTTCTAGAGCAGATTCAGGTCAAACATAATGCTCAATGTCACAAAAGGAGACACCCTCCAGAGATTTGATCCACCAACCTTTACTCACAGGCGTATCCCTATCCACAAGACCAGATGCTTCAGGTCCCGTAGCCCTGTCCGCCATGTCCTCTGCAAGGCCTATTTCTGATCATCATACAATATACAGTATACAATATACTCCAGTGCCAGCAACAAGAGAGGACAGTGAGGCAGAGTGGGACATCAGGCAAGGTGGTGGCTCCTTGGTGTAGAGGTTGAAGGTTGTAATTTGGCCTCCTTATGAAACGATTAGGATCAGAACAGTTTCATAAACACCTCTCTGGGAACTAGGGTGTGCAGCTCAGTGGGGTAAGGCTCTATCCAGAAGGCTGTGAGATTGAATGCCGTGGTTGGCAGAACAAGAGTATCACTGTTGGGCCCTTTAGCAAGGTCCTGTGTGGACACTGGCTAACCCTGCCCTCTGACCTCAAGCTTTGCTCACTTTTATGTTACTTTGGACAAAGGTCTCAATTATAATGCATCTATTATATCTCCCATAATATGAGGATTAAAGGAGCTGTACCAAATTTCTGAATGAGAAAGAAAAATATCAAGACTGGCTTCACACATACAGCTCTGGAAAAGTTTGAGAGTCGTAGCAGTCCTAACTGTCCTAGCAGTGCACCTCACACCACTTAATCTTTCCCTTTATTTCTATTTTTTATTTTTTTTATCAACCACTACCCCCCTCTTTGGAGGACAGCTTATGACCTGCAACAATTTGGGTATGATTGCACTGAGGATTGGTAGTGACAATATGTTTGTTTGTGCGAGTGTGATTATGTGTGTCATTCCATGGGTTTAGTTTACAGGCAAGTCCAGTGTGGTGGTAAATGAGCCTCAAACTACCCAAAATAGTCTATGGTTTGGTGCTGTAGGGTAATAAGTTCCATGGATATGAATTCTTTGAGTAGGTTTGACCATTGTGTGATATTACCTGTGTGTCTGGTTTTCCAGTTTAACAGGATAGTTTTCTTGCCAACCAGTATGGGTTTTGCATCTTCGATTGATGGTTTTATGCTTGAGAGATCTCCAAGTGGACAGATAGTTGTAGATAGTGGGATGCAGGGTCACCTGAGGTCATCCTCCAATTTATGTGGCACTGTCGGATACGTTAACAGTCATCCCTGGCATTAGAAAGCTGCTTCTGCCTTCTAGCTGGCTGGTTTCTGGTCGTTCCCAGTGTCTCCTGCTTCACTTTGTTCTTGTGTACTGCTGTCTTAGAAACTTTGAACATGGAAGCAGCCTGTCCTTCAGTGTAGCTTTCTGCCAGCAGAACCAGGTTTACGCC
>JAODUD010000040.1:14327522-14339095 GCA_026784285.1 Stomatorhinus walkeri | reverse complement strand
ATATAGAGAGAGAGAGAGAGAGAGAGAGAGAGAGAGAGACAGTGGTCTCTTGATTTTTTCCAGAGCTGTATATCTAGTCAGCTTTTACTGCTAAGAAACACCTTGTTTCGCATTTTAATACTGCACTACTGGAAAAAGCTTGGCGCCCAGTCCTGTAATGGCACACAAAGAGCTCTTTTTTAATCTAATGTCCCCCTCACCTCCACTGGGTGTTCTGTGCAGGTCACCGTGGAGATAGGGAAGATGATGGGGGGGGGGTGTCACGGCCTCTTTCTGCTGCCTAAATTAATTACACATCAAAGGAAATCATTTTCCTTGCACCTGTTTTCCAGCTACGTAGTTCTTACTCCTGGAGAGATGTCCATTATCAGAATTACCTTGGATTTTGCATTGGTTTTCATGTACCCCTGGAAGGGTCCAGAAACAGAAAAGGTTAATGACCCTCAGGAAGAGCTGGATTGCAGTACTGAGTGTTATGGTGGACAGAAAAGCTCCCCCACATTTCTCATGTGCATTAGGCTTTTAAAGATAGGATTCCACTTTCCAGTGTTATTTTACGATACACTATGCACCATATCTATGACAGGGAAGCGATTCCTTTGTCACATGGAGACGTGAAAGGCCCACCGGTTCAACAAGCCTCTGTGTTCCTTGTACTCCGCTGCAGGAATTTTCCTTCTTACATGTGTGGTGCAGCAACCAGCAGCCCTTGCACTGTGCCTTCTCCCTGGAGAGATACAGCCCCAGCACTACGCAGCTGTCCTGCAAGATCAGCGTGCGTCAGGTCAAAGGGGACGAGCAGATCCTCCAGGTTTACACATTGGTGGCAGAGGTGAGGCTCCCTCTCGACCTTGGCCAGGCCCATGTTGGCTAAATGCTTTGCTGTCGAGTGGGCTATTCTAAGACGCTTTAATTTCTGTCTCTGGCACATAAAATGTCTGTGCTCCTCATGCATACTTGATTCACTGAAATTTTTATCATGGGAAAACTACAAAAGACTCTGATAACTGCAGCAAAAGATGGGAAAGACCCTGCACAGAGAGCATAAAAATGTTGTGTGAAATGAACTGTGCTTGCAAATACTTGATTCAGTTGCAGAATTTTTGCATTTCTCTCCTCTATCGCTATTCCACATTGTCTTTGGTTTCCCAGGCAGAAAAGGATCAAGTACCCTTCTTCACACACTCTGACTGCACAGTCACCTCCCAGACTGGCCCCAAAGCTTTCAAAATCCCTTACTCCATCCGGCAGAGAATCTGTGCCACCTTCGACACTGCCAACGCCAAAGGCAAAGACTGGCAGCTCTTAGCCCAGAAGCTCCACATTGAGAGGTGAGAGCACCTGGTCCAGCCTTGAGACGTGTATTTCCAAGGCAACCAAGATGTATGTTAAAAGCCCAATTATAGTCACTCTGCTTGTTCCCTAGTGATTGTTCAGCCCACTCACTTCATTCAGTACAAGATGGAAAATATGTGGAAATGCCACTAAAAGTATTCTTACTTGTTTAGAACATGGTGGAATCGGTGACAGTTGATCAGCATTTGATACTCTTGCAAATAAATAAAAATTATTCAGTATTTAAGTGGGTGTCAAGCTGCCATACATTCCTTCTTCGGAATAGCATGACTAGTAGTTTGCCAGAAAAGTGGAAAAATACATCTTGAATTGCTATTCAAAAATTAATAGATTTTTCTTTCCACTTTCCTTTTAAAGTCTTATACTTGCACTAACCCTGTTACACTACCTGTAATATGGTCTATTCTATAGTCTCAGAATCGCAAAGTAAAATGAAGTTCACTATATTAAACATATGAAAGGTAAATTAAAACACAAAAGTCACGGTGTGAATTTTGAAAAGGGCAGGAACACCACGGCTGATCTACATCACTGCAAGGATATATGAGTGTCCTCTGATAGGTTTGTTTGTAAGGAGGGCAGCCGTGGGTCAGCTGGTGAGCACCAATAAGCACAGGTATGGGTTTGACCTTTTTGTTAGCTATTTGTCCCTAATCTGAGTCAAACTCTAATACAAAGAAGCCACCAAATGACCTGCATTATAAATAGCATGCATATTCTTATGCTGTCCTTTGCAGCAATGCTGCAGATTTAATTATATCAAAACCCTGATGTGTTACAGAAAACACTTAATTCCTATCTTAATGATTCTAGATATTTGTGTGTTCTGTTTAACTAGAAGTCACACCACATGCTGTGGTTATTAAATACACTGGAGTGTTTTGCTTTGTAGACAATAACACCGTAACTTTGGCTGTAGTGAAGGTTCTGTGCTGCAGTGGAGTAGAACACAATACTACTGCTTTTAGGAAAAATAAAATAGATAATTTCCATGATAGATTAAAAGGATAATTAAGGCCAAAAGCAAGCCAATGTGATACTTATTTCAGTAGCAGTTTGATGGTGCACAAATAATGCAGTTGTACACTCTTACTTAATGCATTAATTAACCAGTAACTAAGTGTTCGTTACATACTGATCCTATGTTTAATCATCATTTATTAATTATGACTTCATGTATTTCATGCAGGAACTATTTTACTTATTTGCTAAACATTGAGTAGTAACTGAGTTACTAACTTATTTGTGCCCCCTCAAGTAAAATGTTCCACTTTTTATAACTATATGTGTTCCATGACATTTAGTATAATAGTGTATATCTGTAAGATTTATTGTTGCATAATGTATATTTTTGATTTCAAGGATTTTTGGTGTTGTCACGCAGTATCTTACGGCTCTCTGTTCTCCAGTTTCATGAGTAAACAGTCTTAAGAATTTTCAGGTTTTGAACATGTCTGCAGACATTTGTGAGAGATAAGGGAAGACACTGGGGAATTCTGGCGCTTTGTGATTAGCGATGAATGCCATGTTCACTGTATCATTTGCTATATGCGTGCGGGGAAACAAGCAGCAGTAATTGAGGGATTTTTGAGGATTTTGAACCTTGTGCTGCAACTCTGCCAGACCTGCTGCTTGCACATAATGAGAGTGTTTGAACGTTTGTTAAGCTGATTTTTAATTCATTGACTTGGGTCTGAGAGTGTCTCACCATGTAGGATAAACCTTTTAATGCGATAAAACACTCTGGTGCCCTCCAATGGCTATAAGTAAAATGAGCAGCTTTTGATATTGCAATAATGTACATATATATAGTTTCATTTAAGATTCAAGTCTTTAGTAAATTTTTGTGTATTTAATACATTATTCATTTTGCAATGTATTGTCCCACTGTGCAGACATGATTTACCTATATTAGAATTCAGAAGTTAAATGAATTATTCACAATGTGACCACTGACGTTTTTTTTCTTTGTGTTGCATTACAGAAATCTGTCCTATTTTGCCAAACAGCAGAGCCCTTCTGCAGTTATTCTGAACCTGTGGGAAGCGCAGCACCAGGATAACAGTGATCTGGACTCACTAGCTAGTGCACTGGAGGAAATTGGCAAGATTCAGTCCAAAAGCCCAGTGAAAACCCCAGAGGAACCAAAGTCAGACTTTTCGTAGTAGTAACTGGGAAAGCCAGTACTGGGAAGGCAGACGGATGATGGTCTGCAAACTGCTAACAGAAGACACGCCACCCGCCCTTTCTAGCTGAATTCAAGCTGGGGCTAAAAGAGAAGCATCATCATTAAAGAAACCTGATGCATTACCAATGCGAATGAAATGTGAAACAATTTGAATTATTATCGGATGAGTTTCACGAAATTGAACAGATGTTTGTTTCTTTCCCCGTATGGGAAAATAAGGATTGTACCACCATGCAGCCGCCATGTTTCTGCGTTGGCTGAATTTCCTAACCATGCTCTTATGTCTCCCTTCATACATGTGAAATATTTTCTTTTCTGTTCTTTAATTTTCTTTGGCTCTGTTTGATTGCGTTTCTGTTTCCTTTTTCACTTTTTTTTATCTTCTAAACTACATTGCGCAACATGCTTTGTCATAAATCTTTTTGAACTGAATCACTCCTTCCTCCGCAAGGGTTCATTTGCACCAGACAACATCGAGACGCAAGGGTTGCCTATTAGGAAAATCTTTATGCTTTCGGATGTGACTGACCTGAACAATCAGAAGTGGGGATGGAATGTTTTGGGTTTTTTGACTGTCTGTGGCTTGCAAACGACTGTAACCTCTCGTGTGCTGCTCTTGCGGGGCTTTCACAGAATCCTCTGTGCTATTAGGTCTTGTTTGCATAGCAGTTTAACATTGTAAAATCTGTCTGCCAAAGGGGATCATTTTAAATGGCACGATGGGAACTTTGTCAAATAAAGTATGTGACAGCTTTCATTATAGCATATAAGTTTGTAGAAGGGAGCATTGTAATAATGGTAATTGGGAAAATGTTAGCCTTTTTTTCAGCAAAGATTCCAGTTGAGCCTGTAAACAGAAGATTTTTTTTTTCAATTTGCAGTCTACAATGTGATAGCACTAATCTTTTCCTACCCCAAGAAGTATGAGGATGTGAAAAAATACTCTGTACAAGTCTATGGCATTGTGCACTTTTTTGTTTCATGTTGTCTCATTTACCCATTAATATCTTAGGACACATCTGTTGTGTTTTCTAAGGTGTCCCAGACTTTCCCACTTTAAGCTCCCCATTGAAGTACAATGAGTAGCACATGTATCACTTAAAGAGAAGGGCTCGACCTCTGACGTGTCAAAGGCTTGAATGGCGTAGACGAGGCTAGCCAGTGCTGTGGGGATCAGTAGAAAAGACACAATCATTAGGGATTCTCAGTCATGCTTCCAGGTGAGGCTGTGGTCCTTTGTTACCGAAATGAAGACTCCCCAGCCATTTCACCTGACACTGAAACGGAAAACCCTCCTGCCACCTGTACGGAATCAACCTCTGTTTCCCGAACAATAGAGGAACAACAGGCTAGCTCTCAAAACCGCAAGTAATTAACAACAGACAAAACTGAAAAGAATGGTGATAAAGGTCCATCTGTAGGGATACCGCAAGGTACTTTTGCACCAGTAAACTAAAGTGTTCCTAATCCATGTCAATGGACCATGCTGTGTATGCTTCTGAGTGGAATCAGTAATAGCTACTTCCAGTGGTTTGGGGAAGGCTTTCAAAAAAGAAAGGGTAATGATTAATCAACAGGTGGTCTCTGTAGTGGTTATTCACAGTGGATGTTGCTTTCAAAGCACTAAACATTTTGAAAGACCTGGTATTGTAGAAAACCTTTCAGACTATTATTTTTAAAGATAAATTGGTGGGAAAGGCTGCTGGATGATAATGTATTGGGTTATGACTGCTACAAATATTGTTCATATTGTGACTTAACTTTTAAAGAATATATTAAACTTTGATATATATATATTTTTCTGCAGTTTATAGGATTAAATTACAAGAGTTTTAATCACATAAACTGCTCAGGACCTAAATAGTTTGTCATATAACCAGGAATGAATTTAATTTAACTTGGTCATTATGTGTCCATTAAGGTCTAGCAAAGACCATATAGACTTGATATGTTACTATTCAAACGCTGCTGTTTTTTTTTTCCAAGTTACTGAAGTGATTAAAAACTGTGACTGCCTACATGTTGAGTACCATTAAATGTTTTGCTTATTTAAACTGCCAGCGAGACGTTGTGTTCTGACCACCTCCCTTTAATCAGTCCCCCCAACTTAATCTTCTCTTAAGGCACCATTAAATACTCAGCAGTGAGTCTCGGGTAGATTTCTGCATAATTCCTGTAAAAATAGATCACTGTAAAAAAAAAAACAAAATATTGACAGCTAAAAATGCGATGGTGTGATTTTCTTTTGCATTCTTTTATTTATCTCTCATTCTCACACACATACATACATGCATGTGCACACGTCACAGATTTGAATTTAGGTTGATTATATTCTCATATGTTGTATTTTAACAAAGGTTAATTAATAAAACAGTTCACATAGTCATTTTATGAACCAGTACTGGAGTACAAGGAATGATGGCTTTTGAAAACTCGTCGTTTTCGTTTCTACCTTATGACAGTTCATTTTTTCTTGTTTAATGATTACCTTAATTTTACAGTGAAGAATGCTTTTATCCAAGTTTCAATAGCAATTCCCTAAAGCATAAATTTAATGTCACTGTTAGGCAAGTTATTCACTGTGCTACACACTGTCCCTCACTGTGCTGTAACTATGCATCTGTGTATGTGTTTGATGACATTGATGACATGATTTTCAAACCTGTTTCTTTTTCTGTGTCCGAGTCTATTAAATATACCAATGTGTGCATATACAGCTCTGGAAAAAAATTGAGAGACCACAGCACAGTTATTTGTTTCACTCATTTCCCAAATTATAGTCCTGCTCCTAGGAGCCTGATATGAACTGTCCTAGCAGTGCACTTCGCACCTGCACTTAATTCCCATTCCTTTTGAAGGTCACGTGATGTCATCCCGCAATTCATGAGAAACTGTCGGATAACCTGGCAATCATCTCTGTCGTTAGAAAGTCCCTTCTACCCTCTACCTGGCTGGTTTCTGGTCACTCCTAGTGTCTCCTGCTTCACCTTATTCTTGGGTACTGCTGTCTTACAAATTTTAAGACTGAGAGCAACCTGCCTGCCCACAGAACCAAGATTAAACCAGAATTTACAGATTCAGATTTTTTTTCTTAAATATAGTGGTCTCTTTATTTATTCCAGCACTATATATATATATATATACACTGTACACACACATACACACACATATACCCATAGAAAGGTTTATTTGTACTATGCTCCACATTTTATAACAATTATAACGGCGGCACTATAGTATATCATGTATGGACAAAAGTATGAGTTGGGGGGGAGTTCTGTGCTGAGGGACTCAAGGTTGTTGGTTGCAATCCTGGGTCAGCAGAGTAATCCGAGAGTAAACCATTGGGCCATCGAGCAAGGCCCTTAACCCCAGTTGCTCCAGGGACTGGATGACCCTACATTCTCCTCTAAGCCATTTTTATGAGGCGGCCTCCTGCTTTTCCAGCTCTCCTGAAGGAGGTCCCACATATACATGTGCTGACCAACTCATTGGCTGCTTTCCATTCCCTCTCTAGTCAAACTGCCGCATCATCATTTCTACTGCATTTAGGTCAGGTGCCTGGTTCATGTGATGCAACACTAGTAGTTGCTTTTGTAGGTGCATTGGCATGTCAAAAAGTTTGATTAGTACTGTGTGTGTGTGTGTGTGTGTGTGTGTGTGCGCGCGCATGTAGTTACACAGATACACACATATTACAGTTTGCTTCTAAATTTACAAACACCCGTCTATCCACATCTTGCATGGTCTTTGCTTTACATCACAATTGATGTGCCTTGTACTACTGTAAATATTGAACATTGTACAGTATACATAGGTCTGGGAACAAGAAGACAACATTGAACAATATTTACAAATATATAACTGCAGACGTTGCTAGAGCATTTTTAGTGCTAAACATACATATTTGATATTGCCAAGGCAGCTGTGTGGTGTATTGAATTTAAGCTTATGGACATGTTCAATATTCTCTGTACAGTTAAAGTTCATATTTTAGAAATAAATGGACAGTTGAACAACATTTTCAGTCAATATTTGAAGTTTGCCATTGGTTGTGACTAACATAGTAAAATACACAGTTTTATTTAAACTTTACATTCAAAACTGACAGCACTACGTGCTGAGTTGTTCCGAAAGGCTGTCCTGCCAATTGCCCAGTCTTCTTTTACAACTGGTCCTGTTTCATGTTCCTCTTTAAATGCGTTCAGAGCATTTCTAGTGTTTAGTTTTAGTTATTGCCAGTGTGTTCTCCTGATGTTTGCGTTTCTCCCCTGTAGCTGGAAGAATGTGTACTTCTTTTTTTCACTTTTCATGTGCATATTCAATGATTCGCAGGTCTGCCACACACAGGGATGTTTTTGTATTTAACAGCATTGAACTAATATTAGAAAATAATAGTTATTAAAGCTTAAAAAAAACATTGCACACAAAAACATTTTGTTTTGCAAGTTTACACATGATGGCGCTAATGAGCCATCAGAATATTATGACCATAACAGTACATAAAAATTAGAACGGAATTAGAAGTGAGAATGGAACTTTGGCCCTGTCGCCATGTGAGGTAGTTTATTTTAGAGTGTGCAATGTACCCTTTAAAACAGCCTTCAATATATTAATTTAAATTATAGAAATGTATATATGTATATTAATTTATATTATAATTTAAATATTATATATTAAATTATACCGTAGAGGGTATTGTGTGAGTGACATTATCTACAGTTTATGAAATGTTACTGCTGAAAGAACATGATTTAAAGTTTGCCACTCTGTACAAATGATAAATTATCAAAGTTCTCTAGTAACTTAATTTCCTTCATAGCCTTTAAATGCAATATTTAAACTAGTCTTACCTTATTACATTTTAAGTATATCCCAGATTTAGCATGTTTTGCAATTTGAAACTAGTTTTTTTAATATGTTAGCCTGTTGTAAGATTTGTTGAATGTCACTGATTTTGCACCATTAACCGATAGTCTCTCAACTAATAGTGATGCAGTCATTGGTGAGTTGCCATCGAGCGGCCAACCTCCCACTTTTTACATGTTATTCAGTCCATGACAAAATAAACAGGAAGCTCATGTGCTGAACAGATACACACGGCCAATTGTGGTGGCGAATGATAAGACAAGTTCCCGGGAACAGTTAGAGCTCACCCTCTGCTTTAGAAAAAGTTGTTTTGCTTCTCAGTGGTGAAAGGTGAAGGGAATCCCTTCAGCTTATTGTGTCTTTAAAGGTTGATTGTTAATCTCATGCTGTAGAAATGACTATTTTCCACATATAACAGGGATAAGTGCTTTCACACACTGCTGACTTGTCCTTCACCTACCAATGGGTGACATGAACATTCCCAATGACATGTTCTATGCCTAAAGATGAAAAATTGACATAATTTTATATGCAGTTTATTTGTATACTTTTTTGTATTTGAACTCCAAATACAAAGCCAGTAAATAGCAAATGTAAACACTGATGCCAAGCATCATACTGCTGTGCTATTCCAGCTATCCCAAACTCCCACAGGAAGAAATGACATAGCAGGAAAGAATGTGCACAGTGGGGTGTACACAGTAAGGCTTCAGATACAGCCCTATACCCTGTCTTTTCAAACTGTGGCCTCAGTTGTAATGTAATGATCCAATTCGCATGATAAACAATTTAGCTAAGTCCTGAAATTTGCGCCCAGTGAAATAACTCATTCTTGGTTGAGTTTTTTGCCGGACCTTCGTGTTGTATGAAATCATTATTGAAACATCTTGTAAATCATCACATCCAGAGAATAAAAATGGCACGGAACTAAAATTAGATGTTCCTTTAAAGTATCTTTGTTAGCTATTGTTAATAACTAGGGGTCTTCAATGCGTCACATTTGAAAGAGTCTTGCATTATTAAAAGGAAAGAAAGGCCTTAACATTTCTCAAAAGTTTTTGCTTGATTCTGAAACATGAATGTCTTTCCAGATTCAGTCAAAATGCCCGAGGTCATAAGAACATCTATGCCTTTCTCAAACTGAACATAGTTTCATTAGCTGCAAAAAAAGAGGAATAAGTAGGAACAGAGCAAGAATATCCATAAACTAGCTGAATACGAGGTGCCCACAGCAGTGCTGTTATTCTTGACACTAAAGGGTGTTACAAGAGGGACAAAAAGCAGGCCAATGATATTACCGCTTAAATGAAATGAGAAATAACAAGCTGAGCCAAGACCAGTGAATAATATCAGGAATCCTCCTTCCTATTTTTAACTGTTCATGAACAGTGAGTCAGCAGCAATGCAACACTAGATATCGCAGGCCTGCAGACAACTGCTTTGTTAGATAGACTCTAACCGACACACATTGCGAAGGGCTTTCAAACTCTGATAAATATTGCATTCCGCGTGATAGGGATTTTTTTCCACAAATGTTGCAAGAAGTTGCTGTAAAGAAGCATAAATCAATTTATAACTGAAAAACTTAAGTTCCTTAATTTGGTTCTTTAAAATTATTATTACGCTATATCAGTTTTAAGAAATTTTTACAAAAACCCGTGACCCTGACCAAAAAGAGCAGTTGGAAAATAGATGAATGGATGGATGGATGTTCCAAAATCTTAAAATCTATCCATTCATCCACCCATTGATGTATATATCCATCCATTTTCCATACCAGCTTAAAATAAACTGAAATATTGCATAATTAAATATCAAGTATTATTATAAAAGCCAGCAAAATATTTATAATTGGCATAGAACAATGTGGATAACAGCACATTAAATTCTCAAAATTTATAAAAATTTTAAGACAAACTTGTAAGAAATTTATTTGAGAGTGTACAGAGACAGTTGTTAATTTTATTTTAATGCATTTAATTTATTTGTGGTTGTTCTTCAATATTCTATTACATTGTGTGGCTCAGTGGACTAAGCCTGTATGCTTGTAATCACAAGATTGCAGGTTCAAACCCGGCCTCAGCCTGTCTGTGGGTCCTTGAGTAAGACCCTCAACCACAAGATCCCTGGGTGCTGCCAAGAGTAGCTGCCCTTTGTGGACAGCTTGCTTACAAAAAAGAGCAAGTTGAGGGAGGTGTAAAAGACAATTTCCCCATGGAGATTTTAAAAAGTGATGATTGTTATCTTTACCCCCATTTTAAAAAAACGTACACACTTAGCTACACCAATTCGTTTGACCTCATTATAATAGTATTATGTACAGTGATGCCAAAAAAAACTTTTGGCACTTTTTTGATGAGAATCCAGATAAAGGCTATAATCACTCTTTAAAAAGTTATTTAAAATGTTAAATTCACTTCAATTAGTTGCTAGTGAAAATAAGAACATAGGTTAAAGAATCATGTCTTTTAAAGTAAAATGCTAACCTCAACCATGTCCCGTGTTTATCTGGAACAGTTCACCAGCCAACTTAACACCAGAGTGAGAAGCATTCAAAACGAGCTGGCATCTCAGTAGAGGTCCCCCATATGACCACACTCACTGCCTCACTCTCTGGGGTCCATCACCTAGAACGATTAAAGGCTTCTCTGAAGGCAAAGTGGGATGCAGTTCAATATTAGGAAGTTTTTCCCAATGTTCTTTACACTCAATGTACATGTACTGTGATTCGGACAAACGTATACCCAGCATACTTACGATACGATACAATTATCAATTGTAGTATCAATTTAAAATGTGGGGGCAGCACATGTGGGCCTGTGAACAGAAGGTCTCCTATTCAAACCCAACCTCAGCACGTCTGCGGTCCCTCAAGCAAGGTGGCTGCCCTAAACAGCCAGCTTACTATTGCTGACAAAGAGCAAGTTGGGGGAGCCGTGAAAAGAATTCTTCCACGTGAATCAATGTATCATTATGCAATAGAACCAGGTTCTAAATGACAAATGTGTAGGAAGTGCCTAAATCAGATCTGCAAAGGGCCAGTGTGTGTGAAGGTTTTTGCTGCAACTCCCTAATTAGATTACTAATTAGAGGACTGATTGGCTGAAGAGTCTTCACACCTGGGTTTGAACAGCTGACCTACAGGTTATCCCAAAAACCT
>JAODUD010000040.1:14317050-14327422 GCA_026784285.1 Stomatorhinus walkeri | reverse complement strand
TTAGAGGACTGATTGGCTGAAGAGTCTTCACACCTGGGTTTGAACAGCTGACCTACAGGTTATCCCAAAAACCTGCACACACACTGGCCCTTTGCAGATAAGATTGGCCACCCCTGACCTAAATCACAGGTGTCAAACTCCAGTCTTGGGGGGCCAGAGCCCTGCATTTTTGGGTTTCCCCTCATTTAACACACGTGATTCAACTTCTTGTGCTAATTACCACACAACTCTTGAGCTGAATCATTTGCTGTGGAACAGGAAAAGAACTAAGCTACACTGGGCTCCTGCACTCCATAACACCTCTGACCTAAATGTAATTAATGAGATTCTAGTGGCAAAGAGTATTGCCAGGATACTACCCTAATATAACCTGAATTTCTCTGACCAAATATTCAACCATGTAACTTTTAAATTTTCTTTATAAAGCTAAGCATATAATATGTTGCTCTTTTAAATAAAAATTTAAAAATGTAAATCTTTGTCAGGTTATACCACTACATATACATTTTACAATTCTGTTGCACTGAAGCCTAATTGATGGCCCAATTCCGATCTGTTTTTTTGAACCATACATCCACATTAAGGCCAGAGTAAGGCAGAGCCTGTGCCCCGATATGATATCAGCCCCTCACAGAAAAATTGCATATTCAGTTAATTTAGTCAGAGCCATCAAGTCATCAGAACCAGGTGTTCTAGAGGAGGGGGGGCATGCATTTAAGCAGTTTTGTTTTAGTAAGCTGGGCATTAAAAGCATTAAGTAATTAAGTGAAGTACTTGCTGGTATCTGCATGTGCAGTCAGCTCCGAGAGTTTTCTTCCTGTAATTACCAGGCCTCAGGTTTATTATTCTTTAATTCTGCTGTTCTATTGTGTTCTGGATTCTTTGCCTTGTATGGTGTGCTGGGCATGTTTACACCTGTAAATGTAAAGTACTCTAGGGCAACCATGTTGGGAAACATTTTATAAAGTAAATGTATTAGAATTTAATTCAAATTAAATGAAGGAATACCTTATTTGAAAATAATAATTTCTGTTTGACAACTATATCACTTGTTTGCCACTAAATATGTTATTTCATACAATGCTAGGACCAGTGTAGGCAGAAAAAATATGTCCACACATACAAACACCATCTAATGAAATGGGATCATTTCAGTCAATGGTTCAGACACTGGGGTTTTGCCAACTGGGCAATTGAAGGCTTACTGCTTTATCCATGTACCCCACTTCAGATCTTTACAAGTATTATTATTATTGTAGTAGTAGTAGATAGATAAAAACAAGCAAGCAAGCAAATAAATAAATACATAACATACATAAATGGCTGAAGTTCCCGCCGCCCGGCCAGCACCATGCTTACTATCTGCTCAGGAATGCATGCTACGTCAGAGGGTGTAGCTAAAGGCCAGACCCGGAATTGCAGTGAGTCTTTTCTTCCCGGCTTTTAGTCCTGAAAGGCGTAATTGTGTGTTGTATTATTTTGGGACTGGTGAAAATACTTAGACAACTGTTTCTAGTTAATGTCATATCCAGATTTTCGTTATGTTTTAAAAAGATGTTTTTTTTTCATATACTTCTATTTTTTACGGCTGTTGATTTATAATGAGGGACAAATATAAGGTAAGTATAGGCTTTAGCTCGTTTTAAAAGGCATTATGTAATGTCGTTTAAATGTATTATTTGCAACGTATTCGATTAAATGCATTGAAGTAACATGATCCATTTGTAACATGATTGGTAACATGATCAATTAATCAGAATACGGAGACTAAAGTTAGTCGCTGTAGTTGATCAGTTTTAATCCTAGAAAACTATGGCAGCAACTTTTCAGTTTTAGTTACGTTGATTTATGCTGGTTAATATTTACATACGATTTACGTTTTGCTTTGATAATGATATTCTGCGTGTGTATTTCTACGTTACGTGAGTCTACGACCCTGCTGTACGTCTTGTGAAACTTGTTTTGAAGCTGTTTTAGGTTTTGTCCAAGTTAATGTAAACATGTATGAAGTAAAAAGTAAACATGTACCCTGGAGAATATAAAATATACAATACCAATATATGAATTACGGCAGTTTCCGGGTTTGCAAAGCTGTCTCGTGTTTAATTAAAATGACACCATTGACTGAATAAACAAACAAAAAATAGTCAAGAATTTCATTTTTGGGTGAACAAGTAACAGTTGAGTTCAGACTAATTTGAGCTCGAATTGGTGCATATAAAAAGGTATAAAATCTTAAATGACATGTCCATAATGGGCCATTCCGATTTAATTCAACAGACTTTGAAAAATGTTTTTTTCAGGGGGCTCCATGCATTCTTGGTAGATGCTTATGTTGTTATACTGTATAATTGCGCATACAGGCATTTTCTCTTACTGGTAGGCATTTCAGACAATGCGGGTGTACGGGGAAAGCGGTAGTTTCAGGGGTGGGTACAGTATATGCCGTATGACTACACATCTGGGTCTGACTAACTGAAGCTTGATTTGGTGCATATAAAAAGGCAAGACCTTTTGCGCTTAATCGACAAATACGTCTTAATGCAGCAGATTTCCGAAAAAAACGTTTCCGTATGACCGTTTTTGCTTTTGATTAATTTTGAGATATGAATCACACGTATACCTCCCAAAGGTCAGAAATGTATTTTATTGATTTTTTTAATTTCCCTTCGAGGAAAAATTTAAAGTGTGTTTATATACTGCAAGTAGCAAAAATGACGTCAATTTTTAAATAACTGAATATGTGTCTGTGTGTTATATATATAAGTTGACATTTTACTTCATGAGAAGTAGCCACAACAGGTTTAACAGGTTTTTTTAAAGGGGTTTAGGGTTTTTTCCTTTCACAGAACTGGGAAGAAAATACTTTTTACCTGCTTTTATTA
This sequence comes from Stomatorhinus walkeri, assembly GCA_026784285.1. Lineage (NCBI taxonomy): Eukaryota > Metazoa > Chordata > Actinopteri > Osteoglossiformes > Mormyridae > Stomatorhinus > Stomatorhinus walkeri. Next base: position 14,324,537 of record JAODUD010000040.1, on the reverse strand, counting down.
AAAGGAATATGGGAGTTACGAGACTGGAAAAAGATCACTAAAATGACACATTAATTTCTGTGTTAATCTCCTGCTTTCTTTGAAATAGGTTAAAGTGTACCTGCAGTGTACCTAAAATGTGTAGTATGTTTTGATGAATTTTTCAGAGGTTTCCTCCTTTGTCTTACAAGATGAAGTCTAGGGTGAAGTTTTCAGGCCACATTACGCGAGACTTTTACTACTATAGGCGTACAAGTATTGCTCTGTTGTATGGAGTATCATTTTACATGGGGTCCTCTGAGCCAAATATCTAATTTGGAATGATCTTAATAACAGTGGCCATAGATTAAGTACAGTAAGGTTTTAGTGACTGGGAATTCTGTCTTACACATAATATTTTGCCATAATTTTTTAATGGGTAAACTCCCTAAATATACTGGTAGAATAAATAATTTATACTACAAATGTGCATCATCTCCAGGCAGTAGTGGTCTATTGATACCCATGATTAAGTGATGGTCATTTATGACTGTTGCATAGTGATGGATGGCGAGATTAAACAGAAATGGTAAGAGAAGGATTCACTTCTCAACTCCTCAAGAAAGAATGCATTCCTTGTATGTTAGTGTTGACTTCTGTCATTGAAGTGCATATCTCTGTCGGCTTCTAAAGGTAACTAAGCTACGAATAACACAAAGCAGTACATGGCTTAATTAAATCATATACAATGCCTTTGCCAATGAAGAAGAAAGTCCTCACGTGCATTTAATGTCCTGCTGACTCTGTGGAAATGCTTGATGTCCCGTCACTGAAAAGGATCAGCGTTCAACCATATGGAGAAAATCCCTTCTATTGTCAGGGCTTTGAAATTATTCTTCAGAAAAATATCACTTATTGCGTGAACTCCACCTAAAAATTTGAGTCAAAGTTTTTTTGGCTTAAAAATATGAAATTATATTATGTATTGGCCTTATAATACTCAAGTTAGACATCTTACTGAAAAGCTTGACTGCACCAGACAGTAAAAAAGACAACATAAAATACTAATTACATGTTCTAGGCTTCTTCATGCACATACATGTCAGATTTAAAAGAACACAAAAAATGTATAAATAGGCCATGGCAAGTGAGAACAAATATTTAAACATGTTTTTTTTTAGCATTCTGATAAAAGGCAGTGTTCATTTTGTTAGTTATTTGATAGTACCGGTGCATTAAGATAAGGTTTTGGCAGATGTAGCCTTATATTGTAAAACCAGCTAAAGGGTTGCATTTCAGCCTGAGGAGGAGGATGTTCATTCCCTTTATAATGTCGTCCGTCCATCTACTTGCCACTTATCCGGGTCATAGGAGCGTCAGATGGCCAGACCTCCCTTTCCCCAGTGACCTCCTCCAGCCCCTCTGCGGGGGGGATACCTAGTGGCTTCCCAGCATATCCTGGGCCGGCCCTGGGGTCTCCTCCTGGAAGGCATCCAGGGGGTATTCTAGACAGGTTCCTGAACCACCTTAGTTGGTTCTTTTTGATGTTCAGCTCTCTCTCTTCTGACTAGTACAGTGTCCACATAACTTCTGATGCTGCACCAGTCCACCTGTCAGTCTTCAACTCCATTCTTCCCTCACTTGTGAACAAGAGCCCGAGGTATTTGAACTCCTCTGCTTGAGGCAGTAACCCAGCCCCAACCTGGAGGGGGCAATCGACCTTTTTCTGGTTGAGAACCATAGCCTCAGACTTGTTGATGCTAATCCTCCTCCCAGCAACTTCACACTTGGCTGCGAAGCACCCCAGTGCACACAGCAGGTGACAGTTCAATGAAACCAACAGGAACACATCATCTGCAAAAATTATGCTCCTGCTCTCACCCATTAACACATCCCATACCTCTACTGTGTGATAGACTGATTTGCATTTTATAGTTTGTCCTGTCCTGTCCTGTAAAATGCCTGTTCAGACAGTAAAGTAGGTTATTACTGTAGCTTTGTCTTGTTTCATATGATTGCTAAATACTTGGTGTCAACAGACAAGCAAACACGCAGCACTTAACGTTTTTTTAGCTGGGAAAAATGTTATATGGATAATATATTTTGGTTTATTTTATAAACTCTAAGGTACTTGCATGCTGCAAATATTTTGTTTCATTTATTTTGTTTGACAGTGGTATTGCATAAACATATTTATATTATATCAGTTATATTCGTTGGCGTGAGGACTTCTTTGAGTGCTTCAGCACAGCATATTGCTGCATTCCTAGTTTTGTCTATAGTTATACAACAGATTGGTAAATATTGTGTCCATTGGGAGGGGGGCTGGGAAGGTATGGCATTTGTTTGGGTCACGTTATGAAGCATGCTTTTTAGGTAGTGGTGTTATTGTGTATTATATTGACCTCCTGGTGGGGGAGAGGGTACAGTGGCACAGTGGTTAGCACCGCTGCTTTGGGACCAGAGTTCCAGCCTGTATCCTAGCTCCATGTGTGGAGTTTGCATGTCTTCCCCATGTCATTTTGAGGAATACAACTTCAGGATGTGACAACCACAATCCATTTTCTGTACCCACCTTTCCTATTCAGGGTAGCACAGAGGGTCTAGAGCCTATATTCTGGAAGCTACAGTCACAAGACAGGGAATTACTCTGGATGGGACCCTAACCCCATTGCAGGGCAAACACACACAGACACACCCTTCATACCTATAGACAATTTGGCAACTCCAATCTACCATTTTTTTTGGGGGGGGGGGGGGCTGAAGAACCCGTCACTTGCGTAGGAAAAGCGGGTCTAGTCAATTGATGGCTTGATATTGGCTTGGTTGACTCCTGATACCAATAAATTACTGAGACAAATTAAGTAGTGGTCTACTCCACCTTTGTTGTGCATGACTTTAGAGTTGCATATTATGAAAACTGTCAGGCTATGACCTCTGTTGAACTAATTGCAGTGAGTTATTGGGATGATATCAGGCTGAGATACACATGTAAAAGCCTCAGATTACTTTGAAATTCTGTTTGCATTTATATAATTTATGCTTTGTGGGAAGCTACCAGATTGCTGAAGCTAATGCATGTTAAGGAAATAAAATTGTGTTGTTGCAACTAATTTAGAAAACGTGATCTATGTATATACATGTATTTTTGCATGGATTTGAATTTTATTACAACCTGTGAATTCTTCCGATTGTGCTCTCTCATCTGTCTCCATGACTATCTACATGTTCTTAAATTTCCCATGACTTAGGTGTTCCTATTTATGGTGGTTTTTGTGGAGTCTGCATCACCAAGGAAACGAACAGTCCGACATGTCTCTTGCCAAGAGAACCAAGAGTATAAACATGAAAATCACTGCTGCTTGAACTGCGCTGCTGGTACGTGAACTTCGTCTGTTTGTTGGTTATTTACCTGGAATCTTAAAGAAAGGAATTCAAGTTGCTTGCATATTTTTACAGGAGAATATGTTAAGGAGGGATGTACAGCCCATTTGACACGAGGAACCTGTGAGTCATGCCCACAAGAGACCTTCACAGAGCACAACAATGGCCTGACACAGTGCCTCCCTTGTAAAAAGTGTCATATAGGTAATGCCCCCATCCTGTGCCCTCCGTATTGTACCGTCAGAAGAAATGATTGCATCCGTTGGGTAAAGGGGTTCTTAAGAAGATTAGCTGTGAGATGGAGTGTGACGGACCCCAGCCTGCTTCTTTTTAAAACTATACCATATTTCAGACTAAATCGTTTGCTGTTGGCCATACAGGTCAATCCTCAATGTGTTATCCCGCGCATTACTGAGACGACTGCGCAGCTTTCACAGCAATGATTGAGGTCATACCCTGTAAACTTCTGAAAAACCACCATGCTGTCGAGGGAGTTCCTCCATGGTTGTCTTTCCCTCTTCCCGGTGCATGTGAAATGAACTCCGCACATATGCTTGTGTTTTTCTGCAGACGAAGATATGATTAAGAGCTGCACCTCTACCCAGAACACAGAGTGCCAGTGTAAAGCAGGCTTATTTTGTGTTCCTGACCAAGCCTGTGAGGTTTGCAAAAAATGTTCAAAGTAAGTCCCTAATTCACAACCCAATTAATATTCACTTTCACTTACATGTTCAGTGACACGTTTTTTTTTGCATGCATATACAATACCAGTCAAAAGTTTTTGTACAAACTGTGATGTTACTCACTTCACGTTTATTAAATGTACACTCAGTATTCTTTGCTAACAAATAAATTTATAGTATGTTCACAATTTGAGTACCTTTACTAGCAAGAAATTTTCATTTCTGTGATTCATCAAAGTTACCCTAGCAGTTATAACAGCAGAGAAAAGGCATTCTTTCTACAAGGGACATTTAATACCATCTGCATCGTGGGATAAAATGGTTAACTAGTTTAAAGTTAAAGGACAGCCTAGAATTTGACTATGCCATCACCACACAACCAGTTAATAGGATGTCAGTCATGCACTGTTACATACTTTTTCCATGCAGTAAAAGAAATTTTTTATTGTAATCATATTTTCATTTTCAGTTGTTCACTCAACTTTGCAATGCTTAAAAAAAAATTTTATCTGAAGTTTATGAAACAAATGGAAAAGAGGCAAAAACCTGTGGTGCGCAAAAACACGTAGAATATTGTGTGCAGGTTTAGTCACCATGCCTTAAGAAGGACATTGCTGCCTTGGAAAAGGTGCAACGCAGGGCTACTAGAATGATTCCTGGTCTTAGAGGAATGCCGTGTGAGGAGAGGCTAGCTGAGCTGAATCTGTTCAGCCTCAAGCAAAGGAGACGAAGGGGGGACATGATCCAGGTATATAAGATCCTAACAGGTCTGGATGCTGTTCAGCCAGATGGCTGCTTCAATATTAGTTTAAATACTAGTACTCGTGGCCATAAGTGGAACTTAGCGGGAGAACATTTTAAAATGGATTTGAGGAAGCACTTCTTTACACAGCGTTTAGTTGGACTATGGAACAGTCTTCCTGCTAGTGCGGTGCAAGCTAAAACCCTGGGTGATTTTAAATCAGAGCTAGATAAGATTTTAAGCTATTAGTCAAGTTCTCCCTAAACAAGCTTGATGGACCAAATGGCCTCTCATTTGTAGATTTCTTATGTTTTGACTGGTAGTGTATGAACCATTTAGATATGTGATTACGAATTCCCTATGAATGACAGTGTGGTGCTCTGGGTTTTCTTTACTGCACACACTGATGACTCGTTATATGACTCAGGGGCTAGCACTCTGGTCATAGGTTAGATTGCTGACACAGATGCAGTACTGTGGAAAAGCCTGTGGAAAGGCAGAATGTTTAAGGATAGATATCTGGGTAGTAAGTGTACTGTATATTTTCTTGGGGGAAAAAAACACTATTTATTATTAGAATATGTAGTAACACAATAAAAATAAATCAAGATTTCTCTGTTCTCCAAAAAATTTGTGATATCTTGTTGGATAGCAAGATGAACATCATTTCCAAACCACTTCTTACCACCAGCTCACTAGATAAATTAAATTAGTTAAATAACTCAGTGATTTATTGATTAGCCAAACAAGGTGGAGTAGTAGTCAAAAAATAACATTAGTGTATTGGATGGTTTCTGCAAATACTTGATTTTAGGAGGTTTTGAAATGGCTGAACTGACGCATTTTGCGAAAGTGTGCATGAAATTCACACCATTCCCATAGTCCATCGATTGTCTGGTGTCAGTGCACCTTGCCTTATGCTTTTGGGGCAGACTTCAGGTTCACAATGACTTTGCATTGGATAAGTGGGTATAGGAAATGGATGGACAAATGCAACAGGATATTTTTTTTCTAAGCATTCTATTATGGAAGCAGCAATTCTGTCTGCAAGTGGGTTATTTTGGCAGAACACAAAGCTAGGATTGTCCAGCAATGATTCCTGATGTTTTCCTTTCTAGTCACTAGGTCCTAATTCAATTGAGTATTGAGATGTAACAAGCTATTCAAGCTGCAGGTCATCTGCAATTGATTTTCCCCAACAATGGGAAACAAGCAGTATGGTTTTCACAATTAGACTTCATTACTTTATTCCTATTTGTTCCTATTCCTTTTGCCTTATGAACAAATAGGAATAAAGACATAGTAAGTAATGGCAGTGGGACTGCTGTATCTATGGCTTCAGTTACTGCAGTTTTAGTTATATGTGGTTTATAGTGGTCAGAAAAAGAAAATCTGAAAAATCCAGAATTAGCAGTTCGTAAGTTTCAAACCGTGAGCCAAGTGAGTACAGGCAGTAACTTGGTGAAATCTGCCAACCCAGTTGTGCCAAGTACATGTGACTCACCACCGTTTCTCACCATATTCATGGTTCCCTGCAGAACTCTCATCCAGTCTGCCTCTAGTATTCTCGTGATTACATTCATTGCCACGTTATCACAGTGTCTATGAATAAAAAAGTTACAAAAAGCATAATTTTCCTTCCCCATCATCGTTTGGTACACTGTATTTTTTCATTGCTCTATCATCCCTTGAGAGTTAGGCTAAAACAGAATTCCTTAATTTAAGTATTATGCTGTATAATATTATACAGTTTACTGTATTATCAAGGTATTTAATGTTAATGATGTTCTGTGCATAATTTATCAAATAAACTTTGTATGTATGTACAGGAAAATCTCATTATATATGGGGTCCATGGATTGGGTGCCATTATCCACAGGTTCAGTCCCCAGTGGTAGGTCTTAGAACTTAGAATGTATCACCCCGTGGAAACGGAGGGGGTTCCTGTATAGGTGTAGCTTGTCAAGTGGTCATTCATTGTCTATTAACAAGTTGTGTGTTTATGAAATACATTTTAGATGTTCGCAAAACTTACATTAACCATGTCAGGAAAAACAATACCATTTCGGCAGTCTTGACAGATTGGCGCTCTGCATAAATTCATTGGCTGCTATTATTCATAGAAAATTGTTTTTAGTTATTTTACTTGAACAATTCGGACTAAGTCCCTTGAGGAAGGGAAGTATAGCAGGAATCCACCTTGGGCTGGTGGCATTGACCTTAAGATTTCAAGTCTGTCTATAGCTACTATTAGGTTTTATCTCTGAACACAAATAATCTAATGTATCTTTTAACTGTTTTGTAACTGCTTGTGGATGGATCTTGCTTAGCAACTTTTCGGTGCTGATGTTGTGTTGGCTATAGATGATGATTGGTTGAAAAAGACTGAGTACCATCATCATTAATAATTTTTTTAAGTGGTTGGGTTGACTTGACACTGGTTTGGTAACTTCTAAATTTCACCTAATATTAACCTTTTTATTTACTGTTTTAGATGCAAACCGGGTGAAGAGGAAGTGAAAAACTGCACCTCTAACTCCAATACTGTCTGCAAAATGAAGTCCTCTTCATTCAGTGTCTCAGGTAGGTCTCAGCCAGATACAAAAGACACTGTACCTACATAATGTGCTCCTTCCATTTCGTATAACGGGTTTTAACGCCCCTGTTAATGTAGTGGCTTCATGCATTTAAAAGCATGGCACTTTGAAATGTGTATTAGA
>JAODUD010000040.1:14284930-14303470 GCA_026784285.1 Stomatorhinus walkeri | reverse complement strand
TCCATTGTGGTGGTGTATAGAGCCAAAAATGTTAGCATTGTGTCGATGTCCCAATATTTATGGACCTGACTGTATTTCCTTGGCCCATCATGGTGTTACCTTTATACATATGTACGTATTTCATTTCAAAACGTCTTTGAAGGTCTTGTGTTACATGAAGATATTCTGGTCAGTACCAAATATATGTTGTGTGGGACCAAACGCATAACGGGAATTTTGTTCAGTTGTTCAATGCTGCTGTGAATTCCGTGTGGCGTGAATTCCGAAATGATTATTAAGACAAAATTATGCAAAGTTACAAAATAAAGCATTATGAACTTGTCGAGAAAACGTTGCATTATGAGTCCGCAAGATGTCAATGTACGATGTACATAATGCTAAAGGTACAGCTTTTTTTCCTAGCTTCGTACAGCCAAATAAAATGGATATTAAATGTTACCAGAGAATAACAGAGACCTAACTCGCAAAATATCTTGGCCAGTGAGAATTAAGTACAAATTCTTTCAAAACGGTGCAGCGTAGAAGCACCTGAGGTAATATAGAACTTAATGAAATAATAGTACGAGAAGCAAATGTTTATATGTGAAGTGTCAATAGAGGTAAATAATGGGGAGGACTGCATGAAGCAACACTAACAAAGGGCAGAAGGCGAAAAAGGTATACGATCGTGAGGGTTTGGCATGAGACGCCACGGCTGAGGATTGGTTGGCCGTGCTGTAAATAAGGAGCATGGAGGAGCAGGGCTGAACCGAGTGCTTTCGTTTTACTGATCAGTGGGTTGAGAGATCTGTGTGCTCTACGTGAAAGGTAAATATACACCCAGACGCATGCAATTCGTTTATTCCTTTTAATGTTTGTGCGCACATCGGAAAAATTTCACTTGCATAAAGCTGAAGATATAAAGAGGGATTGTCGTTGTCCCGTCTGATACACTAGTTAGCGGTGCTTGCTAGCTTAGATTATATGGCAGCCGTAAGCGTCTTTACTTCCTAGCTGGTAATGAACTGGTGGAATGATCACGTCTGCGACGGGGATTAATGTCAGGGAGAGCAAACTCTGTAGGCAGATAAACTCTGTCATTTTAGGACGACTAGCATTTGCAACTAGCTAAAGTTTTTTTCGCTGACGTTATCCCCCCCCCCCCCTTCCCCGTGCCGAAAACACAAAATATGTAAAATTACAAATAATGTATAGTATTGTATTATTAGATATTTGTAGTTAATTTGTTTAAACCATACAGTCCGTAAGTTTGAGTTAGTATTTAATTTATCATGGATATGGTTGTAAATATTAATACCAACACATAATGGAAGTACATGGAACAACATGGAAGTAAAATTGCACATAAAAAGCTTACGTCCTTAACTGAAAAGGGAAGTATAAAAGTATTTAAAACAGAAGAAAAGGTTTTCTGGGGGATGTCAGGAGGAAGTACTGTACAGGTGCGATAAGTTCAGATTGTTGTGAAGATAATCAGATTCCAACCACGAAACTCGACTGAATTTCTAAGACAGGAATATATAATAATCTTCACAATTTAAACATGCAAGACAAAAAAGTGGGGGGTATTTGAAATAAGTCATCACTCAGTAGAATCTCATATGGTCCAGTCAGTAGAATCTTATATGGTTAACCACAAAGGTCGATTCTGCTTTGCGGGTTGATGGTTAAATACTATGAGGGCCAGTGTTTGAGTTTTTCTGTTATATTGATAAGTCAGGAGAGCCTATTTTGTGGCAAGAGTGACTACACCTACACATTAAAAAAATAATGTCAACTACAAAAAGAAATTGTTGCAAAGGGATGTGAAATATATTCAGTAGCACTTTGCTGCTATTCTGTGTCGGAGAGTTGCTCTTAAAATACACATGTTGTAACTGGTGGATGCAATTCCCCTGTCTTTCATGGGCCTACAGTATTCAGAATAATGAGTGACTTGTATTTCCTATTTTTTTTCCGACCCCCATATTGTTAGGAACAATGCTCTAAATTATAGTTTGTGAGCACAAAGGTTCTGTATTGACTCACTTTTGGTAACAATCGGCTCTCATACAAAAGTGGAGGAATTACATCCCCTTAAAACATGCCGTGTCACATTTTAGACAGTGCTGACTGAAAGCCTTGATATCATGGGTTTAGGAAAGGAGGGAACCAAATGCTGTTGATTGACCCTCCAGACAAAGCGTTTTGCAATGTCTCCTGGAGAAGAACATGGGGTAGAGAATTTAATAAATATCCCGTTCTGTTCCTAATAGAAAATTAAGCCTGATATCCAATTTCAGGGTTTCTTGCTGCAAAACAGCTCTTAATGCTGAGATTCCCTTGGTCAACCACACTGTATGATCCCCAGTAATAACATTTTTCAGATTAGATACGGTGCATGGTGTGATTGAGGATGATGGATGCAAGTTGTTAGTGGGTCTTTCCATATTAATGTAACAAATGACCTTTGAATCGTTAGTTTTGATTTTGCTGAAATTTAGCATGTGAATTACACAAACCTTCCAGAGCTCAAATATGTTTTCTTTTTATTAAAATACACACACACATTTTCCTATGAGATGCCTCACCTTTCCTACATAGTGTGTAGTAAAAAAATATTTTCTTACGAGCTGTAACTTTTTTATTATAACAGCTATATGGCTGAATTGAACTTCATCTTGGAAGATGAGTTCCTCAAAACACTTCACAAATTTTAGGCAACACTTTAAGTACAATCAGGTTATTTTTAATGAAAGAAGCGGATTATAAGAGAATGAAATGAAATTGCAGTCCTTCTACATTTACTATTGTCTTACTGCTGAAAAACAGTCTGCGCTGAAGTAGCACAGAGCAAACTAAACATTGCCCCAGTAAAGCTGAAATACCACTCAGGCAAACTAAACAGATACATTTTAACATTGTATAATTTTAAATGTATAACTGACTGTTGTAAGTGTGCTCTTTTTTATGCAAGTATATTGTACCTAAATTACAGGTGCTTTCGTTTCATGAATGCTGAATGCAAACTTGCTATCTTGCCTTATGGTTCTAAACTAGGGCCCCTGGTAGAATGTACAAACCAGCCTCTGAGTTACAGGTTAATGTCTAGCCTGCTCTGAAACCTTCAAACTGTACTTTTTACAGCCTGTTGCATGACTTTGCATAAAATCATCAGCTTGCTTTATAGAATTTACTTGTCATAGCTTAACAATTTCTCAAAAGCTTGCTGAATCTATCCATGAATAAACAATTTTGTGAATAAAGTATAAATAAGCTGACTAAATGTTTAAAATTTCCATAGTATAAATATAGGGCATAATTTGAACGGATGACTTGAATTCATTTATCTAGTTTCCATGACTTCTTGTACCAGGTCAGAGTGTGTTGGGATCTTATCTTAGTCGCGCAGGACAGACCTTGGATGTAATTCCGGTCTGGTGTAGCACACGTGATGGACAAAACAGAAACATCGGTGCCACTTTACGATAAGGCTACCCATATAAAGGGTTTATGAATGGTTTTTAATCTGGTTATTAATTAGGTTGTAACACTTTATAAATTATTAATATACAATTTTAAACAAGTTATAACACAGTTTTCTTTTTATTAATAAGTTACTGCCATTTACAAGCGGCAAAAGGGGCCCTCAAATTGAGCAAGTGCCTGGTTTTGGACTATGGGAGGAAACTCACACAGATGCAAAGAGAATATGCAAACTCGTATACAGAATGGAGGGCAGGAAGTCAACCCACAAAATGTGTGTAGAACAGATGGTTTGATGTTTCATTTGTCATTTACAAATTGTTTCTTAAATTTTTGTGCTTAATATGTGCAGTTCATTATTTTACACAGTGATAAAATGTCATTTCATATTATCCTACATTTGGAATTCTTCGTAGTTCAGACTAGTTCTAGGTAATCTATCAAGCAGCCATATTTTTACTGTTTGTGTTGTGGTGACTGCAGTGTTAGCATGAAATTCTGAAATGGTGCTTCTAGAATTTCAAGACAATAAATCTCAGGACTCACAATGAGTTTGAAGCAGCACCCCCAGTAGTCACCTGACTTCCTCTGTGCACCAGTAAGAAAATGAAGAAGCGAAAGAAACAGGTTTAAAGAGATGGGAACTGATTACAGAAACCAGTGCAGGCACTAAAAGGAGAAAGGGTTATTAATACCGGTGAAGCTTTTCAGTACTAAGGGCAGCTCACTAAAGACGTTGTGACACTGGAACATAAGTTACTGAGTGAGTACTCTTTGTTTCAGGTTTTTTTCCCAATCCAGTCTCATTTTTCTATGATTACATACTCTGTCACACAAAAGTACACATTTTTGGACAATGTTTCACATGAGCTGTGTAATAAATGAGCTTCTGCAAAGATATATGGCTATCAATGACCACTTAACTGTAACTTCTTAGAAAGGATTATGTATTGAAGAAATATACTCAACATGACATGGTCGGCAATTGTGAGGGAGAAACAAAAACTGTGAAAAGATCACAAAATTGCTGCTACCAACTATAATTCCAAAAAAAAACATCTCTCTCTTCAATTTTCAGTGTGTGTCCATGTGTTTGATTTGCTGCTGTATGTTTGTAGTAGTTGGAGAAGTTTTAGAAACACTTGATTTATCTGTAGTATTCACTAGGGATTGCTAAAGAATATGCATGCAGGATGTCTAAAGTTTGGTGCCTGGTAGAAAATTTTGAATTATTTATTTGAAATCTCCCTGAATGATGGTGATGGATTATTTTTAATCTTCCATGTTTTGTCACTTCTCTCTCACAGAGAATATGAGAATATGATGTTTTATGAAATGTTTACCTAGGGCCAGGATGAGATCTCTGCTGTTCCATCTCAGCTACCTACTTTGCCTGTGCCTTGGAATTCTCTCTGTGGTGTTTGTGTCTTACTGGAACTACAAATGGCGTGGGGGATTTGCCTGGGACGGCTCAGGACTGCAATTCAACTGGCATCCGGTTCTGATGGTGACCGGCCTCGTGGTGTTGTACGGGAATGGTGAGTACTGGAATTATCCACGCTTGTCACAGTGGGTGTGGAACATGGTGATTTCCATGCACTCAGAGAGTGTCACTGTGGGTAGAAGATGACTGAAGAAGCACATTAAGTCATTGTTTTCACTTCCCTACTTTATTTCTGAAACCGTTTCCGAACAGATGTGATATTTCTTTTTGTTCTTTTTCTGTAAGTACTAAATGCTTTGTAGTTCATTCTTTTAATATATCTGAATCTGTCTAATTGATACATTATGTTTATGGTATATTTACACCGATGACCCAAAACAATTTGATCACCCACACATGAAGTGAACACTGTTGACTGTCTTGTAAACTTTCTTGTAAAAACTATCCTCCTTAGGGGTTAGCCTTGGCACTCTGATTTGGCTCTGGCTACGCTTGATGCACCGTGCGTCATGACACACTACTCCCATGATCCTCATCACAATTTGACCCATGGTAACCCTTCGGGTTGATTTGTACTGTACCAGATGTGATTGCCTTCGTTCACAACTTGCTTGGCTTATGAGTAGACCACCCTAAGTAGGTCCTTGCTATGGCTTACCCCGAGCTGTGGCCGTCCCGAAGTTACTCAGACGCAATTGCATGGCCAAAATTTGGTCCTTTTCAGAGTCTCTCAGATCATCATCCCTGCTCATTTCCTCTGCACACAACATGTCGACCATAAGTACTGAATATTAACATCTAATATATCTCACACCTCGGCATGTACTGATTTTATGAGATGGTAAACATTAGTCGTGTCGTGGGGGTGGTCACAATGTTTTGGCTCATCGGGGTATATACATTATGGATTTATGAATATTTATTTTTTCTTTGGCCGCGTTTTAGCTGCAGTTGTATATCGTGTCCCGCTGACTTGGAGGCAAAGCAAACAGCCTTGGAAGCTCCTGCATGCCGGCTTGCTGTTCCTTGCCTTTGTCCTGTCTGTCCTGGGTCTTTGTGCAGTCTTTGACTACCACAATGCAGGCTCCACCCCCAACCTATACTCACTGCACAGTTGGCTGGGCATCTGTACCACAGCCCTCTTCACTGCTCAGGTACATCTGCAGTATAAGACTTCTGCTTTTGTGCTGCATTACCTTAAAAGCTAATCGGTAATACTGTTAAGACAGCCTTTATAAAAATCCAGGCTTCAAGTATACTGGTCTATAGCGGTCCATAATGTTTCTTAAGACTAGAGAAAGATGCTTTCCTTCATTGAATTATCAGTGCATATTAAATTAAAGTACCATGCAGAATGTAACACACCGTCTGTTACAGTTACACTTCTTACCAGTTATCATTTATAGTCCATGAATTGCTGTAAATAGTATGTCGTGATTCTCTTTGCACGTTGTCTGTTCTCAGTGGGTGCTGGGTCTAGCCGCCTTTCTACTCCCATGGTCTCCACTAGCATTCCGCAAGCTCCTCAAACCTGTACATGTTTGGATGGGCAGCATCATCTTCTTCCTGGCCATCACATCCTGCATTTCTGGCATTAATGAGAAGCTTTTCTTCGTCCTGTGAGTCCTCAGTTTTAATATTTGTTAAGCAACCACCTACATTAGTGCATCCATCCATCTTGATAATGCTATAGGTAATGGTATCTATAGAGATACCAGTCCATTGCAGGACAGGCACACTTACAATTGTACACTGTGGGTAATTTAAAGGTGCCAGTTAACCTAATTATGTCTTTGGACTATGGGAGGAAACTGGAATACATACAGTACTAGAGGTGGGATTCGAAAACACAGGCCTTAGAGTGCTACCTGCGGAACCACCGTACTGCTTTTTTACACTAAAATCTTCTTCAGTTTTTAACAGCATGCAGTTACTTTATTTTTGGCAACTGTGATTATCACAATGCTTTCTGCTGTTTTATTGTCTTCTCATTTTATGTTATTTAATTTTAAGTAGCTTCATGTTGAGTTATCACAGATAAGCAATCCCCATGTGAAGTCTTCGTCAGGTTGGAATTGAATTGAATACTATCGGTTCTCTTTCCAGTAAAGGAAACACCAATCAGACGCAACCATATTCCAAGCTGCCACCAGAGGCCGTGTTTGCCAACTCACTAGGAATCCTGATTGTAGCCTTTGGATTAGTTGTCTATAAAATACTGTCCAATCCAGACTGGCAACGACCAGACCTAGGGGGAGAAGAGGACAGTTTTAGGGTAAGTATAATGACACCAAAATATTCTCACAATGATTTACTGTATTTTAGGGCGTGTGTGTTGCAAAAAAACACTTTTGCATTTTGAGATTTTTTACATTATATAATAGCTCCCATTTAGAATTTAGCTATACCTCTAGTCCTGTCATTTGAACACTCAATCAGAAAACATTTCTGACTTTTTATTTAACTTTATTCTCAGCCATTGATTCAGGAAGAGAGCTGATGCAACTACATGGAATGAAATTGTGTATCTGAATTGTGTATCTCCTCTTTGTGCAACACGGTGTTTTTCACCAAAGAAAATATTTTGGTAAACACTGCTGGAACAGTGTATAGAGTGCATCATCGCCAAAATGGATATTTTCCAGCCTTATCTATTTTGTTTTAGTAGCCTTCGTTCATGTTGACATTGTATATCAAAGGAAATCATACCAATCAATTGTATTCCATTGTAACAGCCGTATATATCATAATTTCAATTATGAATATACATATGTTAGTCTATACATTTTTTTTGAGTCGGTGATATTTTGTGCCTCTTAATAAATGATAATAAATGTTTCATTCGTTTCACTTCCCTGTTTGAGAAATGCTGCAATTTGAATCTGCTTATGGCTAGCTTGTGATACTCGGGAAACGCCCTGAAGACGAGCCTTCCTGGGATAGCTATTAAAGAGAGAAAAGAGAGACTTGACTCATTCTACAGACCAGTAAAACAACTGTTTGTGGATGTTCTTTTTTTGCATGAAGAAACGTAGACTCATCGCCATTAGAATTGCTAAAGTAGAGTGTATTAGTGAGGGATACCGTGCCTACAATAATTTTATTAAATAACGATACCCATATAAGAGACTTTTATTTAGTGATTAATACGCAAAATATCTGTATACACAAGTGGGACAAAATAAAGTATTAATTTAATTTTATATATATATATATTTCATTCTTGGTTTAAAAATTGTCATGGGTTTCTGCTCAAATGATGTGATAATATTTCGCCGACGGGAAAAAAATGTTTTTGATACTTGTAAGTTATAATCGATACCAAATGAGTAACGTTTGAGTATCCTGTTGTGGATATTTACGTATGAAGTTAATTTAGGTATGAAATGCCCTGTACTACAGCAACCTACTAAAACTGATCAGAATGAATGTACTGAAAGATCAGTCGGGAAACAAAAAAGTTGTGCGGGCTACGTGTCCCTTGAATATATTACGAGCAGTTATACCTATCACTTTATGGGAGAATCAGCAACCAGTATTACTTGGACACCTTGCAACATACGATAGTTTAATAAATACATCACCATGTGCTTTTAGTTTCAAAAGTTCTAAAACATAAATTACATTTCTTGATAAAATATGCGTTATAAACCGTAAAGAATACAGATGATCAAAGACTTGCTGAGACAGCAAGACCCTATTGCTCTTTGAAATGAAGATTCCACATCCTACCTAAATATTATAACGAGAATTCGTTCAGAGCACGGAAAAATACTTTCACAGTTCAAAGTAAACCTGGAGATTTTAAAATATCACAGGACATGAGGTAATTCTGCTTTTGCTAGTAAGATTCTTCGGACGAGGAGACAAATCACATAGTTTTAAACCTTCTAATAAACAGAACATATCGATTGTCCCGGAACCTCACATAATCGCTATACACGCAATACCTTTATGATTCAATATGTATAAACTACCAATCTACAACGTACATTTCGAGGGGGATAACAGCGCTATGGTATACGTGACATACAGGGTTAATTATGCAGTAGTCAAACCAGCCAATCACGCTTAAATGAATCCTTGCCAAAAAAGAGAAAAGGGGATGCTTTCAATTAGGTCCGCGTCCACTCCATAACACGCTGTTGTTTATCCTTACGTGTACAACAATGTTACGTATAGTAATGTAGACAGTGTAGACCCGTAATGCGTAGGAATATACGGGTTATTACCGAGCGAGCTATCACTCAGCTATTATGAGGAACTGCGACTGTTCTTGAAGTTTTCCTGGAAATTATCCGTGATCTCGTCACCTACACTAAACACGCTAAACATTAAACAGTTAAGGTAGTGGCTGTGCTATATGTAAGGGCGTAGCTGTGATTACTCGGGCATATAGCCCCGAGTATTTTACCCCCAACGCCAATCTTCAAATTAAAAGCCAAGCCGCGGGTAAATTTGACTTAGCCCCTGATGCTTTTTTTCAATAGCTAGAAACGTCCCTGCATTTATGCTTTGAAACATCAAGTGCGCATACCGTATGCCTTGAATAGTTGTACTCTGACCCAAACACATTTTTTTCAGAGCCTATTCCATACGTGAAAAGAAAACGCAAGTATACATTAAAAATTTCGAGCTCGTTGGTGGTGTGAGAACAGAAAAATACGGTGACCATTCATAAGTACAACCATCATAAGATAAATTAACGTGGAATTTGTTATATTACAAGAACACATTAAAGTCGTTTTACTCATACAATGGCTGAAAATTAAACGATGATACTGATATTTTAAATGTGCGAATGGTGATAGTCCGTGACAGTAAAGGAAATACAATTCAGTTTGGTCGCTTAATGAAAGCGTACGTCGTCATATGAGAACGTCCTATACAGGGTTTTTTGTAGAAAGGTTAATTCCATTTAGTGGTATTTTGTATTAGGATAATACATTTTAATGCACCTTTTAAACGACGAATTAACTTTTATATCAACGAAATAATTGAATTACTATTGAATTAAACGAGGTAATATTTTTGTAATGTTTTTGTACCATCTTTGGACTCGTTGAATGACATTCAGCAGACATTCAGTTTCACGTACGTTATAACAATTGTTTCATGTCTAGCCTATATTAACATACGAATCTAATAAATAGTACTATGTAATTGCCAGGAAAGTGTCAGCACTGTACAGTATTATAACAGTTAGGTTCATGAGTAGAAGTTACAGAAACAGAATTTTCTTTCAATTAAACGTTTCGCCACAAATCACTATGTACGCCTCACCACTGAAGCAAGTATATTCCTAGTGTATATTTTATTAAGTATTCACTTATTTAAAATAATCTAGTAAGGAATGCGTCATTCTGATTAGCAAAGGATGGAATGGCGACCTATGATGAACTGTGTTAACTGCTCCGTTGATAAAGCGCTTGAATTGCTATTTTATAAATAATTTAAACTTAAAAGAATTATACAAATGTAACGCAGGGCCTTTTCTTTGACGAAAAAATGTCTATTCCATTTCAAGATGAACGTTTGATCAATTTATTACTGAAAGACTGGAGGAAGCGGCATCTAAGTACCCGGGTTTACTCGTGATATCGACAAACTTTCCGTGTTTCTGTTGAAAATGTATAAACGTTTTTTGTCTAACGGCAATGCACCTGAAACATGCCGGTGTTTGGTTTTCATTGCCATGTTTTGATTTTTACACAAGGGCTCGTTTGCCTTAAAATTTCGTCATTTTCATTGAGAAGAAAACACAACCCTACAGTGTTTTCCACAACCCGGAGCTGCTACACGGGCGGTTGAGTCTATAGGGTTCTCACTTGGCATTTAAGTTCCGCCCTTTTCTACGTGTCGTATTACCATTGTCTGTCTGACGTTCAACTGGGAAGGGTAAAGCAGCAACACTCGACAGAAATGGCAGAAGTCGCCCCAGCTCCTGCCACGGGTCCAGCTAAGGCTCCCAAGAAGAAATCGGCATCAAAGTCGAAGAAGTCCGGTCCCAGTGTGTCCGATCTAATCCTGAAAGCCGTTTCCGCGTCAAAGGAACGCAAAGGAGTGTCACTAGCAGCCCTCAAGAAGGCTTTGGCTGCCGGTGGCTATGACGTGGAGAAGAATAACTCTCGTGTCAAACTGGCACTGAAATCCTTGGTCCAGAAGGGGACTCTGATGCAAACCAAAGGTGTCGGCGCTTCTGGTTCCTTCAAACTGAACAAGAAAGGCGAGACCAAGGAACCTGCGAAAAAGACGGTCAGCAAAGTCAAGAAACCGGCGGCCAAGAAACCAGTTGTGGCTAAAAAGCCAAAAAAGGCGACTGCGAAGAAACCAGCAGTGAAGAAGACGCCAAAGAAAGCGAAGAAACCGGCTGCGGCAAAGAAGACTGCGAAGAGCCCGAAGAAAGTGAAGAAACCAGTGAAGAAGGTGGCCAAGGCTCCCAAGAAGGCCAAGGCGGCTAAACCCAAAGCCACGAAGCCGAAAGCCGCAAAAACCAAGAAGGCAGCCGCCAAGAAGAAATAAACGGACTTTTAAATAACGGTTTTTGCTACCTAAAAAGGCTCTTACAAGAGCCAACATGTCTTCGTAAAAGTACCGAATTATTCCATAAGTATTGTTTGTCATGATCTGGAGTATTTTAATATGTACAGTTTCATACAATTCAGCGTTAGAGAGTTTTTGTAGTTTAATATGCACGCCAAAGAAGGTAGTCCAATTTGGTAGGGCAATCGATATATTAATTTTAATTGGCAAGACTAGTAAAGGCAACGAAGACTGCAAAGGAAATTGTATACTATTGTGTTAAATTTGCAGCGAGATGTGTAAAATATTTATTTAAAAGTGTTTTAGTGAATATCTTTTAATGCAAGATGAGCTTTTTGTAAAGACAGATTAACATGCTGAGTGATGCACAGTTTATTAGACACTAATACAACTTTTTTTTCTTCCCATTGTAAACAATTTGATTGTTTTGGCTTGTATAATCTTGTAATTATAACCCTGGTTTAGTCTACATGTGATTTGAATAAATGCGCCAAGATTTTCAACATCCAATCAGACAGAGGGAGCCACCTATGGGTGTCTGTAACCCTGAGATGCTAAGCTCGATTGTTTTAACTTTATCGTTTCTTTCGTGTTTAATATGCAATCTTTGTTAGACGAGGAACTCATTTTTCTTTGTATTTATTGTATTTTCGGGGTCTGATGATATTGATGCCTTTTATAAATAAATATTTTACTTTATATGGTAAATGTGTGCAATTTTCCTTGTTCATTCTTAAGAAATGTTAATCAGCTTAATTGTAATAAGATGCAATAGTTCTGCACTCATCCGTATCCGGTCACCTTCAAAACTTCCTCCAGTAATAAGGTAAATAATTTTGAGCAGTTATGGGTCTTCATAATGAATTGCTAAAGTACTGATGTGCCATGACACATCTCTCGATTTTATGCTTGACGTTTCCTTGTACTTTGATACGTGAACTGTTCCGAAATTGCTTGGCGGAGTGTGAGCTATTTCCAAATTAATCACCGATATAACATTTTAAAAATGTAAGTGGGCTTAAACTACCTTTTAGAGCAGAAATTCTCAGTTATCAGGGTTGAGGTACAACAAAGGTGAATAAAACTAACTTCGCAACCGCAGTTAAATATAACCTAACGTTCTAAAAAGGAGCATAAATTCAATTGGCTAGACAGTCAGCCAATCGAATTCGAGTAGATACGTGCTAATATTTTGCAGAACAAGAAACAAGCAAGAAAAACACATCCTTAGAAAAGTTTTTAAAAAATGTTAAGAGGTAAAAACACGTTGAACACGTCTACGGTGGTATAAATATAAAGCATAAGAAGTGCACTTCCTGTTGCGAATGCATTTGAGATTGTAAATAGAATCAATCCAGCTATAAAACTTAAAATGTTGCTTAGATTTTTATACTGGACTTTGAGTGCATTACATTTATGAAATTGAATCAAAAGGTTCAAATAATTTTACACAAATTATATTACAGTTATGATTTTTATCACCACTATGACCAGATGTTAATGAAAAATACTCCAAATCTATCCAAAACTTTTCTCTGACAACTTAAAAAACACGTTCCACTGTTATTATTTCTCATGTGAGGAACACAATAAGACATATCACATTATTTAAAAGGTCATTTATCTGCTGATTTCAAAGCTATGCTTCAACGTAATGAGTAAAGAGAAACTTCTTTAAAAATATAGTGAAATCAAAAGTACAACATTTGTCTCTCAAATATCGTGGAGTAAAAGTGATGTTTCCGAAGAAAATACAAATACAAAAAAGTACAAATACTCGAAAAATGTACTTAAATAATCTCAAGCAAATGTACTTTGTTACTGTCCACAGGGCATATAAAATTCTAATATGAGAATAATCCACCAGGTTGATCTTACAGATCAGAATGCACACATACCCTCAACTTCTCAATATTACAAAGACAAAATTTTGAATCTTGTAATAGAACCACTATTCTATATGTTTATCCATTTATGGAAAAATGAACATAAGAAACAAAGTTAGAAACTTACAACAACAAACTTACTGATCGAGAAATTACACAACAGATTATATATAGTGTGTTGTATAAAATAAGTGGACTGACAATTACAGTTCTACAGTTCTTAATCAATTTCATACTTAGACAAAAGAAATAAAGAAGATCAAAACCACCCTCCATTCTTGATTACAAAGGAAGCAACTTTTTAAGCGCCGAAACATATTTTTCCAAACAGTCCCAACAAATACATCATTAATATTTTTACAATCAAAGTCTTGAACATAAAGGTACATACTGTAGGTATAAAGGGCTACTGCATCAGATAATAACCAAATAAGATAAATGAGAGCCAGTTTTTGAAATGAATTATAACTCCATCCAACCATTTTCTGCACCCCCTTGTCCTATTCAGGATCATGGGGGATCTGGAGCCTCTGTCAGAGGCTATGGGCTCAAGTCAGTGAACAACCCAGGATGGGGCACTAACCCATTGCAGGGCACATTCACACACACCTTTCACTCACACGTCTGCAGGCAATTCCTCCAATTAACCTCAGTGTGTTTTTGGACTGTGGGGGAAAACTGGATTACCTGGAAGAAAACCCACAATGACATGGGGAGAACATGCAAGCTCCACACACATGGAGCTGAGACTCAAAGCATGGTTCCAAAGGTATGAAGCAACAGTACCACCGTGCCACCATACCAGCCAAATTATAACTCACTAAAGACAAACTTCAATCAAATGTAACTTGATATAATATATGGCAATAGCATTTTAAAGAATTTTTGGTGATGCTTTACATTGCACTTTCATAATGCTTTTATATTGCATCGATAAAATGTTCAGTACACCTTCATAATGTATTCATTAAGTATTCATAAATCATTCATAAACATCATATATGTACCTTACCATCCCCTAACAGCTGTAATATACATTGATAACAAACATTACATGATAATAACAAACATAATAATTGTATAATGTTAGGATGATATGGTACATACATGCTAATTATGAATACTCTATGAATGCATTATGAGGGTGCACTTAATGTAAAGCGTTACCGAATTTTCTAAAATTACTTCTTGAAATACATCAGTAAACATGTGACACTTCTGGAATAAATACATTTATGAAATATGTCTCTTAAACTACAATATATCTGTTCAAAATTACCCCATATCAAATTTTACAACTATTGTTTTACAACTAGTGTATTCAATTAAAAGTTTTGCCAAAACTCGCACACATCTAATGAATTGCATATTTAATTTTTTATGCAATAAAAATGAAAGAAATATTTGTTTGTTAGTTCTTCCCTCTGTTCAGTTACATATGCCTGAATATGAAATCCTTATTATTGGATTATGATTAAAGAATTATTGTTGGAAAATATTAGTACCTGTTGAATTATAATCATCATGTTTCAGACACTACAACTTTAAACATACTTAAATGCTTAGAAATGTAAATAGCAAAATATTCCTGAAATACTTTAAAATCACTTTATAGTAAATAATGATGATTATTTACTTTTTTAGCAGGATTTGAAACAACTTAATACTAATACCAGCTGCCACGATTCACTGTTGAGTTTGGCAAATTCAAACCATCCAGACAGGCACTGTGAAAGCTGCATGGCAGGTGAAGGTCACGATTACCACAGAGAAGATTCATCAGACAAGTGGTGATGCTGAATCATCAAAATGAATTCAATGGTGTTTGAATTATTGAATGGTGGCATTGTGGTTAGCATTGTTAGCTAGCACTTCTGGCACCAGGGATCTAGCCTCCATGCATGGAGTTAGCATGATCTCCTCTTCTCCTTGTGGAGTTTCCTCCATACTCACTATTCCCCCCACAGTCCCAAAACTTGCTGTGGTAAACTGAGGTTACCTAACCATGACCCTGCATTAGTCGAGCCGGTGTGAAAAATGGGTGGATGGATAGCCAGATAACCAGATGAAGAAATCGATTAAAGAGGTTAGCAGCAGATATTAGGTCTAGACTTAGCAGTGTTGAAATGCCATCTTGGGTGTACCTGTTTGCCATGTGACATGCGGTTTCATTCCTTCCATCTGCCATGACCTGGATAAACTACTCAAAGATGGATGGGGGTGGGTAGATGAGTGCTTTACAAGTGCAGCTGTTCTCAGCAGGCAAGTGCAGAGGGGGAGGGCTGCAGGTGGGTGAGTATCTGCCCTATTGCCCGAAGTATTTAAAATCTCCCAGTATAGCTTCTGAGTGGCCCTTTAATGCACGTGTCAGCTGCTGAGTGGCCCTTTAATGCACGTGTCAAAGGCTTTGAGCACCTGCTCCTCAAAATGTCGCTGCAGGGTACCGGTGCTCAGTGTGCACAAGGTGGCAGTATATCACAATGTGATATGTGTTCAGTATGTGAATCTTGTGGTGAAATATTTAATTCGAACTCCTTTTTTTCTCCGCTTAACTTATTCTAACATTATAACATGCTGATCGAGATATAAACATGATTATTCTGCTTAGAATAATAATTTATATTAATAAATAATAGAGTAAAAATCTATTTTAAAAAACAGTAATACACCAAGAATGCATACAAATTTATAGTTACCGTTATTGCCTTGAAAAGGCAACACAATTTAATCACTGTGAACAGTTGGTTTACATTTCTACAGGAGTCACATAGCATAGAGTTACAAATCCAGACCTCAAGACCTTTGATCCAGAATGGTTCAGAATAGCACGTAGCCCACGGAGTCCTAGTTTCCTAAGCATCTTTATTTTGAAAGTATGTGAATGACATCGACGTCCGATTTTCCCCCAGTAGCGCTACAGAGCTAAGGATGAGCTCACTGCGGCCGTAGGCGTGACAGAGCCGCCCTGCAAGGCGTGTCTAATTCTTAAAACTTACTGATAATGTTGGAGGTGGTGAAAATTAGAATAGCTGAACTGAAGCTAAAACGGACATTGCACTTTTTAATGATTTTCCCGGCAAAGGCGTAAGAGAGTTGTATCCTGAGGAATCCTTTAACAGAAAACTTCAATTTTCAAAGTAAGTTAAAAGACAGTTCCATTCGACTCCTGCATTAAAATCCTAATTAGTAGAATTTTGATTTTGAAAGCGAGTTAATTGAAACTAGGGAATAAATATGTAGTTGGATTTTTGCGTATAGTTTTTAAATTATATTTTATATTTAACATTAGTCACTTATTATTTACGTTACGTACAAGAAGGCATCACGTCTCTGTGCTGTAATTTACTCCATGAAAGTGTTTACTATTGCTTTTAAATCCTCAAAATCTGATTTTCGAGTACATTTCTTCCTTCGCACAGAGCAAGGACGTCACTTTAATGTATTAGTTTATGCATTACTTCATACTTTTATTTATCAGTGACACGGCAGTCAAAATTCCCTCAAGGTAAATTGACGTGGCATACAAACCGTATGTAGATTTTCAGATTTCATTTGCATTTTAAATGAATACATTTTAAATCAGTTTTATAATCGTCCTTTTATGACACTGTATCACACTGCTGTAGTGCTATGTCATTGCTTCGGCTGTTTAAGTCAGGGCTGCCTTGTATAGCGTGTTGTGGTTGACTTTTGCGGCTATTCTTAAGTCGGAGTTGACTAATCCCATATTTATATAATGTTATTTTATTTTATATACTCAAGTAAATCTTAAGTATGGGAGGGAAAGATAAAATAGTCAAATCTGAAGTTTTCGATTCATACTTTTAAACACTGAAGTTTACGTTAGTTGGCTAATTTAGGCCTATTACAGCTTAAGATGCTTTAGTCAGGAAACAACATAATAGGGAACGATCCTGGACGAACGAGTACACAATCTAACATTCTGAAAAAAAAACAGTATGGTTGCCATAGAAACACTTCCTCGGCCTGAGACCTTAGGACATATGATCTCTTGCCAGATCTTTGTTCGGCTGATGTCATATGTAAGTAATTTAGTGTTCCTAATTAAATGAGCATGCAAGTAGTTTATACTGCAGAGATAGATTGTGGAATTTCACTTCTGCGGTAACAGGAAGTTGTGTATTTGTGCGTAAGAATTCCCATTTCAGAGCAGACAAAGGACTTTCAGTAAATGTGCAGATGGGGTCATAAATCTCCAGGTGTGCTTTCATATGGCATTGGATTCCCCTTTAGATCCACTCATCCATCAGTTTTCTATACCTACTTGTCCTATAGAGGGTCATGGAGGTTTGGAGCTTATCCTGGAAGCTATGGGTTCAAAACAAGCGATTACCCAGGATGGGATGGCAGCATCTCACAGGCACCTACACACATTCACACCTGCAGACAATTTTTGCAACTCCAGTTAGATTTAGCATGCTTTTAGACTGGGGGGGGGGATCCAGAGGTCACTCTTTGATGCCATGGGGAGAACATGCAAACTCCACACACACAGAGCCGGGAAGGAGGCCAGAGCTGTGAGGCTTGTACCTTTGCTTGTCACTGGGGCCGTACAGAAATGGACAAAGAGGAACATTTTTGCACCATTGGGGGTACATTAATGTATTTTGTATCATTTCTATACCTTAAAAGGTACAGTTACCTACAGCTATAGGGTACAATTGGCAGACCCTTGAGGGTACAGCCCCAGTGTAGATACATGATTAAAACTTCTATAAACTTTTCTGTTGATGTAAGAGTTAACGTATGAGTTGATGTAATCATTTTGATAACTTATATTCTACATACAGGTGGCTCATGATGTGCTTTTTACATTGGAGCTGCTTTTATCATCATGTTACGGGGCTATAATAATTTTAGTTGTAGTTGTGTGGGTGAAAACCAATTCCTTAATGTTTGTTTCTGGAAAAAAGATTTTGAGGTGAGGCAGGCTTATGAATATGGTAGCTCATTCATTTGGTCAGTCTTTAACTGACGTTTTTTGCGGTTTATTGTATTAAAATATGTATTTGGTTTCCTCTTTGAGGTAATGGATATGGCAGAGCTCAGTGATCAGAAGTTTCCTCGTGCCTCTGAGACTGGGGGATTGATAGCTACCTCTGCTCTGTGTGTGTGTGTGTGTGTGTGAGCGGGTATACCTATCCTTATGGGGACACAATGTCCCCATAGTGTGATAAATAT
>JAODUD010000040.1:14263834-14277878 GCA_026784285.1 Stomatorhinus walkeri | reverse complement strand
GGGGGGATTATGGGGGAAGTTAGAATGATTTCAGGAGCCTCTGATTGACAGGTAGGCAATCCCAAAAAAAGGGCCCAAACCTGTACCAACACCCCAGGTTACTATCCCACCTACTTTGTCTGGAGTCTGCATGACCTTGTTTGTGCAGCTTGTGGAACTGGTGACTAAATTCGCTCATAGTCTGTGATTATGCGAGAGTGTGTGCCCTGTGATGGACTGGCATCCTGCCCTGGGTGTCTCCTGCCTTCTGTTCTGTTTACTGGGACAGACTCCAGGCCCCCTATGACCCAGTGCTGGACAAGTGTGTATGGAGGCTGGCTTTACAGTATGTACTAGGTTAGCCTCAGTTTGAAAAAAATATAGGCAGAATTTTGATAAATCTGCCAAAAATGACCAATATGCTTATCAAATGAATGTTTATTCCAAGGAAAATTTTTGTTTTTAGGTATATATTTTTATTCATATGCCGATTTTAACATATTCAACAGAAATACATATCATCATGAATGTCATTTTCCCACCTTTTCTCCTGGTGAAGGTTGTGATACATACATTTGTTTAATAAAAAAATAAAAAGCTTATATTCCACTATTTACACTCAGAAAGTCCACCAAAAAATTCCAATGTTAATATTCGTTAGGAAAGAATATAACCTGTATTGTAATAGAAATGAATACTATTGGGTGCAGATGTCTTCCTCAGACAACGAAAGGAAACAATATATAACATTTCCCTCACTTGCGTTTTTTTGTCAGTTTTTCCACTGTGGGATCTAAACGTGACAGTTACTCACAGTCTTTGTTGCTGGGTCAGTTGAGCACATGGTGATTCCACTATATAAGCACAAAATGTTCTTCAAACAGAGGTCATGAACTGGCCAGCAGTATACGGCTATGTCCGAAAGTCAGGATGCATTTGCACTGGATCCCACCCCTCCGTTTCACTTGATTGAAACTCAAACAGTATGTGTTCCTGGATTTTCAGACATGGAATCCCTGGAGATATGTCTGGTTTTCCTGTTATGGCAGCCTCACTCAGCAGTCAAAAACAGGATAAGGATTCTCTCAGCGTGTAAAAGCCAAGAAATGTAATGGCATTTGAAACATGCAGATTCCTAGAATTAGAAATAAAATTATGAAAGACTGACACTAGTTTGACAGCTATTTGAGGTTTAATAGAAGTGAATTTGGGGAAGAAACAGTCCCTCATCATACACAAAAAATAAACTTGCAGAAGTCTAGACGAATTCTACATCTCGCAGCCACATATGGAGTAATCGTTGCGAAAGATTAGACTCAAATTTTCCAAAGCTGAGAAACGACATGAGCTGCGCTTGATTCCATAAACACAGAGGGGTCCACCAGATCTGCCTACGTACACATCCTCTAGGAATGTTAATAACATGAGTCACTGATCCAGCAGTCTAATGGCACGAATGACAGGACATTTTCATTATGGTCTAACAGAAAGATTGCAATGCTTTCCAAGAAGATGTTGTCAATGGTAGAAGATAAGATGCTTGTACAGCGATCTTTTTACATTAACTTATGATATATTTGAGTTTATGGAAGCTGTGCAGTTTATACATTCATTATGCCCAGTCGCACCAAGAATTTCAATTCAGGTATACAAAGACAACCATTTTGTCACAGATATTTTTTTTGTAAACCTTTTTTTTTAACCTTGGTGTTTGCTTGGTACTTGGAAAGACAACCTGTGGGAATCCCGTGTGGCATGTAAGATGAATCCACCAACTTATTTGCAATTCACAAAATAATGCGCTTAAGGAGAGATGGAATTCAGTTCTGTACCTCATAAATGAGATGCACTGAGAATATTTCACTATATCTATTGTAAACGGGGTGGCTCACATTCATACAATTAATTTCCAAATAGTAAGGCTTGTGTCAGTGCAGTCAAAGGTTATGGTAATCTTAGTAGATTCTGTCACAAGAAAACAGGTGCAATAAACGCCAGTAAAGCTTGTGTATATTTTACCATGACAAACAAACAAGTGGAACTTCCTAAAGTATAGACAGGAACTCCCTTTTCAAACAGTCATGATTTAAGGGATAGTCAGAATATTGTTTACAAAGCTTTCCTTTCTAAGTTAGCTATAGCTGAGACTCGTTAGAATTTTTTTGCAACTAAAATCAATATTTGCATCACGTTGCTCAACTTAACACTTTGGCATTTCCCGAGAATATCTCGCCTGATGAACCCTTAGCTTTCACATTGAAGCTGGAAGTGGGCTCAGCTGGAGAGATTTATTTTCGATTGAGGCTTCATTTGACAGGAGCACATTATAAATAGCCGCACACGTCGAAATTTCCCCCACTCACTGTAACTGCATTCACATTTTTCTGAAACACCACTGCTAGCACTAATGATGATCTTCAGCTTTTCTATTTGTAAATTTATCAGACTTGAATGATATCTTGCCAGCAGATGTAAGTAGATGCATGTGTCTGTCATTTTTGGTGTGCCAGAAGATGGCTGATTTTGACCATTATTCTTCCTAGAACTATGCAAATATTCCAGACGTTTATTGCAAATCTTCGAGACAAATCTCATATATTTATTCACGATGCATACAGTACATATGTAAAAGATTCTGAGATTCAGAATGTTTCTTTGTACAGAATTACCAAATAACCAACAATACAAGAAAATTATTTTGTGAAGATTTTATAGTTAAAACCTTTTTTGTCTCAAATATTTTTTTTACTGTTTACCTCGGCACCTAGAAACAGGCTGTTTTTTATTTTTACATTCTTATAATGATACTCCAAATTTTTAAAGCAGAGGAAACGTAACAATAAATAGTAGCATTTAAAGCCCTGACACTGATCATTCAGCCACAAAATCTTTCATGCATATAAATCTTTTTACAATGCTAGAAGAATAAAATATCAAGATTTCAGATCTATCATGTTTGTGTGCAGTTATAACAAGCTTCTCAAAGCTGCCACGGTAAGTGATTTTCGCAGTTGCCCAGGGGGGCTGTTCTTACCCGGGGAAATTGCCTGCTAAGCTTGCTTATTTATTCTATTTTTGTCTGTTTGTTGAAGAAATTTGTGGAGGAAAAAAAATTCCAGTCGCGGTTTAAATGCCTGCTTAAAATGATACTCCAGGATAGAGCCTTTTGGTTGAGAGAGACAAAATGGTTTATGAATAAGTAAATGCAATTAAATGAGTAGCACACACTGAGATTTCATTATGAACTATGCCGTATCAAGCTGTGTGGCATTAGGTCAGACATGTGGAAGGGATTTTCAGTGGGAACACAGGAAGACAGCTGAGGCACTTTGGGTAGCAGCGCTGTGCTTCTTTTCTGGCATTTTCTTTCTTTTTATCCCTGTATCATGAACCACTTAGTATGTAAAATTGAATCGAATTGAATTGAATTTCTATTATGTTGGACATTAAGCATTCTGTAACAGACAACACATGTCTCCATCAGCTGTGTGTGCTTTATAATACACAAGCATGCTTTGTTAGCGTGTGGCTTGTGGTGCTGTCAGGAATAAAGCAGTGTTCTGTGTCCTTTTGACCGTAGTGACATGCCCAACCATATTAAGCTTTATGATGTCTAATGATGTCCTCTATGACCAGGATAAGTGGCTGGAAAATGGATGGGGGGTTGCTGCTATTGTAATCATGTAGTAGTAGTAGTAGTAGGAGTAGTAATAGGAGTAGTAGGAGTAGGAGTAATAGGAGTAGGAGTAATATGAGTAGTAGTAATAGGAGTAATAGGAGTAGTAGTAGTATGGTTACAAACTTGATTTTTTTTAAACTTTATAAAATTGGAACTTGCCTGTAAGCTTGAACAGGCAGATGCTTTAAAAGAATCTGATTCTGAATATTTACAAAATGAACTGGTTTCTGCTGGCAATAAAATCACAGTTACGTAAAGCAGGAAGGAGGCTTTAGACACAGGCTTTTTCCAGAGCTTTATCCCAGCCCTCTCTGACCCATCCCTGCACATAGCTATTCCAGCTGCCTCACATCCCTCCCTAGAGTTCAAACCCAAGCCGTTGAGTCATGAAGATGACAGAAGGATATCACCTCTCTTATGATCTCCAATAACATCATCTTTATCAGCACTTCTGGTGTGTGGAAACGAACCCCAAACAGGAGACAGATTAGCCCCACGATCACCTGTTTATGTCAGTTTTCCTATTATGACTTAATGCACAAAAGCAGAGCATTTTTTTTTCTTATTCTTCTGGCCAAGCTATTATTGTCTTGCACATCAGACCGCAAAGCCGCATGTTTTATCCGTGGGACGTATGTCTGGAATATCTATGAATTCATACATCTGCACTGCAAATTCAGAAACTATAAAGGAGAAATATTTGTTGACTGTAGTTGTTTCCTAGTGCCTCTGGCTTATGATTGTCTTGTATGTTGGATGTATCTCTTCCTGCACGACAGCTTGCATAAAGACGCTGCACTGATATCATACATACGTCATACAGTTAAGTTCCTTTGTTGCCCTAAAATTTTTCAATTGTATACCATTGTTTTGCACATAAAGGTTTGTGCAGTAAAGGATTTTCCTGCCATGTCATGCTAGAAAATGTAATCGAATCCTTCAGGGTGCTCATATGTACCACTGTATAAGGCAAGTGGTTTTAACAGGTGGTTGGTTATTCTCTTAAGTTACGTGCATCCAGCATATCACTATGGACATCTATGGATCTCTCCATTCATTCCACGGTCATCTGAAGAAGTAATGATGGAAATTGTTTAGGTCATTTGCAATATTCAAGAATGTAATTTATTTGTCAACAAAGACTTTTATATGTTCTACATCATCCTGGTCAGTGGCTAGCCTACCAGTCTCTTAAGGTCTTGGTTAACGTCCCTAGAGATTCCATAAGCAGGACACTTGACATGACTTTCAAGTAGAATTCTTTCAGTAGAATATTCATTAATATCAACACGTGTCATTTCAGGTCTGTGATCATAGGAGTTGAGCTGTAACCAGCAAGCATCTTACATGCATCTGATTTTCTGAGACAACAATTCTTATGCAATTGCAGTCATCCTCAGTTCCCAGTAAGACCTACATAACAATATCAATCCCTCTACCGCACCCATTTTTGTTGCTCTGTTATTGCCAGATTCCATTATCGCCTTCTCATTTCCCTCATCCCCATTTATACAACCTTTAGAATGCAGCGCTCTTCGTTGCAGATTTGTGTTGTGTTTAGTATCTTGGCATCTGTGCATTCCTAGGAGTATTGGGAAATTCTAGGAAGCCACTCTTGATTACAAGGAGCTATGATCTTTTGCTAGCGTTTACTCTTGAGCGCAAAGGACGTGCTTTTGGAGTTCTGCTGCTGAGCAAAGCATAACATTGCAAGTTTTCTCTTGGGCAAAGGGTGAAGTGACCTTACTGTGGACAGTGTAGTGTGTAACTTTAGGGACAGAGGGGGGCATGACGTAAATATGGGCATCATGGCATGAAGAAGGGTGGGATGGAGTAACAAACCAAAAGTTAAGTTGGCTAATTTATCGGGCAAAAGACAAGATACTGTTGCTGTTTAATAGGGGTAAAATGGGGAGCAGACTGAGGCGCAGTGGGCTGGGCCTCTGCACCTGTGCCCGGAAGGTTGCTGGTTTGAGCTCGGCCTCAGCAGAAGGGTCATATCTGTGGGGTCTTGAGCGAGGCCCTTAACCCCCAACTCCATGAGTGCTGCTACGGGTGGCTGCCTGCCACTGCGAAGCTCGCTCTCACCTACATGGGTCTGTGTGTCATGGAGAGCAAGATGGGGCAGGAAAAGGAGAATTCCCCTACGAGGATCAATAGAGTATCATCATCTCATCTCATCTAAAAAGTGACCGAAAGCCAAGCAGTTTGGCCCACAATGTAGGGAAATGAGATGATTACTTTAGATAATGACCCCCCTGGTCTCTCGCTACGAAGATATACAGACTACACCAACCAAAGTCACACAGCACAGATATATGGGCTTGTTTTTTGCCCTGAAGATGGAGAAAGCAGAGGCAGTAAAGGCTTCTCTAGCTACACCTGCTCATTAACACAAACAGCCTGCTTTTCCAGACGGCCGATCATATGGCTACAATTGAATACATACAGCCCATGGGACATCTTGCAGGTCCCAGGATTTTCATGCACTACAGTGTCCAGAGTTTGCAGGGAATGGTGCTATTAACAAAAAAAACACCAGTTAGCACCTGTTCTGTGGCTGAAAACATCTTGGTAAGAGGTCAGAAGAGAATGGAAAACCTCAAGGGTGCAAGAGGGCTTCTCTGAACAGATTTGACACCCCTCAAAGTAGCTCTCGTGATACAAATGGACCCTGCCCAGTTACTGCATACCAGGCACATTGGACACTGTGTGTATTTTGGCAGTTTGTATAAAAAACTAGAAGGGTTATGGGATGATTTTCACCATCCTTCTATCCATACATCTTCTGCTTATGCGGGGTCAGGTTGTGGGGTTAGGGTCAGGTTGTGGGGTTAGGGTTAGGTTGCAGTCTAAGCAGGAATGTCCAGACCTCCGTCTCACCAGCCTCCTCCTCCAACTCCACCAGGGGAATACCAAGGCTATCTGAGAGATAATATCCAGTGTGTCCTGGTTCTGCCCCGGGGTCTTCTCCCAGTTGGACATGCCTGAAACACCTCCTCAGGGAGCCATCCAGGAGGTATCCTAGATAGATGCTCAAACCCCTTCAACTGGCTCCATTCTATGTGGAGGAGCAGCGGTTCTACTTTGCGTCCCTCTCAAATATCTGAGCTCCTCACCCTGGGCTGAGCCCAGACACCCTGCGGAGGAAACTCATTTCTGCCGCTTATATCTGTGATCTCATTCTTTCGGTCACTACCCAGAACTCATGACCATAGGTGAGGGTAGGAACTTAGATCGACTAGCATATCAGAAGCTTCACCTTTCATCTCAGCTCCCTCTTCACTACGACAGAACAGTACAGTGTCCACGTTACTGCTAATGCTGCACCGATCTGTCTGTTGACCTTCCACTCCCTTCTTCCTTCACTCATGAACAAGACGTTGAGAACCGTAAATTCCTCCACTTGAGGTAGGAACCCATTCCTCACCAGGAGAGGGCGATGTTGCAGGAATTTCCTAAAGGTTTTTTTTTTTAGGCTGAAGTCCAAAGGCATGCAGTTGGGCTAATTGGTGTCTCTAAATGGCAAAGTATAGTATGATTATATGTTTGTGCATATGCCCTGTGCTGGACTGTCATCCCATACAGGGTGTTTCCCAGTCGGGAGCCCTATGCTGGACTGTCATCCCATACAGGGTGTTTCCCAGTCGGGAGCCCTGTGCTGTCCCGCATTGGCTGGAAGCCCCCCCCCCCCCCCACCACAGTCTTGACCAGGATGAGTAGTTATAAAATAGATGGATAGTTGGATAATATAATGGTTTTATTCCAACTATTTTTTTACCCACTGAAATATATACATTTATATAATAAAATGTGTGTAGTTTTAAAGTAAGCCTCAGTCAGAGAAATGCAGCATGGGCGCAAGGAATTCACAACCCCATCTGAAAGGTCTCAGGGGTCCATAGTCACGCACGTGTAGTATTTGTTTGATGAAATCTGTTGAAAATTACAGTAATTCACATATTCTGTGTCTGCTTTTCCACAATCTGAAAATGAATTAATCTCTTGGTTCCTGAACACTGCCGCGCTTCTCCACAGAGCTTGAACATCCACGTGGAGGATGTTCGCATCCGTGCAATCCTGGCATCTTACCGCAAGCGCATTCCGGTCACAGAGGGCTACGTGGAGGTGAAGGACGAGGGCAGATGGAAACAGCTCTGTGATGCGGACTGGACCCCGATGAACAGCCATGTCATTTGTGGCATGTTTGGCTTCCCTGGTGAGAGGAGATACAATGCTCGAGTCTACAAGTGAGTATAAGGCACATGTGAAAGTCACAGGCAGCACAGAATGACACCATGAAAAAGTGTGACGTCCTTATCCCTCCGCCACTTCCATACTTCTCATTGTGGCAAGAACTTTTGACACAGAGATATTAATATGTGACCCAATATGCTGAGGAGTCTTGTCACATTTCTTTATGCAGGAACCGCTAAACGTAAGGTTAATCTCTCAGAGTTTTCGCAAGTCTGTTTTGATCTTAAGGTACAAGGAAAACTAAAATATCAGATCATTGGCATTCCACTGGATTTAGTCCAGTTCATTCCAAGAAAGAAGCAATCATATAACTAAAAATTAACCTGGCAAATTTCTCCTCCACAAATTAACTCGACATCTGATTGCCCAGCTTATTGTAATGCGAACAAATTTAATGTGCATGTCTTTTCTACTGAAATAGATTAAACAAAATTATATGCAATCGGTATAAAAATAACCTAATGAAGGACTACGTATTACACTGTACTGTTAGCGCAGGAAAAAAGAAAACCATCTACTGAAATTCAGGGCTATTAGTAAAATATTGAGGGCCATAACCTCTGTGTGATTCACTGGGGTGACTTCGGGGCCTCAGTGGCCTCAACACTGCATCAGAGCAGTGTCATACGAATTTATTTGTTGGGGGCCGTCATTTGATCACGTCCAGCGGAAACATTTCCTCCAGTTCTGTTCGCATTACCACAACGCTTCACGTGACTCCTCATAAATTAGTTTTAGTACCATTCGATATAACCTCGCATACCATTCGTTATGTCTGTTCCCCTGCTACCTTCTCCTTTCCGAAACCGGCACATACCATTAGGTAGCTGTAATGCCCACAAACTGGGGGGGAAAACATGAATAGTTTATTTAATAGTGGAAACCCGTGTAAAAGAGTTTAGCCAGAAATCTCAAACTGAAGCTGAAAATTGTTCATATAAGAAAAAGGGTTACAAAATTACCCAGAATGTGATATATTTTTGATGTGTACTTCAATATACCCAAATAAACTGTTATTTGGTACTGAAATTCTGCCTTTCCTGACCCATAAGCATACATGTGTAAACCATATTGGTCTTGGCTTTGTGCTTGTGTATGGATAAATGTATCTGAGACACACAGTTAGAGCAGCAGCAGGAGCCCAACTGAGGTACGTGCCGAGTCACACTCACTCAGAGATTGCGGAACATTTTTGTGGGCCAGATCTCCCAGTGCAGAGCTTTGTGAAGGATTTGTTACTCAAGCACAATTGTCTCAACCTCTTGGTTCCTTCAAGCTCTGGAAAATTCATGGATAAAAAGAAAGCGGGATCATTGTAAATATGTATGATATATTTTAAGATCATGCAAAAGTGTGTGATTTATTTTATGTTCTGTGCTCTCTTCAAAATCCCAGTGCTTCGGAGAAAGCACTTAAGTCTTTGAAAGCTTAATTTCCACAGATGTGCAGCTTGGTCTCATAAGCATGATATATACCACCAAAATGTTGCTGAATTTTATTTTTATATTCACTTTGGATTTTCATGTTGTCATATTTTTGTAGCTTTTAAATGTACGGCTTATGGGAGTCAATAGTCACAGATTCCACTGTATAGCGGCATTTAATTAAAACAGGCTAGAGGCGGTCTTTGTTTCAGGCCTGGCAGGAGTTCAATATTAGATCCAAAACACATTTTCCACTGTCCAAAGTGAAAACATTTGGTTTGATTATGTCACGTATGAAAACACTGGGATTAGGTAATCAATTATATATGTGACTGGCATATTCAGGGAGCATGTACAACCTGATACTGGAATGGTGTGGAAGGACTGGTCAGCTAAAAAACAGATGAATGATGCAGCTGTTGTTTGTCCCTCTAAACTCACAGGATGTTTGCACGTAGGCGGAAACACACCTACTGGGATTACTCTGTGAACTGCACAGGAACCGAGTCCCACCTGTCCAGCTGTAAACTTGGGCGCAATGAGGCGGAAAAAATGAATGGCAGCTGTGTAGAAGGCATACCAGTGGTGGTGAGCTGTGTCCCAGGACGGTCATTCGCCCCCACACCCATGGCTGGCTTCAGAAAAGCTTTCAGGCAAGAGGTTGGTCTTCCATTAAAAGACTGTCTTTGTCAGCTTCTAAACCGCTGTTTATTTAGCTTCTGTTTTGTGGAGTACGTGCAACATTTCAGTGTTTACATGCTAATCGGCTGCCCTGAAATCTTGTGAGTAAATTTGAAGGATGCATGAACACTAACCCTAAAAACCCTAACAGAGTGTAAATCAGGGGCTTACCAAGAAAATGTGTGGAATTCTGGGAGAAGATTAATAATTTGCTTGCAATTTAGCAGCAATTTATTAAGGAAGATTAACAATAGCTTACACTGGGTATTAGTAAAAAAAGAAATGCAAGGCTATTATAATAAATTACTGAGATACAAACAGTTTGTCTTTTTGTTTTTATTAAATTAGGACCCACTTGGTCTTGTAAAACCACAATAAATAGTAATTATTGTATACTTTTATACTCTATAATAATGCGATGGCCAATGGAATGTTGGATGAGAACCATTTGGAAATGGATCAACAAGAGAAAGCATCACCATAGCAACGGAATGTGTTGGGTCATGCAATGTCTTTGAATGATTCACTATAGAAGGCCTTTTAAAAGGCCCAGATGTATATTAATCTAATTTTCTGGGGCTGATTTTGCTCAGCATGGGGAACCAGTCAATGCGTGTACCTCAGGTAGTGTCATTGTTGTCATATGGGGCATATATAATGAACTCACTTACAATAAAATAAACATCTACTTCCTTATTGCTTTATTTTAGCAAATAGGTGCCGTAGTTAAGGTCAGCCCCCATTTTATTTGTTTTCCACAATAAAGTTATATAAACAGAATAGAACTTTTTGGGCATAGGTTACATGTATGGCAACGTGTGTCTTTCAAGGTTTGCAGGTAAACCGGTTTAGTAAAGCATTATGCAGAGTAGCATACATCAATTTTAGCATGCTGTATTCTTTGAAGTTTAACTGAACATCTAGTCAGATTTGTTTTTGATGATTGCAGTTTGAAGTTTATTATTTCCACAAGCCTTTCTCAGATTGAATGCCCTGGGTCATACATGTGATATACAAAATTACATTTTTGAAATGATAATCAGGCTGGTATATTTGTGATATCTATTCAGCGTAGTCTGTTTGTTAAACTCGGCCTCAAATACCTGCACTGTTAAGTGGATCATCGCAAATGATCATGATCATCACCTCTAGATCAGGGAAAATCGGAAAGAATAGATGGAATCCAAAAAAAACATACTGAAAACACATATTGTCAAGAGTCCTCTGTCACAATGATCTCATCATCCCATCTCTGAATCAAACATCACAGAAACTGAGGGCATTCTGGCATCTTCCACAGGTCAGTTTTCCTCAACACCAATTCTATTAATCCAAATTTTGAGTCTTCTAACTCACACACATGCATATTACATTGATATGTTACTGTTAAACTTCCTTCTCACTAAATGTAGTTATGTTCAGCACTCATCTCCAAATGTATCAACATGCACATAGTACTTTTCATATGTGGAATGTGTTGCTCTGTATAGTTGGGAAAAAAGGTCCAGCACAAGTGTATCAGAAGGTCTGAGAAAGAATACCTCAGTAAGTAAGCTTAGGCATTGGCTTATATCTGTTAGGTGATTTGTTTAGATCATTCGGAACATGTCGTTACATCCAAGACGGGTGTGGCTGCTTGTTTGTATGGAATGTATAAATTGTTTTCATTAACAGTAAATATCACTGCATAATTTTTGACCTGTTGTGATGAAACTGGAAGCAAAGTCTTGCAAAAGTCAAGCTTGCAAAAGTGTTGAAAGAATCCTACTTTGCTTCAAGTGCATTTTTTGCAATTCATACAACTGATGAAACAGCTTAGGAATTCAGAATGTTTTTCCTTTGTTCTTTTTTAACTATTAAAAATCCATGTTTCATTAACAGTTGAGAAGATTCCTGAGAAGATTTTGTTCCTGTTGTCATGCAATGGGAGTAAAGTTAAAATTAACATAAATGATAAATTCTTCCATCAAATGTATCTGATTTTTCAATAGTAAATGAAGAGTTCATTAATTAGTCTTTAACAAGAAATGCAAAAATAAATGTGTAAATGTGAAAATATATATTCATAATCATATATTGTGTGTATGCATGTGTCCAAAAAGAAGTGGTCTGTCCCAACACGGATAACATTGTAAAGGAGAGGAACCTGAAAGTGTCTGACTATCGTTGCTGCTCTCACCTCCACAGCAGCCTCTGGTCCGTCTCAGGGGTGGGGCCATAGTGGGAGAGGGCCGTGTGGAGGTGCTGAAGAATGGCGAGTGGGGCACCATCTGCGACGACAACTGGAACCTCATCTCTGCCACGGTCGTGTGCAGAGAGCTGGGCTTCGGCACTGCCAAAGAATTCCTGACCGGCGGCCGCCTGGGCCAAGGTAATGCCTTGCAGAGCCGCCTGACATGGGGATCAAGGTTTCCATTCTAGCCCTTTTGTTCCAGCATGAAATCCAGCATGGAAAAAAGTCCCTAACTTACTGTCGCTTTCTTTTACTTCTTTCAGAAATGTACCTTAGAATGGCAAAACCCTGCGTGTAACTGTAATATGATTTCTCAATACTTATTGTGCTGTTGTGTTTTTCCGTCTGGCTTTGTGTGATAACCCTAATACAGAATCTAACAAGCAGCGACCCAAAGAAAATTCAAAATAAGATCTCTGCTTTGTCCAGCCTATTAACTGAGTTCAATATAGTATCAATAAAACATTTTTACCATTTGGTCATACTTCTTCATTTCAGCTCCGGAGAAATAGCCTATTTAAGATCTTAAAATGCTTTTTTTTCTCTCACTGCACTGAACTTTGTCTGAAATAATAAGCCCTTGAGATCCAACAAAAACTTGACTTGGCTTGTAACTGAACCTGCATGACATCAGAAATTTGTCACTTATCAAATTCAAGCTTCAACTCTTTCTCTCTGTTTTTGAATTCTGAGAAATCTATGAACACAGTAAAATAACTGCTGTTATCTGGTGTTTCTTCTGTTCTCAAACTGATTTATTCTTTTACTCATTATTTCTGATGAGATAGACTGTTAAGAGCAGCAAAAATTTCCTCTGGGGATGCACAAGCTTACATTTTTATATCACCTTTAACAAGATCAGAATTTTTCAAATATGTATATTTCTGTGCATTTTTAAAAATTTTTACAGGGAACACTATCCAAGTAAATGTCTTGCATTTGGAATTACTTTAATTAAAATTATGGTATACATGGTTAGGATATATTGTACAGTTTTATTACATCTTGTTTGGATTTGTTTTGAAGTTTTATCTGCTGGTATTCTTGTGAAGTCTGACTCAAAATCCTGTCATTGACATTTTTAACACTTTCAACCTGCCCCCCCACCGGAGCAAGAAATATTAAAGCCCTCGTCCTGTTCATTATCTGATCACATGTTAGTGATAGCTATGCTCAGTTTTCATCTGAGGTCCCTGGGGATGAACCCCTGCTTTAGATCATTCTAGTGTTACTCATTTTAGAGGCTGCTGTGAGATTTCACAAGGAATTGTCAAACTAAAACCAGAAGTACAAACATTCATCAATTAGAACCATCACTCATTGCTGTAAGTCCAGGAGCATGTGCTCTTTGAAAACCTTTAAATAAAAAAGTCTTCCTTTTGCTCTTGTGTAGACAGTGATTTTATAAGACATGCATGGGACGTAGACATGAAGTTCAGTTCAATTCCATTGCCGTTTCACCATCCGTAAGCTCCCTACAGTGAAATGATAAGGCTTTTTATGTGGAGGTCACAGTGATGCATGTAGAAGAGCCAATTCAGCAACATTTTCCCTATAAAAGAATGCGAGACAGGGTGAGCGCACAAATGCTGCATCATACTAAATGGGTGGGTGCAGGGTAGCATGATGTATGTGCAGCAGAATATCATGGTGAAGCACAGAATATGTCTGGTTTGAGGTACGCTGGCAGGAATTCAAGTTCTGATAGAGGTGTATAGCTATATAGTGCAGTCCTGTTATAATCTTGTGCTCAGTCGATTACTGTGTGTGTCTGTATGGGGGGGGGGGGGG
>JAODUD010000040.1:14224167-14236157 GCA_026784285.1 Stomatorhinus walkeri | reverse complement strand
GTTCAAAATTGGTGCATTTTATTATTCAATACGTGACGATCGCATAAAACATGAGATGATCCCGTAAAATACAGGTTAAAATTTTATTTAACAAGAGTGGTTGCGACCCCTGCATTATTGTGCCCCTGCTCGTACAGCACTCTTTTGTCTAGCAGGACAGCCATCTTCAATGAAGCCTCATAATCAGGCAGTACTTGGAATTCAGCTTGCTTCCCTGTCATGTCATGTGACTGTCATGTGACAACAGATCCAGG
The DNA here is from genome assembly GCA_026784285.1 of Stomatorhinus walkeri. NCBI lineage: Eukaryota > Metazoa > Chordata > Actinopteri > Osteoglossiformes > Mormyridae > Stomatorhinus > Stomatorhinus walkeri. The sequence continues at coordinate 14,235,903 of JAODUD010000040.1, read as the reverse complement.
AAATCTTTCCTTCCGTGAACCACTGGTTCACCATAGTTGGCTTTTTACAAAGAATGAATGAGTGTGATGGAACTTGATAGGTAAACATACAATTCAATTCAACAAGATCTGACAAGAAATGCATGGAACTTTATATAAACATTCACTTTAAGTAATAGAAAAAAGGTAGAATATTTTATACATGTATAATTATGTGTATGTGTCTGTCAGTCTGTCTGCCCACACACGCACACACGCACACACGCATGCACGCACACACACACACATTTATATATTTAGACACACAAATGAGCATGAGAACTGTGTCTCTGTAGAATACAGGTATTCGAGTAAATTATAAAATAACAGTAATATTGTAGTTTAGACTAACTGAGATTGAACGATCTGGGCTGACGAATGTGGTCCGGAAGCAATCAGATGTGCTTCACAGCGTGGCAATCCCACAGACAAACTCTCCGCCCCCACCTTAGGCCACATGACAGAGTGGTTTACCATACCCTGGACTCCAGTTCAGATGGGAACTTGGTCTGGAACTGGCACATGGTGCCATTAGTGTAGTCCCTCTGGATGAAGACTTTAGCAGCAACGGATGCCTGCTGCCTAATGTCCTGCAGGCTGTGGGTCTGAGAGAAGAAAAAGAGAACAGAAAGCAGTGTTGGCCCCTTCAAGGAGTGGCTGACTTCTTCCTAAGACTCCTACAATGGCTTTTCCATCACATAGTCGGGAAAAATACATCCCCATTGACAGCCAACATCAGCACTGAACAAAAAAGCAAATGACCTGCCAGGCTGAACAAAAAGGTTAAATTATTACGGAAAAAAGAATACCTGTTCCATTTCAACAAACTACTTCCTTATGCATCATAAAAGATAATTTAAGATATTAGCAAATGTTAAAGGGCCCACATTTTATATGGACCATCTGTTCATGTTCTAACCAATATTTAAAAGTTAATGGCTGTAACATTAAGATAAATTTATAAAGTAAGGTGGAAAAACAGAAACCAATTTCACCCTAAGGGTTCACAAGTTGATGCTCTTACATGGATGTCATATAGAGTACAATATACCCTTTCAACAACAACAAAAAAAAATAGATTCACATGTTCCATATGGGATAAATAGCAATCTTTGATTTAAAAGTGAAAACAAAAAAAAGTTTTAATTACACAGAAAGTATGCTATTAATAAGAGTGGTTTTCTGGCTACTTAAATCCACAGAAATTGGTGCCTTCATGCTCATTCTCCAGGTTTTTTTTTCTTCCTCCAGGAATTTGCCCGCCTCGCAAATTCAAACATAATTTATGTAATTACAGAATGTTCATATAATAGTAATCAAAATATTTAATGTGCTAGGTTATCAGAAAACAGACTATTTCTGAGATTCTCATTTAGGGTCATTATTGTACCTAGGTGTGACTGAGAAGTTAACTTCAGTTCAGGAGTTGAAACAGCTTAAGGCAAAACGAGGAATAATATAATGGAATAATAATCGTCTAATTTAAGTAATGAACATTATTAACTTTAATAGAAAATGTTATAATTTTTATACTCGTCTAGTTATTATTATTATTAATATTATTGCGATAGTGTTTCTTCGCAAAAACTGAGTTTAATATGACTGGAAAATGAAAACCAGTTTTCTGGTAACGTAAGTAGTTTAAAGCTATTTTAATCGAGAGATCAGTTCAAATAAAGACTCGAATAATTAAAGGGCTACTGGAGAGAAACCCAGCTTGCCCATTAAAACGAAGTACACCTCAGAGAAACGCTATGATCTTTACACAATACTCGTTTACAGCCATAGTTGAAGCTAGAAAGAAGATATTATTCTATTTGTTCGTTTCGGACCAGCTACACATGCTTTTTGACTGGCTCATTAGCATTTAACTCGGGGGGGGGGGGGCAACACACAGTGTTCCGCAGACTTTAATGTCTTCCCGGTGCGTTCCCAGTCTTTTAGTGGGTTTCCTTTACAGCATGCAGTAATCTCGTTTGGCTTTGACGTAGCTATCAAATCGTTTTAAAAAAGAAGCATCTGACAGCCCGTCTCGTGCTTTATTTAATTTTATCGTCCACTTTATTACTATGTTACGAGATCGAACCAGCAGTGTAATAATAAGACGGTGGCTGCAGACAGCACGGTTCACAGCTCAGAGACGATAGAAAATACAAATAATCGAGCGATCATTATGTATTATAGCCTTTGGAATGAGCTCCATAAGCGCCTTGCCTCTATCAGCGACGACAAGAACAACAGCGTTAGTTAAGTAAAGAAAACGCAAAGGGTTCAGATTTACAAAACCCTTCCTGAGCTATTCGGTTTCGCGTGAATTAAAGTAATTAACTCAACAGCCTTCGTAAAACCATGTCGCGTATCTGTTAGCCAGCTCTCAAGCAAAGGCTTTGAAAGCCACCCTCCGCCTTAAGCTTGTCGCGGTCGTGTTCTATTATAAACTTATAAGCTGAGTTTTCAGATGCGATCGATCAGCGGAAATACAAAGTAAAGCTATGCCCGGAATTTTCCACCATGCATATACATACGATGATCCAAATTTCTATAAAAACACAGAGGCAGCCCTTACCTCCGCCATGTTTAAAGGGGATGCGTCCCATTTGCCTGCCTTGACATGTAAGCATTACGGAAGGTGGCCGCTCCGCTGACGCACTTCCCGGCTGTCAGGGCGACATATAGTGACATAGTGACAGTCTACAGTTAAAGAAATACGTAGGAAGATGCAGGCGGGTTTACAGACCGTCCGCAACAGTCTGTTTCTGTATGAGCCTGGTATACTTAAATTTTAATGCCACCACGTATATTTTGAGTTCTAACATACTGAGAATTACAGTCTTTCAACCTTAACTGCACTAATTACATGAAAGTATGTCTGGCTAAAAATGGTTAAGAAACAATAATGTAATTTATTTCTTTTTGGTCTTTCAGATGCTTTACTAATGCACGAATTACATGAAAGTATGCGTGAATAGATGGTTAAGAAGCAATAACGGAATTTCTTTTCGGTCTGTCAAATGCTTGCCTATAGATACTTTTATGCAGAAATTTTGGGAGCCACAATTAGACAAAAAAATGTCTTGTTTGCAAGCAAGATATTAAACCTACTGCATCTGGTGTTTATTTTTAAATTATGATTACTAATTACTATTCTTTATATGAATCCTCCAATGTTTACGATAGATAGATTTGATGTTCCAGGTTTTTTCCTGTATTTTCAAATGTGTGTGTCGTGTTGATTTATTGCACTTCGGATTTTTAATTTTTACTAGTTGAATTTCTGTGTGGTAGGTCCTTTAATTATTTAATTGTCTGAGTTCTGTGACAACCCCACATCTGTACGTGATTAAGAAGTGGGATATTTGTCGAACACTCTGTGTTAATTGTGTAGACTGATTTTTGTTTGTGTGTTTTGGTTATAAAAATAAATTCAGAATTATTTTGTTGATAAATACCATAAGCATTTATTCATTTCAATTATTTATTTACATTACTTCAGGAATCTTCCAAATAGCTTCATATCTTCCCAGTTTCCGAACACGTGAGATGTTGCTTTTATTGGCATCATCTTCCCCATTAAGTAATAATTTTTATTTACAATAAGCCACTTATCCAACCACTCAAGTCAATCAAGTACAAGCTCACAAGTGAATCAAAATTCATGTTTATATATAGGATTCTTATAGGCTTTTTAATTCTTGAAATTATTGTAATATATGAGGCATTTCTCTTTGTCAAATTATCAAATACAGGTAATAACCAAATTATGTGAAAGGTACTAGTACTTGTGTTGATGCAGGTTGTCTGACAACAGTATGTACAGTACTTGTTTTGCATATCTGAGCAGTCAAAGATGTAAATATGTTCTAATCGTGATTACCAAAGTCCTGGTAAAAGGTTAAAGGCCTGGTATCAAATACAGGCATTGCATTTTACATCTGAACTGAGTGATTTGTGAGGCAGACTCTTCTTTATTGATGATTGCTTGGTATGTGAAGCTGATATTTAGTACATAGTACATACATTTAATGCATAAATGAACAATAAATTGTGTTCATCTGAAAGGAAACTTCATTTAAAAAGTATGCGGAAATATCTGCTCATCTTTGATTGCATTTAATGTTGGCTGGTAAGATAGAGGGTGGAGTCAGGTTTGTCTGACTTCTGTAAATAACTTTTTTTTAATATGAGTGTACTATGGTGATATGTTTATTAACAGGAGCTGTAGAGTGAAAGTCACAGGAGATATATCATTTTGAGAATAAACTGAATAGGACTAATCCATATATCTAGAACACATATGTTTTATTAGATGTCATCTTATTTGTGAAAACAAAGATGTGTAAAAACAAATGTCTAAATACAGAAATGTAAATTAAAAAGCGGTCATACTTTTAGTACACAGCAATGTTTTCTAGTAAACTGATATAGCTAAATACAGGCATATTTTCCTTTATTCTGGGAACAATGTTAAGTCTGTAAGTACTCACAAACAGAAACTAATTTCTGACAAGTGTTTTGAAAGTATATGCTTTTCATATGTTCACCACATTTAGCTTTTTGATATACCTTGCTTTACTCTGCTTTCTGCTTTTTAATACATTTTATTCTCCATTTGTATTTTGCTTTTACCAATATTACCCTACGTGCTTCTTGATTTTTATTTATGCCTTAATATTGCTTCTACACAACACATGATCTTAATAATGTAGTTTACCAGATGTTAACAGGAAGTTATTTACATGAAGTGCATTTTTAAGTGCTCTGTCTTATGTATAAATATTGAGAACTTTGGCACCCACAAACATTGCTTGCTTTTAAAGTGGTTAGAATCTGTTTCGTGTTGATAAGGCATCTCTTAGCGTGCTTTAGTGTTCATGGATCAGAGTTCTGTCATCAACCTGTGAAGATATTTAGCATTTGCATAGACATATCACATTCTTTCTATTGATGATTATGATGCACCAATCCTTGGTCTGGGGGCAATTAACCATCATATGTTCTTAATACATCTGCTCAAATGGTGCTCATTACACGTCTCCCTGAACCCAAAAGTCAGACTATGTACATGGACTGACCGATTACTCAGCTAAATACAGCTTTCTGCTAAGGTACCATGGAGGAATTCTTGAACTTCACACTTCTCCACTAAAAATCTCCTCTGATGCATCCTGGCTTGCAAAGAAGAAACTGGTCTGCAGTCCAAGAACTTGCACAGAGTTTTCCGACTCACCTGAGACCAAAATACTATCGTAGCAGCAACCTGATAACGCAGAAAGCATATCACTGTAAAGTCTATTTTTCTGCGGAAGTTAGTCCTATAAACTGGAATTTCATTTCAAATTAAATAATAATAGAAAACACAGTACTTTATATTTATTTATACTTATACTTAACACCGAAACACTGATTTGAAAGATGAGGACAAAAACTGACACCTGAAGAGTGCTATTTAAATGCTTTTTAAAGTTAAATAAATGTTAATGATGCATAATAAGATTGCGCAGATGAACTTCCAATTTTATTGTGTGGTCAGGGCTTAATTATTGTCAGTAAATATCCCAAAATACTAATGGTAATAATAAATCACACTTCCTGTGCTACTGTAAAGAGTCAGTAATGCTTCTCAGTGTGTTCAGTGGTCTGTTGCTGTGAAGCGACATGGGATGAATTTCCTTGCTTTCATTCAAATGAGTATCATACCGTATAACCAAGCTAGGCATTTTATTTAGCCAAAGTTTGTGAATAATGTAATAATTGAAAAAATTCTATGTTTACTTTATTACTTATACATATTTCACTGATATGTTTATACTGGATTTACAAAAGATTAAACCACGTCTTCAAAGTTTGATGCAATACCTTAAAGAAACTATAGGGGTGGTAGTAGCAGTTATGCTCATGTGTTGCATTTTATAAGCAGGGTTTAACATTACTGATACGCAAGCACGCATTCACCTTTAATTAATAACTACAGGAATAATCTCAAAGTAAAGTGTTTAGTTGATTGATAAAAATTAGATTAAACAGTATTGTGCACAATGAAATGGAAACATCCACTGCAAGCTGTTCGTACTTTTTGCATGAGGCCAGTTATATGTGGGATTTATAGTGTAGTTCACTCTAGAAAGTTCACCCCGATCACCTGAATCCCATTACTGATTCTTTTTATCCAGATGGGCAAACAATATGATTCATGGATAAAAAGAAGAATAACCTATTTTTGCTTAAAGTATGTGATGTTCTATAACCATCCAGAGGAAAAAAAACGAAGCTAACTTTGGTCTTCTACAGAATTCTCTTTGAAAAGGGAGTTATTGTTGTATGCAAGAATGAATAACAAAGGTTTAATAGTGAGCACAGATGAGAAACAATGAGGAACAGATGTGTTTCCAGTACAATGTGCATCTGTACTAAAAGAGTGTGGGCCCCTGAACCCAGGCACGTCTGGCAGTATTCCAAGGTCACTGTGTGACAGGTAAATGTGGCCTCAAGTCACTGTGCGGTGCCAAAGACTTGGCTCTTACGCCAAGTCACAAGACATTATCACAGCTGCATTGTTCAGCTGGTCAGGAATCAGAAAGGACTTTAACTCTGAAGGTAGTTCTTATATGGTGGGACAGCAGGTTGCGTACTGCTTATGAATATGTTGCGAGTTCAAACAGAGTGCCTCGATTCTTCCACGAAAAAGTTCTTTGCAGGAATTCACAGTGTAATAAACTTATTTTCTCATTACATATTTTCCTTTGCACCATGCTTTACACAAGATGCATCCTTAACAGCAATGCTGTCGACATTTTTCTCTGAGATTCACCAGGACCATAAAACCTGTATATAATTACTAAATCTCTCATGAGTCTATTAAGCTAACTAGCCTAAACATATAAGTCTGCCCAGTTAGCAGTTAGCTAGGCTATACCTACTGTATGTCCCATGGCATTATAATTAGAGAAAGCAATAATCATATTTCAGCATAATCAGCACAAGATGTTCATGAATGTTTTAACTGTACTTTATGGATCACATGGACAACATACTTCAAACACATGAACTGATTCAAAAATCATTAGAGCAGCTACGCTTTTTATTAGGCACCCATGTCGTCATTTACGTTGTTTCTGGCACAGCAGGCCTAGGTATTCCCAGTGTGTACTCAGGCCGAGTGGCCTCCATTCAGATGGCGAGTGGTTGCAATCATTTTACAAGCATTCTGGTTCTCACAGGACTTATACGAGACTTGGGGTATGCACTGCTTTTGCTCGGCAGCCTAGGAAAGACGGAGGTAGCTGAGCTCTTTTAAACTGAAATCTACAGCTAATAGGCCTGGGCACACAACTGGAACACATTTCCAGTTTCGAATGCTATTTGAATTTTCCCAATGCTTAAATTTTTTATTCATAGCGTGTTACTTATGTTACCAAACCCGTTTTATTTTTTTAAAAGCTGTACCCCTGCTACTGCAGAAAACCGTTTTTGGTATTTTGCACATGCTTATCATTGTCATATACAAGGGTTAGACAATGAAACAAAGTTCATCAACCTGCTCTGTCACAAGCCTTGCTGTGTGTATTGGTGCATTATCATCCTGATACACAGCACCACCTTCCGGGTACAGTGTTTGAATCACTGGGTGAGCATGGCCATTCAGAATGGTGCGGTAATCCTTGGTAGTGGCACGCCAATCTACACCAAGTAGTGAGCCTAGGGAATGCCATGGTATTGCAGTCCAAACCATCACTGATCCACCCTGAAGTTTGCAGCAGTCTGACGTTTGCACCCACTCTGGGTTTGCAGCAGTCTGGGTGGTGAGCCTTTCTAGGGCTTCCGCTCACTGTAACTCTCCCAGATGTGGGAAAGACAGTGAAGCTGAACTCATCAGAGAACAATACATGTTTCTCATTGTCCACAGCCCAAGGTTTGCACTGTTGGCACCATTGAAACTGGTGTTTGGCATTGACACAAAAGAGCAAAGGTTTGGCTATAGCAGCCCAACCATGAATATTGACCCTGTGGAGCTCCCAATGAGCAGTTCTGGTGGAAATGGGAGTCAAGATGCACATTTAATTCTGCTGTTTACCAGGACTTTGGTAATCAGTTGGGCAGCTATGCCTTTATGATTTTTGGATACAATATAGGTTAGTACTTGGTCATCCCCTTCAGACAGCTTCTGCTTACGTCCAGAGTTACTCCTGTTGGATGTGGTGGTATGTCAATATTACCCTGGATATTGATACACTACAAAGACTTGCTGTCCTGGTCACAAATGTGCCAGTAAGAAGCAAACCAACAAATTGTCCTCTATTGAACTGCTATGTTTCTCATTGTGTGGATTGCAATGTTTATGTACAGCTGTACTATTCCTCTGCTAATTTAACTTTTACACTCTGCTCTTCCTGATGGAATTTTCAGTCAGTGAAGACTGGTCACCAGGCCATGCTGAAGTAGGCATGAAACCGCAAACCCTGTTGACCAGGTGTTTCAGTTCCATTGTCCATCCCCTGTACTTTACCCGAACAGTATGAGCAGCATAATTTAATTTATTTCACTGAATTTTTAGCATGAACTACTAAACAAGTATTCATATTTATTTACATTTCTGCGTATAACCCATTCATATTCAACTTGCTTATCTTGGTACAGATTGTGGTACCCTGCAAGTAATATATACAAAAAATGTGCAAAAAACTTTAAAATAGCGACATTGTGGACCAGTTATAATTTTGAAACGTCAGGTTTCTATCTGCCCTCTGGACCCTGTAAATGAAGGGTAGTCATAACCTTTTACATAAACATCAATACTGAAAGCAAAGACAGGGTTCAGGTCAATCAAAGCCAATTAACCATTTGACGTGTGAGTTCTTAGCTTACCCTTTAAAAGCACTGCACATTATTGTTGTATTGAAAAAAGAATCTGTGCATTAATATTTTTTTTACCATTCTGTTATACTGTAATCGATTTTCAGTGGTATTTATCTAGTAAAACACAGACCAATATCTCTCTCTTCAAAATTCTTTAGGACAATGTGGTAGCTCAGTGAATAACATTGTGGTTCTGAGTCTAAAATGCTTGCAGAAATGCCTCCTCTGCATTAAAATAATTTTACTCACGTAGGTTTTTTCCTGCAGTCCAAACACATGCATATTGATGACATGGGGCCTGTATGACAAAGCGAGATCAATTGGATAGCTAGATAACTTGTTGGATTCAAGGTACACCAGTTTAACCGGACTTTATCTTTGTTCACTTACAATTAGCCAAGACTACCTTAAATTCTTTTCTGGCTAGCCCAATAATGTAATAAAACTTATAATGTAATAAAAACCTGTTATTTTATGAACATTTTACAGGTCCCCACGAAGATCTGTGGATGCAATCAAAAACATTAAAATGCCAAAAGTGTTGAATTTTGTTTGGTTACTTATGGTTAAGGTTAGGGCTGAGTAGGGTTAAGGTCGTCATGTTGGGAATAGAGTTTTCCCCATAGAAATGAATGGAGAGTCCCCACAAAGACATATTTACTAGGTCCTGCATTTGACAATTTTCTTGTTTCCCCAGGTTGTTGTCTCACAATAGCAGACAAACAAAAATAACTAACAGCAGCAACGACAACAACACACTGTACCGTTCTGTAAAGACAAGTTATTTGTGAAAATATCAAGAGTCTGTTAATAGAGACTGTGTAACTCACCTTCCACAGAACAGTTTGCTTCATTAAAGAACCGCATCAAAGCCAGACTGCCTTGGGTCTTTGTGGAGCGTGGTAAAAATTAGGCCAATAATAGAGTAACTAATGAACATGAGTCTTGTTTTTCCAGTAATATTCACTTTCCCTCCCGAATTAGAGCAAACGTTATGGCATTCGTTCCTTCTTGTCTAAATGAAGATGTAAATTCATTATTGTTTTTATCTTCAAAAATTACACATTGTATCAGAGGTACGCGTCACCTAATGTCCGGGTTATGTTCTGTCTATATGGTATAACTGCACCTATAATGTACTTATACTGACTAAATAGCCAAGATGCTTTGTATTTGAGAGAGTACACATTAAATTAACAACTAAAGTATAGTAAACACAATAATGCGTAACAAACATGCTTATTATCATTTTCAAGTATAGAATTAGAATTTGGTGATCAGTGATCATTGTTGACACACAACAGCACGTAACAACAAAATGTGGCCTCTGCATTTAACCCATATGCGACATCTCGACATAGCAGGGGGCAGCTAATTCAGTGCCCGGGGAGTAGTGCTTCGGGGCGGTACCTTGCTCAGGGTAACTCAGTGATGCCTTGCTGGTCGGGGATTTGAAGCAGTCACTTTGTTTATACCAGCAACACATGATACACTACGGACACTTACGTCTGCTGTGTCCTGTTAGCCAATCAAGATTTTTTCACTCTTTTGTAATCTAACAGGAATTCAGACATATACTGTATGCGGATGGATTTTGTCTGGAAGGATGTCAAGTGAGGTTTAACAGTATTATCAGGCCTGGGAAATTTATGGTGTTAATGCATGCTCGGCATTTGAGGACCAAAATCACAGAAGCATGAACAATCCAAAGCCTACAAGTCCATATCCAGAGATCTTAATGTTCCTGTGTCCACTGTGTGCAATATTGTAAAGAAGTTTACAGCCCATGGCCCTGTAGCCAATCTCTCTGGACGTGGACGAAAGAGAAAGATTGATAAAATGTTACAACGAAGAATTGGTCAAATAGTAGATAAGGAACTTCGATCAACTTTCAAAGAAATTCAAGCTGGCCTGTAGGCACAGGGTACAACAGTGTCAGCTTGCACTATGCGTAGCCATCTGAATGAAAAGGGATGCTATGGCAGGAGACCCAGGAGGTCCTCACTGCTGACACAGAAACATAAAAAAGCCAGATTGGAGTTTTCTAAAACTTACCTGTGAAAGCCACAGTCCTTCTGGGAGAATGTCCTCTGGACAGATGAGACAAAAATAAAGCTTTTCGGTGAAGCACATCATTCTACTGTTTACCGAAGCCTTCAAAGTAAAGAACATGGTCCTTACACTCAGACATGGATCATGGGTCATGGGTCTTACAGCAGGACAATGACCCAAGGCAAACTTGAAAAAGCACCCAGAAATGGTTCAAGACAAAGAGCTGGAGGAGTTATGAAGTGGCCAGCAATGAGTCCAGATCTAAATCTCATAGAGCACCTGTGGAGAGATCTAAGAACAGCAGCTAGGAGAAGGAACCCTTCACATCTGAGAGGCCTGGAACAGCTGACAAAGGAAGAGTGGTCCAAAAATTGAGTAGAGATATGAAAAAGACTGATTGATTGTTACAGAAAGCAATTAAAATTTCTTCCAAAGGGTCTGCTATCAAGTATTACGTTGAGGGCACCAATAATTTTGTTCAGGCCGTTTTTGACATTTTGTCTGGAATGTCTCAGATTTGTTTTTTTTTCCACTGTTTTTTTGTGTTCTTTCAGTGCCAACAAGAGAAAGAAATATCTTAGCATTTGTAATTGTAACAATTTTCTGGGAGATGTGATGCATTTTCTGACATAAATACAGGGGTGCCAATATTTTTTGGCTATGACTGTATCTTTTTAATTGAACCATAGTGCTGATTGTTGGAGCTGTTTTCAACAACAGATACAGGTCCTCGTTCACTTACGACCTATCCAATTTACGACCAATCGACTTTACGACCATGATCGCAGCTCGTATGTCTGGCAGCGCAAATGT
>JAODUD010000040.1:14210591-14224067 GCA_026784285.1 Stomatorhinus walkeri | reverse complement strand
GAAAGAAAGGCCATTGATCTCGACACAAAAATGACAGTGATTAAACAGTATGAAGGAGGAAAGAAAGTGAACGTGATTGGGCGTGATATGAAGTTATCACACTCTACTGTGTCGACGATTTTGAAGGATAAAGCAAGAATTGTGATAAGGTATGACTTTTCTTGACTTTTCTAAGCATTTTCTTGAAACCCAGAGTGACTGTTTATTGTTTCACATGTCATCTTACACCATTTGTAAATGTGGTAAATCAGGGGAGTTTCTAGCTATGGAAAAGACTATGTCGAGTTTACCTGGGGATTGACTTTTTGAAGGAAGCTTGACATCAGGGCTAAAATACTGAGGACTAGATGTAACATACTCGGGGCTATAGCCCTGAGCGATCAGATCTAATGATGTCCATGTGAGTTTTGAGTTTCATTGTTTAATTTAGTGGTTCAGTGATTTTTAGTAGACTAGTCTGGTAATTAGCTTGCTAATTAGCTGTGTGTGTGTTTAAGCTGAGCTAATAGCTTTGGCAACATGGCAGAAACTGCAGCTAATGTTGTTGACATAACTCTGAAGAAGTCAATTGATGAAGAAGAGCAAAATTTACACAAGTAATTGGCTGAATGTCATGTATGATCATGCTGACATCATATAAATTTAGTCTTACACAATGAGACATAACACATGGCTGATGTGTTATGGCCACTGAAAGGGGAGTCATTGTAGTCAGATAGCAGCAGGTAGGAAGGAAGGATCCCCTGCGGTACAACTTCTCCAGCAGCTTCCTCAGAAAGTAAAGCATGTTCTGGCCTGTCTTGCACAACAGGACTGTAGACTGCAATCAAAATGGTCACATATGCAAACTTTAATTGAGAGTGTGCGAGTTAAAAATTCACGTGGTCGCATCTGTGCCAGTGTATGACAATCTTTAGGATGTTTTGCTCCTGCACGGGTATTGCGTTAACAAATTGTGATCAAAAGTTTTTTATTTATTCTTTTTTTCCTAGTTTAGCTGAATTGGTCTTTCCTTCCCTGCACGCCGGGAGTACAAACATTAACATGCTCTGATGATTAAAAGTGCAAAACCATGGTGTTAAGAAAGGTGATCATTTTAAAACAAACAAAATACAGAGAAAGTAGAGGAGGCTGGGGGAGAGGGAGAGCCAAAGGGAAGTCCCGCCCGCGGCAGACACAAGTGACGATCAGAGCTAAAAGTTAATGTTCAGATTGAAATATCTGGCGAGAACAGTAACATTTACCTCCTTCACGTTCATGGATTCGGCCATTCGCGAGATGGCCGTGAACAATTAAATGGAATATTTTTGGAGAGACTCAAACGATGCGTAAGCCAAAAGCAATACCGAAAATGATTTGGGTCACAAAATCATGTAAAATATAAATTCGGGTTGCCATACACCCAGGTTTCCCTGGACACATCCTCTGTTTGGCCCATTGGCCAGGCATCTGGGTGGATTTTCAAAAATTGAGGGTTTGTCCAGGTTTAGCAGTGCAACCCGTATGACCCTAAGTTACAGTGGAGCACAAATAGAAGGAAAAAACACCAACTTACAATATGTGGCAGCCACTCAGTATCATCACAGAGCCCATGCACAGCTCATGTAAACATTTACTTTAAAAATTAAATTACATGCACATCCCAACGTGTCTCGCTGCTCACGAGCAGAAACACTTTATCTCTGTTTTCATGTGAACAGCGAATCGCATGAGATGCTTGATGTTTAACAAACTTATTGTTCTGTATCTTTTTTTTTAAAAAAAAGACTTGTACACATGTATTTTGTGTCAATTGTGTTTAGACTGTAAAATGAGAGTTAACTGTTTGTTTACTATATGGCCTACTTTCCACAGATGCAAACTTTTGTTTTATTGGGTGGTTAGGGAAAGCTCCTTAATATTCATGAGAAATGTGCTACCTGATTGGTCAGTGAACCAGAAAACTCATTAATATTCTGATTCCTGGACACATCTTCTTCTTTGTTTCACCAGTTATAGTAACCCTAATATAAATATTAGTAATACGTAACATTTATTCAAGTGCATACTAAAAATCATGGCTTGGGTACACCATGCATTTTTGTCTCGATAACAAGCCTCACTCATGTAAATGACCCTGGAATCTCATATTTCTCTCAGTAACTTTTAAACTTTTCATTGATGTGAATTTTAAATTTTTAATAATGATTACAAAACATAGTGCCCCCATTGCGTACAGTATTCACTTTGTACATACAGGGGCATAATTGTGATGGTTTGTACATTATATAATAATGTCGTAATAGAAAATGACAAAGTAATTTGATATGCAAAGTGTACAGTACTCAACGCTTGAGTCACTGTCATCTGCTGGTGCGACCAACTGGGAAAGCTGGTGGCAGTAGTGCTACCACTGGACAAGATAGTCTGGAGTCCTGGCCAGCCCTGCTGTGTTATCCACCCAGTCTGATCTACTGTTACCGTGAGCTGGAGAGTGCTTGTAGCATTTCACCATATCCATATCCTACCAGTTGGCCCCCCAGTACAGTCGAAAATCACCCGCAACTCCTTTGTCTTGTTGATGATGAGCTGCAAGTGATTCTTCACTAATCCTCTATCCCCTGACAATGGAGGAGGGATTGATGTCCAGGTGGAAGCCCTGTGGATCAGACCACTGTTCACATGTATGTGTGCCTGGTAGGCAGACTGTAGCGGATCCAGGTGGTCTGCGATTAGGGCTTGTTGTTTCTGGGCCAGCCTCTCGGAGGTGTTCATATATAAGTTAAGAGCAATTTAAGAGCGATTGAAAGTCCTTAAGAATGTTGGACACCCCCTTTCTCAGCAAGTGAATTGGCACCAAAGAAGCCCACAGAGCTGGCTGACACATCTTCAGAAGCCCGAGGCTGATTCCATTAGCCGTGCCGGTGCAGCTTCCCTAGCTCTCTCCTCACCTGACCAGCAATGACACGAGAAGTAGAGTCAGAGTGGAGACTTCAGGTGTGGCGTCTGCAGTGAATAAATTGCAGGAAGGTTTGAAGGTAGTCGAGAGGGTAGGGGCAGTGAGAAGCCCGTCAGTTGGCCCACTGGACCGCAAAGTGAGAGTTAAACTTGTTGAAGAGTAGATTCAACTCATTGGCTTTGCCTGTGTTCCTCTTCGCCACGATATTTCCAGTCTACTGGTAGCTGGTGCCTATCTTCACCTAACTCCACAGCACCATCACACTGATGTGCTATAGCTTGCACTCAAGGATGACCCTGAAGTGGTTTTTCCATCTCACAGAGCACCTTCTTCTACTCTTTCTGCACCTGCATAATCTCCTCCTTGTCCCCCCCACATGACTAACAGAATGTTCCAGTCTGACTCTCCTAAGTCATCATGCAGAGCCTCCTTGTTCTTCTACTTCAGCACAGTACTGGTGGTAAAAGGCAGTGAGTGAAATATGGGCTTGTTTGTGGGTGAAAGGAGTACCAGATTATGGAAAGATGTGGTCTAGGGTGGTGTAGCAACTTCAGCATTGGCATATAACAGGTCCAAGGTCCTATTTTTCATGTGGAACAATCGACAAACTGACAAGAACTGTTAAGGGTGAAGGAGAGTGACACGTGACTGAAATTCCCAGGAATTGCAATAAAAACACTGGGATTATTGATGGAGAGTTTGCAGACCACAGAATATATGATCTCCTTTGGGGGTGCAGTCTGGCAATGGTGGGGGGGTGGGGTGAGGGGAAGGTACACAGTCAAAATAATGGTGTGTGAAAACTCCTGTGGCATTTAATGCAGTCCAACTGCAGATCCACATTCAAGTCATGAAACTGTATTTCTATTGCAATGTGTTCTGGGCTGGAGTTAGCAAATTGCTTAGCTCAGGTCCATCCTCTGGACACAGCAGCATGTTTTTTAGCTTGTTACCCAGTAACCCCAAATATGATGTCGAGGGTGTGATGGCATTATGTATCTAAACTGTTTTAGTGTTTAAATAGTTACACAATTAAGCTGTATATCCTCAAACCAGTCTGAACACTTTAATCTCTCTCATCTCCAAACAATGGAAAAAAATAATCTATGTTCTGGACTTGACGATCCCTTAGGACTACTTGGAGAAGCACCATGATTAAGAAGAATGAGGGGATTAGTATATGACACAGGCATGACTGGGTGGCAATATGGCCAGATGAGTTAAGCTGCAAGGGTTTGGCTTGCCAACTGTTATATAAAGTGCAATGGGTTCTAAGCAATATGGGCGTAGGAAGCAGAAGAGCTTACAGCAAAACCATAACAGGAAAGCCATATGATGGACTTAGGTTGAAATAAGTGATCCTTTTAAATTCTTTTAATGCCAAACAAACTGAGACCAGATCAACTTGCAAGAAATCTTTATTTATGTTTGTTCTATCATCCATAATAAATGAATTAAATAAAAACAGGGAAAATTCCACATCACTGCATAAATCTGCACATAATCTGTAGGGCCAATGGTTTTTGGCAGCCTGGTAAATATATAAAGAGTAGCATTTCTTCCTGTTAAATGTTTATTAGCTTTTTAATATCATCTTTAGCATCATTTACTAAAAGAATGGGGTATTTCCCAGTACTTCCAGCTATACTGGGTTACTGGGCTGATGTCATTTTGCGCTGGCTATCTTAGGAAGCAGAAGAATATTAAACTTAGTGGTAATATAGCATTCACTGACTTGTCTAATCTAAGGTAAAAGATATTTGTCTCTTCAACAACAGACAGGCAGGTCCTGTTAGCTTGGCAGCTAACATTACATTTACATTTACAGCAATAGAAAACACAGTAAAATACAGATGCAAATTTCCTTTTCAGTTTTGCATCAATTTTCTGTAGCTTTAAGGGAGTAATTAGTGTAACTGGGGTAAACCAGCACTAATTGTGTTTGACATTAGGCTATATGAGATCATCATTTATGCTTTTATGCACCTCAGACCTAGAAAAATAAATTCCAGACCTAGAGGATATATCGTCTCTATAGAGATTTGGACACTGTCATCATTTCACACTATTGCACGGCACGTAGAACTGTACAACAGAAATACCTCAAACAAATCCTTAATCCTGCAACTGGAATATGGAAGTTCCTCTTGCATCAAATTATTCAAAGAAATGGGCCCGTGTATACACACATTGTTGTATTGCTAATGCCACTTTCCATACCCAGCACAGTAATACAGCAGTAATATTACACCATATGTAGTCTTTCAAATGAAGAATCATCACAGCAGTAACGATGTTTTAATTGGTTTAAAGTTACATGCGAGTGGAGTGCTCTTTGTAAGGGCTTGAAAAAATCCTGAATTGTAGGATCATTTGAGCACAACAAAGTCACTGGAGCTTCAGTTCTTTTACTTCCGTTTCTCTCAGTTCGTTCTTTTCTTCTCAGCTTCACTATGACCTTCTTTCATCTTTTTTCCTTGTTTTGTTCTCATTATATGGGTTTTCCAGATTTGGTAAGTAACCTTATACCATTTAAACTACTAATAGTCATTCATTGTTTGGGGTTTATTCAAAATCGATGGAATATGTGTACTCCTATATTTTATTATTATAATATTTTGGCTTCACATATTTGATTATACAGCTGGTCAGTGCAATGATGGATTTAATTATACCACAACTGCAAAATTTAGCCCCCTGAGTACAGTGATCCTGTGATTTGTTATTTAGAAAAGTAAACTCCCTGCTTTAGCACACTGTAACACATCATTATTTTTAAACTATGTTTATAGCTACGGAAGAACTAATGATTGTTTTAGATTCTGTGTTCAGAGCACATAGCGTAACCAGAAAATCACTAGACTCATAAATAAACTAATATTAAAAAGGTGTACAATAAATAATTTGGCCTTTACTTCACTTAGTCATTTCCTTCCTTTTTAGTGATAATGATACTTTACTCGCCATTGTATAATCAAAAGTACATGGAAGTTCTTTGTTTTTCACGTATCCCATCTCTCCTATGAGGCATACACACATATACAGGTGAGAACAAAGCTTGCAGGGTCAGCTACCGATCCTGCAACCCTGGAGCATTTTTCAAGGTTATGCGCCTAGGAGTGATGATCAATCTACTGGTGATCAATCTACTGGTGATGTGATTGGAACCGGTGCCATTTCCATTCAATGACACTAAGGACACTTAACCAACAGAGCCACATGCAGTATTGAAGCTTAAAGCCTCCAAATTTTGCGTGACTCTGATGTGATTCTAACATGCAGCCTTTGGATTTGGAGACAAACATGCTACAATTGCACTGTAAAAAAAGCTGTGTTGGCCAGAAATCAAACCTCGGTCAACAGCTTTGATAGTAGGTATGCTAACCACTACACTACCAATAGTCTGTAAGTGGGTGTAGGGATACCGGGGATGTAACTCAAGACCAAACCAAACCTACACTGTCTCACTGAGCTATATCCAACCCAAAAGTAAATGAGTGGTAATCTGTACCTATATTGTAACCTGTTGTGTTTATCAGTATTATTTTTTCTTTGTATCCCCCAGGAAACACACTGCAAGGTTAAAGTAATGAAAGGAAACAAATGCAAATAATCAGGACAAGTATGTTTTTTTCATAGTTCTGAGCTGTTCGTTGTTATGACCATAGCTAGGACAGTGGAATGTCTAAAAATATTCAATTACCACATATACCATTACTTTGTGTAGCTTATGGTAGTGTTTTCATTATTTCATCATGTTTGTTTCATGAAACGTCTTTACTGTGACAGCAGAAGATGTTTAAATTTAGTACGCAATGTTTATTTAATTCAATAAGAGTGCACACATGAAGTTAATTTACTTGGCATGTAAATATGATTGCAAGAATATTTATAAAAACTGTAATAAATATTTATACTGCAAATATATGCATTTTGTAACAAGATACTACCACTAATAATATTACAATAATAACTAATAATAATAATTGGAAAAGCATAATGCATCAGCACTATGACCTGCAAGATGCCTGTAAGAGTTTCAGTGCACAATGGAAACCCATCCTTCCATCATTGCATCCATCCATCCATCCATCCATCCATCATGGGGCAGCAGTCAGCAGGGATGCCCAGACCTCCATCTCACCAGTCACCTCCTCCAGCTCCATATTACTGCCGACGCTGCACCAATCCGTCTGTCGAACTCATGCTTCCTTCTTCCCTCACTTGTGAATAAGACCCCGAGATACTTAAACTCCTCCTCTTGAGGCAACAACTCATCCCCCATCCGGAGAGGGCAGTCCACCCATTTCTGCTCGAGAACCATGGCCTCAGACATGGAGGTGCTGATCTTCATCCCAGCCACCTCACACCCAGCTGCAAACTGCCCCAGTGCATGCCGCAGGTCACAGCCCAATGGTGCCAAGCATCCGTCAAAGATGTGATCCTGAGGCCCCTGAAGCAGATTCCCTCCACCCCTTGGCTACACCCAGAAATTCTCTCTACAAAAGTCACGAACAGAATCGATGACAAAGTGCAGCCCCAAAGGAGGCCAACATACTAGGAGTGAGTTTGACTTACTGCTGGCAATGCAAACCAATCTCTCGCTCTGTTTGTTGATAGCCCACAGCAACAGACCGTGTACCTCATACTCCTGGAGCACCCTCCACAGGACCCCCATTTCCAAGTCCACAAAACACATGTAGACAATCAAAATAAAAAACAAACAAACAAAAAAACAAAACTTAGTGCTGGCAATGCAAACCAATCTCTCACTCTGTTGATAGCCCGCAGCAACAGACCCTGTACTTCATACTCCTGGAGCACCCCCCACAGGACCCCCTTTTCCAAACCCATGGTTTAAAATCCATGTATGTGATTTGCCTGTTCTGTGGTGTTGTCCTGGGGTTTCCCCCCACAGTAGAAACGCATGTCTGCGTGTGTGAATGGTTTGGCGCCCCATCCTAAGTTATTCCCTGCCTTACGCTCGTTGTTTCCAGGATATTCTCTGTATCCCCACCACCCTGTATAGCAGTGTTTCCCAGCCCAGTCCTCAGGAACCCAGAGACACTCAATGTTTTTGCTCCCTTCCAGCTCCCTGCCAGACAGGCAGCAAAAACGTGGACTGCCTGCAGGTGCCCAAGGACCATGTTAGGTGTCAGTGCTGTAGAGGCTAAGTGGTTTGGAAAGTGAATGATCGCTCGTGTCGACGTATCTGTAACCTATGTCTGTTTGCTTTCAGTGCTGGAGGCTTACTGTTCAAAGGCATCATGTTTTTGTGAATGTATTCCAGATATCGCATGTATGTGTCTGCAAATTTATGTGCATTTTTGCATTTTCCTCAATGATTTTGCATAGCAATATAAAGTAATTTTCTTAGCATGTGTTTTCATTTCTTATCCCTCCATTTATATTCATGTAACGCAAATGCAGTCATGTATGTTTATAGTCATGTACTCCAATGATAACAAAATTTGGAAGTATTTTTCAAGCCATCATACCTTATTCATACTTATTCAACAGAGTATGGTGTTAAGCGGCTCATCCCGGGCAGTGTAGGACCTAAGGCGGGCAGAAGACCTCAGCAGGTTCCAGACCTCCGCGGTGGTGTCACACATGGCCTACAGATTTACAGGCATGATAAAACATTAAACTATCAATCATTCATAACACATACAGTATATTGTTTTATCTAGTTATAAAACTTACTTTATAACAATTGTTATTAATTAGATATACACTTGTTTTGTATCTTGCAATGATAATATTTACACAATTTTCTATCTTGCAATTTGTAGAGATTTTCATTGATCATGTGTAGAACATCTGTTTTGAAAGCTTTTTTTAAAAAGCCTTTCTTCCAATTGCAATATTTTGAACTATACCATCCAAATGTGTTCCAAACATTATCATTCATGATACTCTGTGTCATGTACCATGTAATTCCTGGACGAGGCTCTAAGTTTCATCATGACCGTGTATTACAAAAGCAGTTGCGGAAAATTATTATTCTCTCAATATTTTCAAAGGATGGTTACTCAGTATTTATAGTACAATTGCTGGTGTTTGTGGATCTACAGTGAGTTACATTTTTAATGTTTTATAGGGCTATAAGTTTGTCATCAATAAACATGGCATATCTGTTTTGGACTGGCATTAGCATTAGTCTATGCAGCATTTCTCAAGGAACCGGTGGCCTTGCTTTGGTTCTGTGAGAAATAGACTGATCAAAACAAAACCACACTGATAATCCTGTCAAATGCTTATTTGTGAATCTGGAGGACACAAACAAAATTGATGGTAATGAAAATAAATAGCTTAAACAAATTAAACAAAGTGGAATCATCTCACTATTTATTCCGCCCAAACCACCTAAAATTAAACAATTCAAATGTGAACCATTGTTTTTCTGTTCTGATTTTTATTAAGAAATGTATTGTTCTTTTATGTTTAATGTGGTCATGCAGTTGTATTGTAATATGTCCTTTGTAAGATTTAATGTAGTGTAATTGCA
This sequence comes from Stomatorhinus walkeri, assembly GCA_026784285.1. Taxonomy (NCBI): domain Eukaryota; kingdom Metazoa; phylum Chordata; class Actinopteri; order Osteoglossiformes; family Mormyridae; genus Stomatorhinus; species Stomatorhinus walkeri. The sequence goes on along the minus strand of JAODUD010000040.1, from coordinate 14,214,618 downwards.
TTCTGAATTTTAAAATCCATGTTGCACTTATGATCCCCAAACCTCATTTTAACAAATATCTGTATCTGGCTTAGGGGTAGCTTGTTTTTGTCCCAAACCACGATAAATCACTGTGACATGAAGGCACAATGACCTTATGCACTTCCTTAGTTGTGCAATACCGTGTCCCTTCAAAGCTAAAACATTCTTTCATAGTCTAACCTCTTCCTTTTCGAGTCCATATGATTCCACTGTTTTAAACATGAGCGCTGTCTTTCAAAATGCTTGAAAGGTCTTCAGATTTCTGGGGAGCACTGACATTCCGTTTGTTTAGACTTACAAACATATTGCTGTTGTTTTCCCTCTGTGGTTGTCAGTAAAGAAAGTGGTTTTAGAGCTTAGTCTAGAGACATTCCTATATTAGCAACAAATTATTGTTAGCCTTAGGTAACACCAAAACGTCATACAAGAAAAACGTCAAAGGTTTTATTTAAAAAACCTTCTATATCATTCATTTATTATAGCTCATAACTGCACCTCCATAAGTCTGAAAGACTTCACAGTTTGTACATTAGCTGTCAGTTGTGAAACAAATTGCAATGTTTACTTTTTACTATGTAGAATAGAGGCGACAACTGAAATTTTAAACAAGAGTATTAACTTTAACATTAACAGATGACCTGTTAGATTAAGTGGCCGGCTACTGCCATTATGATCTGTTACAGGCTCAGTCCACTTACACTCTGCTCTTAGTATGTGTGTTTCATGTCCACCCAAAGTCTAGGAGAACAGAAGGAGAATGGGGGAGCTGTTTCCAGACTACATCACTGGCTCATCACCAAAATTCTCCTCGTAATATCAACAAAACCTATGGCATATATGTTTTTTTTACTCTTTCTTTACACTAATAATAACATATCAATCAAGATGATGGATGGGGATTTTACAGGAATTCTAACCGAATAAGCTGACAATATTTGTGAGGCGGTTGGGCTTTCATGAACATGCACCCTGCTGTACTTACTGGTCAGCCTGCCTGCCAACCTGTTACATAGAATAATTGACTATTTCATTACATGAAGGACTGCATCTCTAAACAGAAAAGAGGGGTTTCATTACGCTTTTAAGATTTCTTCAAACCTGGAAATACACCTTGGTATCTCTCAAATACCATCCGTTTTTATATCTCACATACTTATATAGTGACCTTTCATCTACAGTCACCTGGTGTAGGCTCAACTGACCATATGAGTGTGAGAAAAACTAATAAAACTGCATGTTTTTATGTGTTGTGAATCTGTTTTTAGTATAATTTTGACTTGCTTAGCAGTCGTAATTTCTATGCTTTATTATCTTGGGCATGGCCTGTATGCCGTTATTATAGGTCAAAACAAAGTCTTAGATGTGAAACCACAATTGGAACCACAACTTAGATAGGAGCAGGATAATGAACGTTTTGAAATGCCCTATTACTCTGGAATTCACTGCACATTAATATGTAGTTAATTTCAATTTGGAAGAACTCGCCATATGTCTACAATATTACGTTGATTCCTGGTCTTGGCAGATTTCATTGGGTGAAAACTTCTGCTTTCCACACCCGGCACATAGTCTATTCATTTTGTTTCCTGAAAAACCCCTTGGGTTGTTACTGAGGAAAAAAAAACATCTTTCCAGCTCTATTCTGAAATGATTTTGGGTAAATTTACTAAATGTCAAACCAGGAGGATTTTTAAAATCACACACAAAGGATGAGATTTGGCCAGTACTGATGTCCAATGTGACTTAATCGGAAGTCTTAGAAATGAGTAAAAGCCAGAATTGCTTCAAATAAACAAACAACCAAACAAAACAAACAAACACATTTTGAGGCCTGGCTGGGCCTGTGTGAACCAATGCAATCATCTTTAGGTTTTCACTGTTAAGAGATTTTTATAATCACCGTGGCAGTTTTCTGTTACAGAAAACAGTGTTATTAAACATGTCATAATGCAACTTCATATCTTCTTGTGCACAAAGAAACACCTCAGACCGCAAACAAGGTTCTATAAATAAGCCACCAGAAATAGGTATCTCTACCTGCTAAGCAAGTGCATTTAAAAGGCTAATTAATATGTGCTATACAATAACAATGCAATGCAATACAATTACCCTGTCCCCTCAAACTCAAGGAATGGTAAACAAGTGAAAGATAATTAGCCTCAAAACTGAGAGACAGAGTGAAAGCAGAGAGAGGACAAGCACACCGGTGATTTTAATGGGAAACTATAGCTAACAAAGAAACCATTTTCTTGGGGTTCACCATGACCAGTCAACCCCCCCTCTCAAGGCACAATATATAAATACATAGAAATGGAAAAAGAACCCATACACACTCACTGAAGAGAAGCAGGGGAGAGTGACTGACAGACAATTGAAAAGACAAATTGTTACATTGCTTTTCACTGGGAGTGACAGGGGGCTGTTGCCTCAAGGTAATTACGGAAAAAACGTGAATTGGAAGGTCAAAGGTCAGACGATCTGTCTGACCCTGAATTTTGGGCAATCCTGAGAAAAAAAAGATTGAATTGGAACAGGCTCAAGTTCCTTTCTGACCTCGTAGCCATTTGCAACACTGGCAGACTCTTTCTTTCTGTTGGGGATTTTTCTATATCTCTCTTTTGTCAGTGCCCCTCCTTAAAAAACATTTCATCCCCATGGGTCGAGAAACAGTCAGGATGCTTGTCTATTATGCACTCACCCATATATGATTTGATTGCTGTTCTAGACCCCGATACCACTAATGCACCTGGAACTGAATCGGCAGTAATCATTCCCCCCCCCAGGTACACAGAGAACACGACAACATCGACCAGTTCCATGTTTACTGTGCAAGGTATCACATGATGCCCATGAAATGTCACTGTCACTCAGATATATTAGTCCACATAGAAGACCCAAACGCTAAGACCAAAGTGATGGGGAAAAACAGAGCTTGTGACAAATGGCCTGGCCTAGGAATTGTGCCCCATTTATAGCCAACAGTAACAATCAACAGGAAGAAAGCTCATAGACCTCCTGAGGTAGGTAGTCAGAAATTAATTATTCTTTAATTTACCCTTAACAAAGCAATGCAATAACTAGTAGTTCATGGGTCTCTGTCACTATAATTATTACAACAATAATTAGCAGTGAATATCTTTTATATTACACTTGAGGATGGATATTAAAAACTGAAAACATGGGTACATCAATTAAAAAATCTACTTTTATGGCAAAAAAGTAGCCATAAATAACAAGACTGATGAAATTTAAAATACTTCTGTGTTGACGCTCAGGTTCTTGACCAAGGACAAACTGAAAAACACTCTTTCTTTTGGATGGAAATTCAATTTAAATTTACATCTTGGAATGATTTATTGCAAGATGTATGAGAAATGGAAAGGGATAATATTAAATTTATGAGCAACTCAATAAAATTTTCAATACAGATCCATTATTTTATTCTGAATGGAAACACATGCATTTTTATGTGCCTTTCTAGAGCTATAAAATTTCATAGAGACTGAAGAACATTTTACCAGTATTTGATAAGCTCCTTTTGTCAAGGAGGCTCGTTTGTTTTAAAATTTATGTTACAGTCATTTTAGTTTTAAGAATCTACAAACTTGAATAAATAAATATAACAAAGTAATTTTGTGATGCTTTAGCATGTTGAAGATGGCAGTGCTAGGAGAAAATGAAAAGAATATTGGTAACCTACCAGTGAATACAAACATAAATTAATTAACAGCAAATTCACACTAAAATCATTATATAGTTTGTCAGCATTCAACTTTAATTTAAAATTCATTACAGGGCTAAAGTAAAACACTTAATCGATATTAAAGTAAGCAAGACAACATGAAAGTGAACATTCATTGGTACGATGAGTAAACATTCATGGGTATGATGGGTGAACATTCATGGGTATGATGGGTGAACATTCAAGAGTATGATGGGTGAACATCCATGGGTATGATGGGTGAACATTCATGGGTATGATGGGTGAACATTCATGGGTATGATG
>JAODUD010000040.1:14173203-14210491 GCA_026784285.1 Stomatorhinus walkeri | reverse complement strand
GGGTGAACATTCATGGGTATGATGGGTGAACATTCATGGGTATGATGGGTGAACATTCATGAGTATGATGGATGAACGTTCATGGGTAGGATAGGTGAACATTCATGGGTATGATAGGTGAACATTCATGGGTAGGATAGGTGAACATTCATGGGTATGATGGGTGAACATTCATGGGTGGGGTAGGTGAACATCCATGGGTATGATGGGTGAACATTCATGGGTAGGGTAGGTTTACATTCATGGGTATGTTAGGTGAACATTCATGGGTATGATGGGTGAACATTCATGGGTATGATGGGTGAACATTCATGGGTATGTTAGGTGAACATTCATGGGTATGATGGGTGAACATTCATGGGTATGATGGGTGAACATACATGGGTATGATGGGTGAAGGAATATAACATTTGTAAAATCTCTTCAACACATGAGTATATTTCAAAGAATATTAATAACATTAAGGACAATGTATACAAAAGCATGCAAATATAATAAGATATATAAAAATGTTGGATCAAATAATGCATTTTACAGCCATGCTCTTCAAGACTACACACACACAGTAACACACACACACACACACACACACATACACACAGAGGTTTGCAATTATATATTTGTGGGGACTCTTCATTCATTTCTATGGGGAAAACTCTATTCCCAATATGATGACCTTAACCCCTACCCAGCCCTAACCGTAACCATAAGTAACTAAACAAATTATGAGACTTCTGGCATTTTTAATTTTTTGATTGCATTCACAGATCTTTGTGGAGACCTAAAAAATGGTCTCCACAATGTCAAAAAACAGATTTTTATTACACTGTGGGGGATATTTGGTCCCCACAATGTAATATAAACCCAATCCACACATTCCAGTTACTTTTCCTGACTTTTCATAATTTGTTTTTAGATTTCTCAAGCATGAAAATTACGTACCTTAAATTTCCAAATCATAATATGACAACAACGTTCGAGACATTATTTTACAACAAAAATAAGTTTTAGAATTACCAGTATACTTGTTCAATAAGGAAAACATATTTATCAATATAGTAAGTTACATACTGAACAACATTCTGAGAAGTCAAACAAGTCTTACATATAAAAATATTTTTTTATACTTTATACTGTCATTTTCAATTGAGTAATGCCAAAAGACAAGAATACATCCACTTTAGACAAAGAGAAATATTCAGCAAAGCCTACTTCATTTAAAGGCTTATCACATGTACATAGCCAGGGGTCAAACCTTGAACTTATAGTTAATCCACAGAGTTCATTTAGTATGGCAACATGAGCCACATTTACAGGATATTTATGTCTCCATGCAGCTGTGTAGACATTGCGTTGGTTGTTTATCAAACAAACTCTGAGATGATTCCGCGTTGCACTTTGGCCGCATGTAAGATTTGTACTGTTCCTGTCTATAAAATTTGCTTATAAATACCTGTAACATACATATATTCACTTATTTGGCAGAGGTCAGAAAACTGATATGCGTAATCTGCATTAGTGCCCCTTGTAGAACCAGCTTTCAGTGAAGCTAAGAGAGAAGATTTTGCCTGAAATTTGAGATGCCAGAGCAGTAATATTACTACAGCAAGATAGAGCACAAAACAGAGATACTATAGTTCATGCAAAGGCGGCTGCCTGTTTGACCATGTGCTGTCTTAGGATCACGGTACCATTTACTAGTGCTAATGTACTAGTGCTAAGTAGTACCATTTAACAAGTGTTAAATGTTAAAACCCTGCATTTCATCAAAAGGACAGTGTGCATCAGTACCGTAGTCTGAGAAACAGAAGACATTGGGGTGAGAACGGAAATGTAGGCATCTAATGATCATTGCCCTCCCCTTGTGATAACAAGGTGCATCAATGCAAAAGGACTATGGATTGTTATTTTTATTCCTTAAAAATTATACTAAAACTAAGACAGTTTATTTAAAGTGTACTCTGACTGAATTCAACACAGATATGCCTTCTTGTAGCTTCTCGCTCTATGCTGTCGGTAAAGGATAAATAAACCACAGAATGTTTATTTTTGTGGTGAGCACTACCAGCCAGAATAAACTGAATTAATAATGACTGTCTCGTATAGATACTTATGGTATCCCAAGTATGTTCAAACGAAAAAACACATTTCCCATTTCACCTCCGGTGTTTATTTGTGCTTGTCTGAAAAAACTCGTTTCAGAGCACATAATTTTAGTTATTTCTACACTTATTTATTCATTTGTATACAAAATATATAAACACCTAACAGTACCAGGCTGTGTTAATATTAACACTTAGTGTTTACATATAAACAAGCAGAGTTATTTTTCAAGACATGCATCCACTTTCTTATGTAGCTGTTTTGAAGAACAAAATAAACGCATCGTATGGCTTGTAAATGACTCTCCCAAAATGTTGTTGACTTACTTCTGAGTGATTTTTGGCACTTTCTGCTACTTTTAAGAACCCCATAAACAAGAATGCAGTGAATGCTATAATGATGTGAGCTGGAAGAAGGGGGCACCTTGGGTCTTTATGCATTTCCCTTACACATACAAAAGGGCTAATGGTGTGGCTGCTTGTCTGGGGATCAGAGGTTGTCAGCATGCTCTTGTGTTCCTTTCAGCTGTCTGGGATTTAACAGGGGGCTACAAGGCGTATCATTCAGGGCTACCAGTGAAGGGCATGGGAATGTGTCAGAGCCTCCACGTCCTGCATTTGTTCACAGCTGTGAGTTACAGGGTCAAAGAATAAAGCGCCGGGGATGCAGCAGGTAAGAAGCAGGGGTTATGGGGCAGAAAAGTCAAAACTATAGCCCGTTATATGGGTCCCGAGAAGTATAATTTTTAAAGGCCTAGATTTAAAAAGGTGAATATGCATTGACCAAACGTCAAAAAAAACAGAAAATATACCAAGTAGTACAATATTTTATTTTATTTTTGTTGACAGACACGATGGCTCTGTGCCCTCATTCATTGGCTCAAAAGATACAATTAAGTGACATCACCTTTCACAAGTCCTGGTGTTATCACAAGCTGTGAGTATACAGTAAAAACACCTGAAAATTCAGTTTACAGTGTTCAAACTGAGAATCATTATTTCAGTGTAACATGGATTCTTGCCAGTGTGGTGGGTCTCACTATGGCAAACCGGAAATTTCATGAATCAGTGTGTCGCGAGACAGAACTGCATTGGATGTCGAGAGGTTATTGATGAGGACTAAGTGTGACAGCTTTGTAATTGGTGTATTTGATCAGCAGGGGGCATCATCCACGTCACTTGAAAAGTTGATTGAATTGACCAGGAAAACACCTTTTTTTCCAAAGAATTCTAACCGGTAGCCAGGGACTGAGGTGTAGATATTACAGCTCAACACTCCAAGGTCTGGAGTCAAGTTCTCCAGCAGCTACACTGCATTGTTGCTGTGAGTGGCAGATATCCCTCAAGTAGGTGAGATCACTTGTACCCTCTCTGCCAAGAGTACATTACCACACACGGCATGGAAAATACTGACGTGTGGTGCACTTTGCCACATTTGGGAAAATATTCATCACTTACCTTCCCTGCCGGAGATGCTAGTTTTAGCTCAGGTTGAAAGCATATCTTGAAATCCCACACCCTCCGTGCATATGGAGTCTGCAGTAGAAAGACATACTGTTAGGTGAATTTTTGTCTCTAATCTAATATAAAATTTAAAAATGTGTTTCTATTCAAGTATGAACACCATGTATGAATAAATAATTATGTGAGACCTCTCTCACACTACATGGTACCAAAGACCTGGTCTCTGTCAACACAACATGCAGATGAGCTCAACAGTGACCAGACACTTGGCTAGGAAGTTGGAAAGAAAAGCAAACGGGTTGTTTGTTTTACCATTTTCTCCTCACACAAATCAAGCTGACACGTCTGGCCGAGAACCAGAAAGAAACTGCGCCAGGGTCCAAGGGGACCTTCGTGGACCAGGTTTTCGTTTGACAAATTCATAATCACCGGCTGAAAGATGTGTTTCACAGATTCTTCCTTAGCTCCAGGCTGCAAAGTGCGCCATGAATTTCTGGTCTAGCGCATTGGACTCAAAAGGCATGTCTATAATTAAAGGACTACGTCTGCTTTAAATGTTACGTTCACAGATCATATCGGGCAACACTGGAAAAATAGCAGCCACGGTCTTGTTCAAGGGCTTATCGCTGCTGTTGCATGGAGGGAGAAAAAGTTTGCAACATTTGTTCCATTCATTATTCAGAGATCTTGCCATTGTGTGTTATAATAATGTTCACTTTATAGTGTTTGCCAGTTAGGTTCAGGGCAGTGGTCCAAAGGATTAGGATTATTTTAGTCATTATATACAGTGTTGCTGGCCAAAAAAAACTAATTCTCCTTTTCAGCTTTTGCCCCTTATTTTTAAATGTTCTGACTATGAATTTGCTTTCCGCCAACACCATCTTTACTATATTGTTATTCATTTTCTTAATCAGATAAGATCATTCTCTTATTCTCATTTCTATGAGATACATATAAAATATATTCACTACAGCTCTCAAAGGAGACCATACAAATATTGATCGATGCAATTCCCCAAATAAATGTCTAAACTCTTTTTCATCAGCTTTTTAAAAAAAACAATTTTAACTGGATACTATTAAAACTGTTACTTATGGCATCAACTGATCTGTCAGCTTCATTGTGAACTTTTCTTCTTGGTCATTCATTGCTGTTTTAAATCAGGTCCTATGGCTGAATTCAGAATTCAAGATTGGTGTCACTCAGTGAAGTGAATAATGGAAACAATGCCCTATTGTCACAAAAGCTTCCTGGAGCTCTGGGTTATGGCGTTACGAAACATTATTTTGGTCCGGGGTTCTGGAAACACTACCGTAATATAATTGTTGAGAATTTTACATCTGAACTTCACAAATTTTAGCTGCAGCATCACAGCCAACAGCACACTGCAGGCTGGTCTTGCAAAATTCTTTTTATGGGGTAACACAATGACTGCTTTGACTAGATACCAGCCAGCTCTGCAAGTAAACCAGGCAGAGTACTTTTGTGTATTTTCATAAATGTCTTCTCCATTAAGCTAACATTTATAATTTGAACTAGACCTTATTTAAGAGAAAATATTCATTGGGGAGTATATTGAGGCTTTCCAGTTAAAGCTTTCAGGACAGATGTTCAAATATTTATTATATATTAATTATTATTATTATTTCTGGTCCATCAATCCACCAACTACTTATCCAGTATAGAGTAACAGGACAGGTCACCCTTCGAAAATGTGTGAGTCTAGAAACTGATTGACTACTGAATTTCCACCACAGTAGACATGCTTCTTTCTTTTGGTGTAGATGCTCTTAAAATAAAAATGTTATTAGCATTTAGGAGGTGGCATGAAGTCTCTGTATGTTTAGGAGGGGGTGGCTGTAGATTACATTAGAGATTTTAGACAATGTCCTGTTAGCCTTTCTTTTTTTAATTATACCAGGCTGTTATCTAGGCGACAGTCATGTTTGCCAACAGATAAATTGACTTCTCCTGGACTTAAATGCTTATGTTTTGATAAGGATCTCTGCCATTCCTGACACAACAGGCCTCCATTAAAACCAATGGGCCACCTACTTGGAGCTGTTCCTTCTGGCTGTGTTGATTTAAATGTGATGGCAGGGGGCCCACACTAAGATTCTGGGTGCTCTTCCTTGCATGATAAGTTAATTATCCTAGCTGCATGAATGTGCTGTGACATTAACCTAATCATCACCATTCTACTCAATGCCTAGAGCTAAAAACAATTAACAAAGGTTGTTAATTGCTGCCCCATGGGACAATATACCTCTTAGACCATGTGCTAATCCAACAAATAGTCACTATTTAAGAAATGAAGGAATCTCACATAGCTTTCTTATAAACCCGTATTTGTTGTAATACTTTTCCTCTATGTACACAATTCAGCTTTCTTTCGTCATCACATTGCTGCTTCCAAATTAAATCCTATGCCACACTTCTACAGGGATTACGCTGAAAAAGTCCTGTTTGGAGCAGATAAGGACTAGTTATGGGGAGAGATGTTTAGGTGTGCACATACAGTGCAGGAATGCTCTACTAGATAGGCTTTCTTACCTCTTACACATGCATGCGAGTGTACATATTTATATTTCTGGATATAAATGGATTTCTGTAATACCCTACAGACAACACACTCCATTTTCTTGTGCTCTGTTTCTAAATATTTAGTCATTCTCCATTGTTAAAGCATACAGCAGACCCAGCAAAGTGCTCCTGGTTTAGCAGTCACCTTTACAAAAAAAAAAAAACAACTGATAAATGTGTCTCCTTGTACTACAGTGTATAGAGAGAAATCCCTTCTGAGGGGGGGTTCCTTGGTGTTTTTTTCTCATTTATTTCATTTACCCATTCTTTATTTGATTGAAATGGAATATTTTCAAGTATGCATAACAAGTGTCTTGGGTTTATTTTCATGCCTTATGAAGAGCCTTTGAAGTAACTACCTTAATCACCATCTGTTTCTTTCATTTGGTGCAGTTAGGGATAAATAAAAGGTCTCAGCCAAATGTCCAATCTCTGGTCACCAACAGGACTGAACTGTTGCCTTGGCTCCATTACATGGCTGTTTTAGCATGATAAGTCATTTTATGGCACTAGAAAGTATAGGGGGGCCTTCACTGCCTCTCACTTTATGTCCGTGTGTATTGGCTGCATGCCATGTGAGTCCATGTAAAATATTATGGTTGCTGGCCATTTTATACAGATATTTACAGAAGAACATCACAGAAAAAGGAAATTGTCTTGTCCAAGTGAAAAAAATGAGGCACCTTAACTGAACACTCCAAGCCCAAAACCTTTTTACCGCTGTACCACTTTTAAATATCTCAAAGTTTAGTTTTAGCAACCATCTTTGTGCTAACTATTTGTTGCCATCACATCATAAAGATGTCCAAATTGTACCCTTGTTAGACACCCACTTCTATGTTATTTAAACATTTTTTTTTGCCTAATAGGCGCACATAAGTCAGACTTTACATCAAAATTATTGAACTGGCTTTTTATGACTTTCCAAAGTAACTTCTCTCTCAGGTGTGTTGTATTATTATTGCCTGATAGAGATGTATGAATGGTTGCTGTCATTTTAATTATATTTGCCAGATTGGAGATTGAATGAATAAATCTACTGATAAAGCATCTCGTCTGCAAACCAGTAATGACCCAATATGAAAATTATGTTGTTATGGTTATTTTAAGACTGCCATTATAAGCCATCTACTACAGCTGCTGCGATTTTATTTAGGACACAAGTCGTGTTTCTTATATATGTTCCTGTAATTAAGTAAAGTGTATGTACAATATTTTCATCTGTATTTAATAATTCAAGCATTTTTATACAATTCTGAGATAACTGAGTCTTTTATGGTTCACCTCCGACAGTCACAAGCAGTATGTCAGCAGCATGGTACGTTTCCTCTGAGAAAGTGAACCATGCATATGGTCTTTTAAATTAAACGAGCATTGGTTTTTTTTTTTTTTTTTAAATCCCACATCTACTAGGCTTTCTTCCTCGTTTTGACACAATATTTCTACAAGTACTGTATCATAGACTACGTACCGTATTCACAGTCACTAAAACACGACGAATGGCATATATTTCGAAGAGAATAAATTCCAGTTCCAGGGACAATTAAGAAATGTTTTGGTCGCTTAATCGCAAAGTTCGTCAATTGTTCCAGTGTAAGCAATAGAGAAAGCTTTTAAACAGCTATACTCACTAAGCATTGCTGCTGTGAATAGGGGTTGCTGTGTATGCTGGCTCATACAGCCCTGATCCTGTATGAACAGTACTTTTTCAGAAGTAGTTGTAAATGTGTTTAAATGCGTTAACAAGACAATGGCACGCAAATCAATGCTAATTTAGGTTTTAGCGTTGCGACTCGAATCAACCTCCATTAACATGAAAAGGCTGAACGGAGGCAAAAATTTCTATATCCTTATTGCCAATTATATAAATTTAAACCCAATTCAGACGGTTTGGGAATCGGAAACCACGACTGTCCTTGAACGGGCGGCTTCTATCATTACAGTTTGGGGGGGTTAATAATTGTTTAATCCCTGCCTTGAGCTCTTTCCACATGCAGCCGTTCCACGACCGCGACTTAAAGTTTCAAAGTGACACTTCGCTCTCGTGTCTTAATATTTCATTTGAGCCGGTAGACAGCTAATTAGACTTCACCGGCTATTCGCTTCAGATGCACTTGTTGCGGTTGTATGCCTCTGCACGGTAATAAAAATGCACAAATCATGTCACGATCATCTGAAGCAGCTTTGGTGAATCACCGAGACGGATTACTGGCGCTATTACAAATATGTTGCCTTTGAAATTATGCACTTTTTCATTTTTTGTGGACTTCTATTGACATTCGAACAAAAATTAGGATGTTCGGAATAATGTATACGTTGGCCGTTTCGAGAACTTTAAGTACATTTTCAACGAGTGTATAAGAGCATTAACATAAGAATGTACTATCTGCTATTAAGCCCTTTTGCCCTGTCCGAAATTGCATATGCATCGGCATACTTAACATAATCCTAAACAAAAAACTGAAAATCCATTTACAAAGTTAACTTCCTTGTAATCCCCCTTCCGAAATACCATGGTTTCAGTGATCTCGGATTGTCATGATCACGCATAACCACCAGCAAACACTTAATATCACGCACGTCTACAGCAGGAAATATAGCGCATCGCATTCAAGGACGGAAATAATTAAGGTTCCTCAGAACCTGCCTTTTCCAAGAAGTTGCAGTAGGGTAAGTCATTTCCTTTTTCTTCGCCACATACCAGCCGAAATAAATCATAAAGTATTCAAAGCAGAGCCTATAAAATAAATCTCCTGGGGGTCCTGTAAAATCAGCGGTTCAGATGTATTTGGCTAAACCAAAGCTCTACAGTCTGACATTGGGAGCGTTAAGGAAAAACATTTACAGCTGTTGCTAGCGGGAATGAAATGTAGGTTCGACCACTAGACGCGTAAATTAGCTACCCACTTAATCCCCCTCCCCCATCAGTAAGATGTTCACGAACGGCGTATTATTTTTCGAGAAACTGAAAAGTGAACTTGCGTAGAATACTCTCAAATAGAACTCATTTTATTTTCACTGACGCACTTTGCGTGTTACGTAATTGATTAAGCAATACATAATTGATTGAAAATGTTTCTTTTCGTTTCAAACCTCAACAAAGAACGAGAATAATTCCTGAAATCACCCGTACGGCTGCTGCTCGGATGTAGCACCACATATCCGAACAGCATCTACGCAAACTAAGCGTAAAGCCGTACCGCGGGGCTGAGGCCAGGTACGTTTCAGTAAAGATATGAGCACGAGGTCTGGGGGTGGGGCGGAAAGTTAAGCCCTTTATCTCCGATTGGCTAATTGAGCCTCCTCATTTACATCTGCTTGCCAAAAGGCTGAGACGCGCTCCCATTGGCTAAGGCGCGCTTCAGAAACGTTCTCCCGCTGCCGAGCCGGTAGTATTATCCGCTATGTTACCTAGGCGGGTCGTAGTGTGAGCGAGCTGCGGGAATCGGAGCGGAGCGGCGTGTTGTGCACCTACATCGCCAAGCTTTCGTGCGGGAATACCCCAAGCTTTAGATATTGGAACTAAGGAATTTTATTGTTATTTTTTGAATGCAGAGGCTTCTTAAAGAAAGCCTTGCTGGTTTGGTCTTGTAAACATACGTTTCTGATAATGAAGTACTTTCCCTCTGTGCGGGAGCAGCTCTCTCACCTGGCTGTGGTCTTAGTGCTGGTTTATGTGAGCAATGCTTCTGAGTATGAGTACTTGAGCTGGAAGTCAGATATTTACCACACGGGCGGCCGCATTTATGGCAAGCCGCCTCAGTGTGTGGACATCCCAGATGACCTGAGACTCTGTCACGGCGTGGGCTACAACCGGATGCTGCTGCCCAACCTGCTGGAGCACGAGACCATGGCTGAGGTCAGGCAGCAGGCAGGCAGCTGGGTGCCCCTGGTGCACAAGAACTGTCACCCTAGCACTCAGTTGTTACTGTGCTCGCTGTTCGCCCCTGTGTGCTTGGAACGACCCATTTACCCCTGCCGCTGGCTGTGCGAGGCAGTGCGGGATGGGTGCGCCCCTATCATGTTGGCATTTGGTTTTCCCTGGCCAGAAATGCTCACCTGTGATAAGTTTCCCCAGGACGAAGTGTGCATTGCCATGAGCTCAAATGCGACTGAGGCTATGAAGCCTGCAGGTAAGGGGAGCTGTCATTGCCTCTTCGCGGTCCATCTTTCTCCGGCACCATTCCAGATTAGGAAAGACTATGGTCTTCTCTGATACGTAATTATCGTTCAGTCATGTTGCGGGAATCGTTAGCTTTCAAATAACTTTCCATAATTTCACTATTAAGATTTATTATTATTAAAGTGATAATACGATGTAAAATGATGATACGGTTTTTTGGGGTTTATTGGAAAGTTGTCCTAAAACGACTTATTTTTGGGCGTTGTTATTTGCAAATGACTCGCACGTTATAGTATAAAGCATTGCATAAATCTGGGGTTGTGCTTCATTTTCAGCAATAGACAATTTAAGTACATTTCATGCTGAAATTATACTTTGTCTTAACGATGAAATATCATTGTGGCATAATGGATTTTATAGTCAAGTTTTAAAATGAATGACCTTTTATTATTATCTCTCTGGATACTGATAGCCAAATGATCAGTATAAAGTCTAACATCCTGTCTTACCAAACAAATTAACAGATTATTATTTTATCTGTCCAGGGCTATTTGTAGATAAGTGTGCCTCTGCTTTTGACTGCAGTATTGATTAAGGGTTATTGGGTATAGTAATACTGCTTTTTCAAAAGGATTTATTAAGGTTTTATTTTTTAACCAGAACAGCAGTAAAATACTTGCATAAAATGTTTAAATATTGAGAGTGCTTGGAATTTGACCAAGGTTTTTTTTAGTGAAATGTTTTGTATGTGAAAAATAACGTGTTCATTACTCATTGTGTTATAACTCATTATACTGATGTTGTATGTCAAAGAAAAGGTGATAAAATGGAGATGTGTCCAGAAAATCCAAAACGGCTTCACATTTCCAGCTGCTGCATTGTCATCTTTTCTGGTTTAACTTGAGTAATTCCTGAAGCATAGCACTGCAATTCCCATCTTTTTGTGGTGTTACATCTGTAAACACCACTGCTCTTTTGTGTAAATCAGTGTAAAACGAGTTTTTAATGATATTGGGCACATGATTGATTAGACCCAATATTATATCTTAGCTTTGAATGTTAAACGTGAATATTTTATCTCGGTATAAAGCGACTGGACCCCATAACCTGCCAGTTATTACATTTTCATAGTGAGAGAACAGAACATAGTTTATCTTGCTGTAAGGGATCACTAAGTAACCTGTTCTGTGTTTTGAAAAGCTGTGAGCTGTGTTTGCTCACCGCAAGTGAGCAGTTTCTTGAAGACACTTTCTAACTTGTATAAAGATGTTCCAGTCTCCCAAGGGAAAGTACAACCCATTGGTTTAAATTGCTCATAAATTCAAGGGAATTTCCAACTTCAAATCCATTACTTCACTAGCGACCAGCAATGTTGCACAACTCTTGCATTTCATTACAGAATTATTATGGAAAAATTGGAAAACATGGTTACATAGAAATGAAAGGAATTGACAGCTAGTCATAAACAGAATCTTGATGAGATTTTATTTGCGCAGAAGTTTTTCTTCTGCACGCCGTCTATAATTATCTTTATTTGATGTTTGTTACTTTTATTATAACAAGACACACTGGATTCTTTTTTTAAAATCTGCATGAAGCCTATTGGTCAAGCAGGTCTGAGTTGTAGCGTATAGCTTTTCTGAAGCACTTCAGCCTCTACATTAATACAACCCCAGACTGTCTGGGGGCTGACCAAACAGCGAGTCCTTATTACATGGCAGCTTAGGATGGACTCATTTTGGAGCTCAAGACTACACACACACGTCTGATGGCTCAACATCCCATCTGTTATCGCCAGGAGCAGTGTCGGTGAATTCTAGGGAATGGCCAGAAGTTAGAATGGTTGAGATTTTTAATTACTGGCACATGCACATTCTGAAACGTATACCCCCAAAATATAGGAGTAGCAAGTTATCAATAAATGTAATGCTTTGTGTATCCACATTTTTACCTGGATGAACATCCCAACTGTTCTGTTGGGACGCTAATCTACAGGCTCTTTGAAAGCTTGAGACTTGTTTTACTTAAGGTTACTTAATTACATTTTAGCTGAAAATGCAACATTGATGTTGTCACTGACGCTTCATTTTTGGAGCAGGATATATGTACAGGCTTGAAAAACGCAATTTATATGTAGCTATTCAATTATGCATTGTTGACCTTATGAAGGCTGCCTGTCACTTAAGTAATATTAAAGTCAGTAGATCTCTGGATTCAGCATATTTTACTTCAATTGATGTTGCATATGACATTCAAGTAACATTTTGTTATATATTTAAATGAAATTAGTAAAGCAGTTAGCTTGCTTTATATTTTTTTTTCTGACAAGGAGATTGAAAACTTCAAGTTGACAATTTATTCCATTTAATTTATGTCAAGTTGACAAAATTGTTAAGTGTAAGTTTAAACTATAATTAACATGCATGCATTTTGTTGCATTGGATTGGTCGGATTGCGATATCAGTTCAGTAGGTATATTCAGTTTGTTACGAGAATTATGCATGGTGGAGTTGGTGAGTTGTTACTGGTACTTCTGCAGATCAAGTTGCTTAAAGAAAATAAACTAATTCATGGTTACCTATATACATGCTAATTCAAACATTCTGTATATCCTATAAAGAAGTATAAATGTATGCCTTTAGTCCTGCTGGCAAAAAAGGAGAACTTCAAGTACCAGAGATGCAGACCAAAAATTTTAATCATAAATCACAGTTTTTGGAAGGTTGTGAATTAATTTGCATATTTACATATTATTCACATATCATGCATGTAAAGTATTGTCATTTGTAAGCCATTTAAAAATTTTCTCAAACAAGGATTAAGACTAGTCTTTGACTAAATTGCCGTTTCAATGGAGATTCACCATTGTAACTCAAAGCTAGTCTAGGTTTAGGCTTAATCCTTGACTGGGAAACTGGCCATTAATGTCTAACTAACATTCTGAGATGGTACAGTCTTAATCGGTGACACTACCCAAAAGCTGTAATGCTTTATGGTGTTAACCTGTTCATTGAAGATCTAGCCTTATGGAATGAAGGAGGGGATTTTGGTGGTGAAAATGAAATACTGTAAAAAATGTGACCTCAATATAAAAACATGTGTATTGTTATAGTAATGCTTGTGTCACCAATATTTGTATGACAATCCTCAGTGCCATCTCATGGTGCACTTTATTTCTCTATTCAGTTTGTTGTGGAATTTTATCTGGCCACTAAATGATGATTCACCAGTAAAATCTTTCTTTAAACACAAAATTATTGACCCAAAATGTATTTAGCCATATTAACTGTGTGATAGGTGTTTGCCAAGTGCATTATATTTCCTGATGTATTTATCCTAATTATGGAATTACTCATTCAATCAATTTACGGTAGGATTACCGAAATGGCATGAAATAATGGCAGAAACACAGAGAGAGGACTAGCCATTTAATTTGGTGCCTAAGCAGTTAATCTGTATGATAAGACAAAGTCTTCATTTTGAAATGATTCCTCAAGTTCATTGTATGCTATAGGGATGGATCTCAAGCTAAAGTCACCTGCCCCTGTTTTATTTCAAAAATAAACATTTGTTTTTCATGTACAAATCCTTACAATATTTAGTAAGTCACCAGCATGGTTTAGGTTGTATAACAGGATATGACTGTTTAAGAATAACCTTTTTTATTTAATATATATATATATATATATGTGTGTGTGTATGTATGTATGTATATATATGTATATGTGTGTGTATATTTACTTTCCTATTTTCTTTTTCACAAATGTCCAAATTCATTCCAGTGTAATCCAAAATTATTAGAAAAATGTTTTGTATCATATTCTAACACTCCTTGCTCTTCAGAGGAGTGGGAATGGGAAGAGAAGTACAACTGTACAAGGATGCAAAGAAAACAAAGCTTTAATGATTCCAAAGGTGCATTCTGCATGGCAGCTGAAACTTAATTGAGTAGGCCTATGCATGCACACTCTTCTGGGTGTGGCCCCCCCCCCCCCCCCATAAGTGGGTGGTTACTATGCTGCTTTGAGGCATGAAGTGCTTGAATGATCTGATTAGAATTTATTACTCTGCTCCATTTGCAGCATCTTACACAGCACTGCCAATAATTACACTGGTATCGCTGATAGTTTATCTTTGTGAGGTTTACATACAAAACTGAAATTGAGGATCACATACTGTTTCATATTGCATGTATTGTAATAGCAGTTTTATGATGGACGTGGTTGTGCAACACAAACAAAATGAGTATTTAACTCTTGTTGCATTCTTAGATGTGAAGTTAACCTTTCCTACTGCTTAAGTGAATAATTTGCCTTTGTATAACAACTCCCCCCACCCCCCCCCACCGACATGCCCCCAATTCCCTAATTAATGCAGATTTGAAGTGGACCTAAAACCTCAGTTCTATTATGAGTTTATTGCCCCGCAGACAATGCCTTCCTTGGTGTCGTCAAAAGCTGATTGAGCCCCCCATTTGACTGGGCTCTAATCCATTGTTGCAGGAGGCAGGCAGCTCTCCTGCACTGTCCATAGGAATGGTTTTGGGAGGGGTCAGGACCTTCTGTGGCTGAATTCTCATGCTCAAGTATCACTGAGGCAGGAAAAGGGAATTTATTGTTTGTCTGCTGTGTTATAAAAAACTGGACAGGTGGAATACTTAACAAGCCTGTTTTTTATTAGTATTCTGACATCTTAATAGCCAAATTATTAAACCTACTTTTTCATATTTAATCAGAAGAACTTTCCTTTTTACTTCATGTGGAATAAGCAGGTTATTTATGGTATTTAGTAAACAGAATAATCATTAAGGATAATTGTAATAATTGTGTTGCCAAATTGCCTGTGTGTGTGTGTGTGTGTGTGTGTGTGTGTGTGCCCTGCATTGGGGTGGTGCCCCATCCTGGATTGTTACGCCTGTAGCCTCCGGGATCGGCTCCGAACCCCCTGCGACCCTGAGCAGGATGAGCAATTTCAGAAAATGCATGATTGGTTGTCATAACTGTAGTGTATAGCCTGCCCACCCATTCCAAAACTTCTTGCTTTGACACCCGATGTTAGTTGCTCATGTTCTACTGAAGCCAGCATTTGCCACTGTCTTGGTGTCTTTTAAGCACAGCTGTGCTTATTGGACACCTCAGAAGGCCCGTGGCATGCATTAAACTGCAGTAGCATCTCCCTAAAGAAGTGTCAGAATTGCCCCCTTGGCAGCTGTTTATTAATGCCTGATTTTAGAACCCCCCCCCCCCCCCACAGCTTCTTAAAAATGCTTGCTAATAAAGCTGTAGAGCCACAGATAAAAGGTAGCTTACCCAGTCCCAGTGGGAGGCCGCTGGGGCAACTGCTGCTGTGCCTGCAGGCATAAACCCCTGCAAGCCCACAGCCGTGATTGGCTATTAAGGGGTCAGGCCCTTTCACCGCTTAAAGGTTCAGATGGAACCATACTGTGCGTCTTCACAGCTGTGTCGGGAGCAAGATCATGCATTGGCAAGACAGTCAAGGTCCAGTTGTGCCGTTGCCTGTGCCGTTTTAGAGGTCTGCTGGCTTGGGTGCCTCGTGGTGAGCTTAATTTCCCTTTGGGATGACTGGAAATCTTATCTGTCTCCTCTTCTGGACTTTAAAAGGAACTAAAACATTTCCCCGTGTTTCCAATGTCATTTTAAAGTGATTCAGCAAGTGGTGAATTTGATTCTAAAATAATCCCAAATCTTATTTACCCTGCCACATTTACTTTTAATGAGGCATATAGTCTTTATCTGTAGCCCTCATCATATCTACTGTATGCAGTACTGTATGCATGAAAATCGGTGTTATTGTAAGCAATAAAGTGCAGTGTTTAGGCTAGTTGATTACTATTTTTAGAAAAATGTTGACTAAGTAGACAAACAAAGAGGTAAAATGGGATAATTAGTGTCATTTGTAACCTGCCGTCTAGGGAAGATGTTCTACTGTGAAATATGCTTGTGACTGTTGGCACTTGGAGTTTAAAGCAATGACATTTATGTGCTGGGATCACAGAGTCAAAGATAAGGCTACTTATCCCCAATCTTTTCATACTACACAAAAACAACAAGGAACAGTGTTTTACTGCAGGCATTGGCGTTAATTAGGACATGCTGTAAATGAAAGAGAAGAAATTCCATTATAAGGTCAGGTCATCCGATCATTTACCAGTAATGAGACTTGGCATTAAGTAAAGTTTGCCTTATTGTGAATTTCGACTAATGGGCAATTCTCTGGAAGAAATATTATTGCTTTGGGATTGCTGAAAGTGCTAACACCTGATTGGGCAGCTCTGTACACTATTATTAAAAATGTAGTAAATGTTGTATCTGGTCCAACTTAATTATTCTGGGATTATGTCACAAAGACAAAGGGCTTCAAGAATGTGTACACTGATGTCCAGCAGATGTATTATTTGAATAAACAATATGCGTTTCATAATTAGATTATTACTCCTAAGGGAATTTTAAATAGGTTTTAATGGTTAAAGAGTAGAAGAGAAAGCAGAAGCTGTTCTTCAAATGTTTTAGATTTTGATTGAAATTCGTTCTTCTTTTGTTTTGTTTTTGTATCCTAATATGTTTTTAGACAGATTCAGTCGGATGACGCCTAGAGCTCTTTTGCTTTCATGTGCAGCAGAAACAATATGCAGTCTTAGCGTGCTGCTATTACTGCTGTTATTTGGAAGAATGAGTGACAATGGGTTATGACAGCGGATTCCTAGAAACTGCTGTAATGCATGAATTCATATTTAGCTTTTGTCCCTTTTTTTGTTTTTGGTTTCCTTTGGTAGGTTTTGCAAGAAACATTTGTTTCTATAAGCCAAAGAATCATAGATCACTCTAACCTCAGCCTTATGAGATTTCATACTTTATTCATTTCTCAGATGACAGAATGTATGCATGAGAATATTGTTAAAATGGTTTAGACCACGTTATAATTTCACTGTCAAATGTCATTATTCTTTGGGTGTGTTAATATGCATTTTATTCTTTTATTCAAAGAATTGGTCAAATACGAAAAGGAAGCATTAAATTTACTATCATAAAGCAATATTAAACCCATACATCTGCATTAATGGATTATGCTATACTCAGAATTTGTAATTAACGTAACCGGCTAGGTAGATATAAGAACAAATCATACTATATACTTTTTGGCAGGGTGACACTTAAAACAATTTCCTTATTAGTATCAAACCTTTCCTGAACTTTTATTAGTTATTAGCTTATTAGTTATTGAATGCCTTTATTTTGGTTACTTATGGAGTACATTACATGCTTCATCAATGGTTAAAAACTAGTGTTGCACTAATATTCCTGTCTCTCTTGCATTTATGCATGCATGGAGATAGCAGTATGTGATCCCAAGCCTTTAAAACCCTCAGAATGAGCCTGCTCACAATCCATCATTCAGAAATAAGATCTGCATCTTTTGCATGTAACACACTCCTATGGGTGATGAAGATTTGAAGAATAATTAATGTTTTATATTTTTTTCACTCTGATAATTTTAAGATAACTTTAAAAAGTACTTTAGAAATATGTGTACTTTTTGAAATGTTTACAGCTAGAAATCCTGAAATTAATCCTACATGCTAAAATAAATATTCCATCGTGCTTAACTTTTTTTCTATTTTGTATATTTAAACATATCTAACATGGAAGTATAAGTTCGCTCTTACACCATATTATGATTATTTCAAACCATTAATTATCTGCTTCTGACTGGGAAAAGATTTTTTTCAGGTCAATGTCTTTGCTTATTATTTTTCTGTTCAGCAAGCACTACATTAGACTAGCACAATGATTGATCATTTTCTTCATTACAGGCGATTCGCCCATCTGCCCACCATGTGACAATGAGTTGAAAACGGATGCTATTCTGGAGCATATGTGTGCCAGTGAGTTTGGTAAGGACCTCCACCTTCCCTTCAGTATATCCCTGTCGTGTGGGACAATAGCTTGTTTTTTAACTTGACCAGAATGTGAGAATGCTCCACATTTTTAATGTTTCCAACCAGTGTTGCAGTTCCCGTAATACAGTAGTATATGTTGTTAAGTCTCTTTACTGACTCACCTAAGACTATAAGCAGTGAAAGCATCAGCCACAGTACCTTAAAATGACAAATCAGTTTAAAAGTTATATTCCACACATTTATAATAGCACAGATTGAAGGATTACCCCTTTAGAGTTTTATTTACCTTTCAAAATCACACGAGAAGGATGACCATAGTAAAATATATTAATGTGGTGTTCAGTACTTGAAAACTGGTTCCCTATTAAGTCTTATAACTTGATCCTCTAGTTACACTGTAATATTGGAAAATAAAGATGCCTTATTAATTCACATAAGAGATGATACAAAGAATAAATATAATATGCAGTTACTTTTGGGGGTACTTAGTAATTCCAACTTTTTGAAATAACAGTAATAAAGAATTTGTTACTGGGTAACCTATTTTGTTTTAGTAAGATAGTACGCCAGGATCTACTTTTCATTAACAAAGACTTTGTAAGACTTCACATTATGATATTTAGTTTACACCATCTTCCTGAATTTCTTAAATAAGATTAAATAGCTTTTATTTGATTATATGTCTATTGAAGTGGACCTAAGATAAGTGAGTTTTATCTGCCTAAAAATGCAAGCTTGCATAAGCTTTTATATTTGAGTTAATTCCAAGACAATGAATTCATATGGTAAAAAATCTCTGGATTAAGCATTTATAGAACACCCATGCTGGCCACGTTGCATTATATGCTAGGGCTGTTCAGTACTAGACAGTTAAAGCAACAAAGGCACCAATAACCTTGCTAAAATAACAGATTTTGAGACTTTTTAACCTGCTAAATCCATGTCATGGTCTTGTTGCCTTTTGAAAAGCTAATGCCCTGTGACAAATGAATTAAGTGTCATTCCAAGAAGCACTTAGCCTTTTATTGAGCAGCTATTTGGGGCTGTAAATTTGGTATTTGTTCACTTGTCTAGTCTGCTGGAAGCGGAGACAGCCTAATAAAGATCGCTGACCTCTTGTAGAACCTTGTTCAGAGCTCATGTCCTCATTCATCTATGTCTTCAGCTTCACTTGATATATTATCCATATGTGAGCCTTATTTGCTTGGCCAAGGGTATTGGTAGCATTCTAGCCAATTAGAACATGATTTACCTGTAGATGGTGTGTTGAAATTTGCTAATGATTATGATCTGGAAATATCCTTCTTTTCACTAATTGTAGATTTAATTCCATGAGAAAGTGTGATTGATTTATAAAGCAATACAATTATATTTGATATCAATATATGTATTTTTAAAGCCTATATAATGACATGCACATGTTTGCTGTTAAGGAGTATAATACATTTTTCTTTTTGCTTTAAGGACTTTAAGATCATTTCTCCTGCTGAGTTTTCATTTGGCACATTAATAGTTGCAGTAACATTAAATGTGGATGCCATTCCTCTTCTTTGACACTTGTGACTTGAGATGATTCAGACAGGATGTAGGTCGTTACAGAAACCGGTGTTTAAATGTGGCTGTTATGACAGCCTTCAGAACTGCTGGTAGGGGAACTGCATAATTTGAGACCTCTTTTACAGTGAGACTTTTTAAGAATCCAATCCTGCACACATCCTTTCCAAGGTTAGTTGGCTTATACGGAGATGTTATGAAGAATTTTAAGTTAACCTGGTGTGACTGATAGTTAGATTGCTCCTGAGCAAGGGGGTGGGACAGTGTTCCATAAAAGTGGGTGAAACATGTGAATGTAACAAAATATTTGTTAGTGTTAATCGATGACATGCTTGAATTATCAACTATTCAGATTGTGTGGAAGTCCTGCTGTATTCTGGTAACTTTTAACAACGTATAAGGATAAGTTGAAAAAATTTTGAAAACTTGTTTTGTCCATGTGGGTTAATACCACTTAATAATATAGCATTTTTTCCATTTCTAAAATATCAAACCAATTTTTGGTTTTCAGCAATTGCAGTACAAAGGATATTTTATTTTGAGTAGGTAGTTTATTCCTACAGATTTATAAGTACTTCTAATATAACCAGTATTCTGCATTTCACATTAATAAATTTGCTCTGCTAGAAGATTTGTATTTCATGATCTTGTCTTAGAGCACCAGGAATTTAAACAATAAATGATAAAGTGATACGATGAAGTGTGTCAGATCTCAAATATCACAGATATGTTTAATGGGAATGTCAGCTGCAGCTCGGAGGGTTGGCGCGCTGTGCCCGTGATCGTAGGGTTGCTGGTTTTAAATCCTTGAACAATGTTCTTAACCTGTAGCTGCTACTGGGAATGACTCTGCTTGCTCAAAAAAGTATGTAATTTTGGATTAAACTGTCTGCTAAATAAATGCTGAATGTGTTGACTGAAGCTAGTAAAAAAGGTTTGCAAGTTCTTTGCACAGGAGTAGCGATCACTCTTCTGATGAGAAGCAAAGATTATTTCTGCCAGATGTGAATTACAGAGCTTTGAGTAATTAGCACTGAAACGATAGGTGATGTGGTGAGGCTGTTAGGCTCTAGCGGTTGACAGCATTTCCGGTGCTGACGTCGGCTGCCCATTCCTGCGTATAAACTTCCCTTTTCCTTAAGCTGGCATGAAATGAGGAGGGCTAGTGGCCAAGCTGATGTTGAATAGCTAAAGGTTCTCTGTGTGTCGCCACAATGACTTGCTGTGGGCTTGAATGACTACATGTTCAGAAAACCCAAAATTTACATCCCTCCCCCCCAATCCAGGCTTCAAGGAGGGCCCCTTTCATCTGGGCACTAAACACAACAGGGCCCAATTGTCCTGATATTTGAGCAATGCCTACTTTGGGTCCAGCTGTACAGAACCAGGTCTCTCAGGGGAATTTAGTACTTGGTGATGCTACATTACTTGCTTGTTCAGTATATTGTGCACCTTCCTTTTCAGAGCCTATATATTTTTGCATATTTCTCATTTTCATTTATATTACATGGCATTGAGTGATTGGGGGGCTGAGCCTGGGGAATCATTTGGGCTGTGTAGGTTTGCATATTGAAATTTGATCAGAGCTGTCATCTCATCAATTTGTCCATCTTCTATAACGTGTATCCAGGTCTCAGGAAGTGCAAGGCAGGGGACAGGAAATAGCCAGGGTGGGAATGCGTGCATCATAGAGCACAAGCACACACACACACACACACACAGGCGCACGCACACACAACAAGGGCCATCCACAGACCCCGGTTCACCCAAGTGTGTGTTTTCGGCTGTGTGGAAAAACTGGAACACATAGAGTAAACCAGCAGAACCACAGAGAAATGGCAGATGTACACCATTTATAATGGAAAAGAATAGGTGTGTGTGTGTGTGTGTATGTGTATAGATCTTTTATCTAGCTTTGTATTATTTGATAAAGCTGCAGGGCAGTGTGTCTTTGGGGAAAATGGTTGAGGAATCATTAAATCAGAGTTCTACTACATACTACACCTTAAAAACTAAGGTAATGTCATGTGCTCTGCACAAAATTCAAAAACTATATTTTACTGCATTTTACCAATGAGAATTCTTCTTCAACAAAAGTGAGTGACCAAATATAGTCATAGTAAGCTATTGCCTTGCTTTCATTTTTCCAATAAAATGGTTACTGCAGATTTCTTTTTGGCTTCACAATATAAATGAAATAGTCCATGTTCCATGTTTTGCTTGTTGCCGGAATCATGGAGGGCACAGCACCCTTTTTGTTACTTAATGAATTAATTATACTTATTGCTTGGCCATGCCTTCTTTTTCGAGTTATGCTGGCTGTGTATGACTGTGCTGATGAGGGGAGAATATGTGCAAGTCAAAAAAAGCTAGTTTTTGACTTAATGGGAGAATCGTCCCCAAAGTTGCTAGATCTGTGCAGAAATGCTGCAGTTCCTTTAAGATCCATTTCTTTCTACAGAGGTAAAACAAAAAGTGCCTCACTGGCCTGAACAAGAAACTACTTAGGTCAGCAAAAATGAAGTTTGGACTTTGTTTCATCTACCGTAGAATTTAAGGAGATTTTAACTCTGAGCAGTCCCTTGCTGTTTCTGCCTGCCTAAGAGGTCATTAGCAAAAGTTAATTGGTGCACAGAGTGGATTTTGTTGCACTGTAGTCTGTGTGCAGTCAAGAAATATAGGCTGATCAAGCTTAATAAGGATAATTGTCAATAAATCTGATTTACAGTGTCTATTGTCGTCCCAGGGACTTTCTAATCTGCTTGGTAATTAGGAGAAATTCCTTGGAAGGTGGAAAATGGCTCTGGTTCACAAGAAGGTCAATAATGTGTACCCTGAACTACTGGAGTGTTGTAAGAGCAAGGAACTACTTGACTTATTCATATCAGACGTGGAGATTTACCGGACTCTTAATGGAGAGTTATGGTCTACAGAAAAGTACTTTGAAGACTGTGGGGTCAGCTTTCACACCATTTCGGCAAAGAAAGGCAAGAGAATAAAGAGATTATAAGGTTAAAGAGTTTAGTGAAAGACCAGGCAGATTAAGACAAATTGGAGGGAGACTGTAAAATCTGGAGACAGATTAAAGAGAAAGTAAAAGTAAGATTACAGTTTATATTAGGGAACTGAGGACAGATCTGGTCACGTACAGAAAAACAATAAAGTGAAAGTGAATTTTGTTTAAATCTCTGTTTTATAATGCTCATACTCCTTGTTGCATATATCAACTGCAGATCGGATATATTAAAGTGAAATTTATGGGAAAAAATAATGGATACAATACATTTTAACCCTCCCTGGTGTTTCATAAGATAATCTTCTTTGTCTTCCATCAGAGTACTTAGATGAAGGCAAATGAAGTCCACTGATCCTTTTCTAATTGCCTTATAAGAGAAAACAGCTGGTCATGTTACCCCAGGAGATGCACTGTGCAGACAGAAGCAATTTGGAGCATTCCTGTGCTGGGAATAGAGCGAGGAAGCTTGGCAGATTGGTTTCCCAAGGAGTCCTTATCTAGATCCCTCTTCCTCCTCCACAGCCTTGTCCGATTTCTCTACAGAGGGCCTTGTGTTGTACAGATCCACACCAACCCAGAAACAAAGTGGGTACTGGATACTGCCTCCCCCCCACTTTCCCCTCTGCGTTCCCCCCAGTATAATCTTTCCACTGTCTTTTGTGAACATGTCCATCTCAGCTTTGCCACTGATTACCCCATGCAATCAAACTCCCTTTGTTGTTTTTCCTGACAGAATATGGCCTTTGCCTTTCAGGATTATGTGACTTAATTCGCTTCCAAACATGGCCCAAGATAACCTTACCATACTGAGTGATAGGCTTGCTGGTGCTGTTTTTACGATGAATAAGCATAATTAAGGTTTATTTAAACAAAAAGAAAATATAGAGCCTGCCTTTTACCCATGAGGCAAGTTGTTTCAATTGTTATGGATAATGGAATCAGCCAAGTAACTAAATAATCCTTGTAATGTGCTTTAGTGAATGGATCAATGGGTAGTACCACTGTTTTGCACCTCAAGGGTTTGAAAACCCTGTTTCCAATAATGGAAATTCTGATAAGTGGTTTCCAATTAAAGTACAACATGAGAAATTAAGACGGTCTTGGAGAATAACACTTTGATGGTTCCCTGCCAGGTCATAAAATAAAAATATTCATAATCATTATTGTGGCATACTGGCAATAGTCTGGCATATGGCTTGTGTTTTGCGGATAGGAAGTCTGTGATGTGACTCTTAATGTGCAACACTGCTGGAATCCTTTTTAAGTTTTACTATACTTGCCATGGGTTTTCCAAATTAAAGCTATTTTCCTCTAAATCATTTTAGTTAACCTTTGCCAGTTACCCATTTATGTCTTTATATGAAATGTAAAAACCCAAAATTACTTTAATACAATTAAGTTACATCATATAATATAAATAAAAGAAAAAGAAATGAACAAAATGTTTCACAGAATGAACACACACACACACACACACACACATATATATATTTGGGATTTTTTAAAAACTTTTAGATTGTGTAGTAGTAATCCAGTCATTAATTCTGAACATTCACAGATTGGAGTGTAAAGATTGGATGTTATATGAGTTAATGAAACTTAATGGAAAATTTTGTGTAAAGAAAGTGTATTTAAGTTAATGTAAGTAATTCTTATACATTTTTAAAATAAGTTTAGATAGAGTACACGTATGCATGCAAAATACTTAATATTTTTTAGTTCAATTGATCGAATGGGCTCAACTGTATTTAATTTAGTAACTTTAACAATAAATACGAGTTAATTGTATTCATTTCCCAGACATATTTGTTTAAATTAAATTTATAAACTTGAATGTTTTAAGGCAATCTGTTTCATCAACAGTTTTAAGTTCATGTTTTAGAGTGTACAAACCACTATACTTACCCAGGCAATCCTGATTAAGCCAAGATAATTAGTCATGCTTAATAATACTTAATGACCATACTGATAACATGGACCATAAAATATCACATTTACAGGATTACAAAATAGACTTGAGAACATGACTCCCCAGAAACTTTAATCATATCATTTGCCACTATTAACTAATATTTATGTATCTGGTTCTGATTTTTATAGCCATCAAGACCAAGATCAAGGAAGTAAAAAAGGAGAATTCAGATCGTAAGGTGATTCTGCAGAAGAAGAGGAGGACAATTAAACTGGGGAACATGAAGAAAAAGGACCTGAAGAAACTGGTGCTTTACCTGAAGAATGGGGCCGACTGCCCCTGCCAACAGTTGGATAACCCACATAATACTTACCTGATCATGGGCCGTAAGGTGGACAAGCAGTATTTGCTGACTGGTATTCACAAATGGGACAAAACCAGCAAGGAGTTCAAAAAGGCTATGAAGAAAATGAGAGACCACAAGTGTCCAGCTTTTGAGACAGTCTTCAAATAATCAACTTTTTGCCGATTATTGATTGTAAGAACTTGCACAACCAAAACAACCCAAAACGTCTTGTCATTTTGTCTTTTAAATATAGATATATATTTACAGATCTACCCTTGTAGAGAATTGTTCGTGTTATATTTTTTCTTATTTCCAATGAATGACATTTTCACTATACAAGATCATGGTGGGTGCTGAACGGCATTTGAATCCTGTCCAGGATTAGTCAGCATATTTTTCAACACGCATATGTGCGTTTCAGCGTTTGTGTGCGTGCGTACAGAATGCTTTCAAAACATAATGATCACGTGGTTACTTTTTCCCATTTTGCTGTTAAGTGTCTTATTTGAAACATTTAAAACACTGGTTTTCTTAAACCTCAGAAACAGTAGTTTACTATCAGTGAAATCATTGGTCTAATAAATCTAGTGCCCATTTTATCATTTACTAGCTATGAGTATGTCTGTCTTTCTTAGCTTTTGTTGTCAGGCAACAAAATAACAGTAAATTGATAACTTTAAGCATTAATCACTATAATCTTAAACACTAAAATTATTACTGCAGTATAATATTCCTCAGTGTGGGTATCAAGTAACGTTTCCTTTTGGCCTTTTTACTTTTAATATTTTTTGAAACTTTGTATTTCTGACAACTGCCATCAAATTATGCCATCTTACCAATGCAATAGTTACAGTATATTTAATTGTTTCTATACAGTTCATCCCTAGGGATTTTTTTTTCTCGTACAGTTGATATTTGCATGCTACGTTCATCTTCTTGTGCATAATTATTGTAACAATCATTATAGTCAAAATGTGAAAGTAAAGAAAGAACTGAATTGTGCTATGTATGTGGTTAATTTTACAACATGGTGGTTTTGGCATGGAGGTTTGAGTTGTCTGAGGTGCAACATAGGAGAGATTTCAAGTACAAAGACTCATAAGAGACTTAGATGGTGCCGGCCGGAATGGGTAGGACTTACCACTAACCTTATACTGCCAGCTGGGTTTGGTTTCTCCAGCTGTGTGCAGGTCACTCATTGCTTGTTTACAGTACAGTGCCCCATGCACACAGGTCAATTTGAGCAATAATTAGCTCATAAATTACTTACAGGTATCTAAGCTATTTCTTGGCTTGGGCCATCATAATCCAGAAAACTTACTGCTCCAATGTGCACCATCTCTAATGTTGCTTAAAATGAATTGGTGCAGCAGTTATGTGTTGTATTTCATCTGAGCATATTCACTCCCCTGATGTTATTTTAAGCCCCTAACCTTTTCGTAACCCCAGGGGCAGCGTAATACAAGTGTTATTTGGTGCGGTCCACGTGGCTTTGGGGTTTGAAAGGCGCATGTCTTTCTTAGCCATTTAATGCTTTAATACAATTCCTGTCTCTGAAATGGGTACATTACAGTTTTTCTATAATGATGCAATGGTATTCTTATTTGATAACCATGAGAACAACTATAGTATGGCCTGGCTTACTGTCCTAACGAATGTATGTACATTATGCAAAACAACTGCGCTTTACTTCACTGTATGCAGTTTTGTTAATGATGGCAACTTAAGGATAAATAAATGGTATTCACGCTATCACAACTGGTTACTGACTTTTTTAAAAATACTACTTTTCCTGCAGGGTGCCTTTAGCTGAATTCTAAAACGTACATTAGACTCTTGAGGGACATAACTAGGGCTGCAACAACTAATCAATGTCATTGATAACTGGCAATAAAAATGGCTGAAAAATGACATCGATTGGTTGCATTTTCTGCGGTATGCTGCTTAATTTGCGTTTAATGACATTGTTACCTTGCAGCATTAACACTGGTGTGCTGTACCTAGTTCATATTTCACAGTTTTGCAGAACTTGCTACATTTGTCTGTGACCACAGATGCAGCCAGCTTGGCACATGTGTACAGACATAATATTCAACCTAACCAGCAGAGGGCAGATGTATTGCGACACAAGTACTGCAAGTACAGTACAAGTAGTGTAGTGCAATTGGTAAACTTGGGCAGTATTATGGTAAAATGGTACATCAAGGTATTTTGAAAATTTGAAAACACTATAAAAATGTGTTCGGCATCTGGTACAGTGTGTATTATTTGCCAGACCCATCCGAAGCTCAAGTAATTTTGTCCCTTATGATATTTTTTTGGCCTTCTGTGACCTCTATAAGGCACTTTTTTGGCCCCCTGTGACCTCTATAAGGCACTTTTTTGGCCCTATATGACCTCTATAAGGCACTTTTTTGGCCCTCTGTGACCTCTATAAGGCACTTTTTTGGCCCTCTGTGACCTCTATAAGGTACTTTTTGGCCCTCTATGACCTCTATAAGGTACTTTGCTAATCACAAGCCAGACGCTTAATAAAATAACCTTGAATACAAATAAATACATAAATCCATTCATTTTTCTTTTTTTCACTAAGGTAACTATTGTTTTAATGCAACTTGAGAATGATTATGCTAAATAGGTAGTACATTGATGATAATATGTCACGCTGTATGGGTGAAGCGTGCCTGGATGTAGGCGGCGTGGAGCAGGCAAAACGACAGAAAGGCAGGATTGTCCAAAATACGGGGTTTAATCCAAAAACGAAACGGGGTTTTGCCACAACACATCACAATGACAGAACTAGGGAGACTAACTCAGACACGGACTAAATACAGAAGAAAGGAAACTAACAGGAAACGCATGATCACAATCAGACAGATGAACAACAGGTGGTTTCCATCAGGATTGAACACGGGGAGCGAGGGGGCATGGCACACACGAGGCTCGGACGGACGAATCATGACAGTGGGTAGTAAAGTGTTTTTTTTCTCTATTCTGGCTATCGTCGTGAACAAAGTATAACTAATATGTAAAATCTGAATAACCTGAAGATCGGCATGCATATAAGGTACCTTGATCAGTAACTGGGGGCCACTGTTTAACGTTGTCATTCTGTCAATTCAGTTGCTGTTATTGTCAGCTGCTGTCAGCAGGCTATGAATAGTGAAGATTAACGATGGCAGCTCCCACAAATCACTTATCAGATTATTCTTTATGGAATAGGTTGCGGTGGATCGATCCCAAAACCATATGTATTTCCCATCTGAGCATTTTCTTTAAACCCAGTGTTTTGGCCCAACTAATCCATTAGTTGATCACCTGATCACATGATTAAATTATTGTCAATGAATCATTTCCTCAACTCTACACAGAATCTTTAGCAATCCAGTCCAATTCATTCATACATTCATTTATTCATTGTAATACTTAGAAACTAAGAAACTCTAATAATCCCAAAGGAAAATTCTGGCGTTACAACAATGAATAGATACAACTGGACTATAAAAGGCACCATCAATCATTAAATGACCATTTCCTGCAGGGCCCAACTTCTTGCTTCAAGCTTATAAACACAAGACTGAAACAAACAGTATATCTTTTTAAATTCATGTCACTGGACGTTTATGCAGATACCGTTGAGAATGTTGCTATTTTACCTTTGGCCCCCAAATATTTAATGAGCATGCTGTAAAATTGAAGAGAAACTGGACGCATTAGTCAAACAGTAGTAACAGTCCGTTACATGGTCTTTCTGCTCTCGCCATATCATCGGGACAGCAAACCGCATAGTCTTTCGAGTGCCTCTGAGCCAGGCTCTTAGACAGACGGCACATATCGCACAAGAAATGTCAGGCGCCCATTCCTTGTCTTGATCACCAATTTTACAGCAGAATTACAGATGATATGATTTCTTCACAAGAGCAGTCATTGAGCGTCTATGAGGCGCAAGTGCATATTCGCCACAAATATAGCAGAATGAATCGCGGCTGTTACGACATTGACAAGACATCAACTGACACCAATCATCCTGCAAATGACTATAGCATCTAGCTTACTTGTTACATTGCTACTGAGGCATTGCAATGTTCTGAAACAATACATGCACACTATCAGGTCTATATTAACCCATTGAGCACTTTTATAGCCTGCTGAGGCAGTGTCAAGCTGGCTCCAGCCTACCCAGGCATGCCTGCACTGCAAACTTCCACAGAACAGTTTCCAACCTGGCCTGATTCCATGCCTGGACATTCCCAGACTGTACAAAACAATGTTGATAGGTCTCTTGCAAAAACAAAAATTTTTGGACACAAATATAAGTCAAACATGACAAAACTGAAGATTTTGATGAAATGGTACATGAAGGGCAAATTTGGATGTGATTTTCGTGATCAGCAGCCAACAATCTATAAGTAACACCCAACACTGCTCAAGAACCAAAGACTTTGTTGTGCTGTATAATCCCGACTGTATCTGAGCTGGATATCACTGGCATGTCCATTACAGCCGAACAAAACTACAGCTGGGGACCAAATTGTCTGTCTGTTATAAGCGAAATTCCGTTATATGCGAGTCTGCTATATCCGATGCTTTTTCTGCATGTTCTTAAATGCGCACGGCCGGGACCAGCAGACCTCGTACGTTATAGACGATATTTCGTTATAAGTAAGTCCACTGTAACAGGAATTTACTGTACTGGCAAACGCTGCCGTTAGCCCTCGCTAAGTGCTGTTTCACTGTTGCCAGATGACAGAGTCATTTTGTTTTCACTTCCTACTGTTTATTCCAGTCTATTGACTCCACTTTGATGGTTCACTTTTTTAACTGTAATCCTCTGGAAGGGCTTCAGATTGCTCAGTGTCAAGTGACTATCACTAATGCAATTGTGTCCTGTTACTTTTGCTTAGTATTGCTTTATCATTTAACGTTACTTTCTATGGATCATAGGTAAAAATGTGTAATAAGAACTATACTGTAAATTGACAGTCATTATTTTGTAATGTGATTCAATTAAACATGATTAAAGTGATAACCCATTGATCACATGGGCAGGTTAATAGAATAGAATTGTTTATTAATCCCTGGTGGGAGCAAGCTTGGGGGTTGCAGCAAAGGTACAGTGGCCTTGGGGTGCCCAGAGACCTGGAGGCTCGAACATGTGACTGTTCTGTTGAGATGGCTCAATTCAGTGACCTTCTCATCATAGGCACAGAGACTTAGTTGGCTGGCAACACGTCGCCCCCCATTCACTGCCCCAAGTGGCCTGTACTATGAAACGGAGTTACTGGCTTAACGGGGTAACTTGTCAGATTTAAGATACCACAGTTCAAATGGATTTCATATTCGTTCACTTACATTTTGCCCCGACTACCTTAAATCCGACAAGTTACCCCGATAAGCCAATAACCCCATTTCGTAGTACAGACCCCAGGTTTGCATTCTACCCAGTATCTAAATAGTCATTTCAATAGACAATTATAGTAACTGAATTGATTTACCTGTTTGGTAAATCAGTATTGAACTGTGGTTGGTGGTTTAAAGGAAGCTATTAAGAATTTTCCACTCCGATCTGTCTTTTGAGAGGTATTGTTTTGGCACTAACATCAGAATTCCATGTCAAGCCATTTGCATTGAAAACAACAAGAGATTGAAATATAGCGACAAAAATCCCATTGTAAAACATCACGTTATCAATGTGAAATGTTTTCATCATGCAATATAAATAAGCATAATGGTAATAGCACCTGCCTCTATTTTAAATTGATTTTTCAGTTGCCTATTCACTGTCAATACTGTAAGCAGTAGAAGATGACTTCTTATGATGACTACTTTAAAAAAATCCTGTGAAATGTATGCTTTTCTCTGTAATGCTATAAGTACGTGGGATTGTATAATCATTCCATAAAATGATTAAGCTGTGGCAGACTTCTCTTATGGGTGTCTTTGAAAATTGCAATACTAATTCTCAAAGAACAGAATCCACATCTGAAATTTATTTTGCATTATGGAGCCAGTCATTAGAAGCAGACGGGTATAGATGAGTTCTGCTTAATATCTATAGATCTTTCATGAGACCTTCTGTTGAAATGTGCATCAAGAAGGGCCCATTAAGCTCTGATTGTTGCTAGCCTTCTAACGCTATACCAGTGCCATATGACGTCACAGCTGTCGGACTAGTCTTTCAGGGGCAAAATATTGGGCCTGTTCCAGGGTGTAATGCTTCTCCCGAATGACTGTTTTCATGAAACATGTTGGAATGGACCCTCTCAAATTGCATATTTGTAAGGAGGTAAAAAAAAAATCATATCGAGAAAGTTGGCCAGACTAAGCAGGGATTTATCCAGTAGTACCTATTCATTTGACCCATGGAATGAAATGCACAACTTACTGATTTCCAGACACATCATTAAAGCCAAGTTTCTGCCATAATTTTTCCAGGGAACAGGATCATCCTGCATCATAAGTGACTGTAATTATGATGTTCTTACCATAGTCGATGAGAATTTTGAGACCTGCCTCACCTTCTCAGTTCTGCATTCCTCCCCCGCTGTCCTAAGCTAGATACCCTGGAATTGCTCACGTGACCTATAATGAGGATCCTTTCAGATATTCTGACTTTTATTAAATGCCAGCATTGACCCCCCACCCCAGGTAAGCAGTTCGAGGAAGGCAGAAAAGACCCCTATCAGCACTTGGACACGTTTCATAAATACAGAATGAAACAGCCAAAAATAGAAAGATAAAATATGTTTAGCCTCATTGCTCCTAGCCAGACTCTGAAACGCTCTATAGTGTTATGAATTGCTTGTTACTGTATTCAGCTTCATAGGATCACTTTGCAAATTCACAACTCTATGTCAGCTGGTCCGTCACTCCATGGCTGCGCAGCCTCCTTATTGCTCCCTTGTTTATATGGGTGTATAAAATGGTACAACAGACAAATGCGAAAGTCCTCCGTGGACTGTCATCCAAAGGAAGGTGCACACCACACACAGAAATGAACCTGCAATATAAATGTGCAGCATATGTTTTCTTCATTGTGGGCTCTGTAGAGTTTGTTTAACTGCATTTCTCATTCACTTCAATCCATCCATTTTGGGAGAGGTGGCAGGGCTCTCGTCAGTAAAAGCCTATTCCAAGATATCACGGGTTGTTTTATGCAAGAAAAACTGTTATAGGTAAGGTACAAGTTTAGAATCAAAGTGCTCAGGTTAACAAGTAAATGAACTATACCTAAAATTATACTTAAAAACAATGATGTTTTCCAACCAGGTTTAACAGAATGAAACAGTCGCAGAATGGTAAACAAAATCATGCGACACAAGGCTACGGACAGAAAATTTGCTTTATTCAGTGGTCTGCGTACTATCCTTTCCTGTAGAATCTAGATCCACTTGTGACAGAACTGAGGCTGGCATGATAGCACATTGGCATAGTGCTGTTGGCTCATACCTCTGGGGCCAGGGTTTGCCTGTTCTCCTTGTGTTCCTGTGGGTGCTCCCATTTCTGCACATAGCCTGAAAGCATACTGAGGTGAACTGGAGCTGTCAGATTGTTCATAAGTGTGAATGGTGTATATACCTTATAATGGATTGCCATCCCAGCCTGGGTTATTCCCTGCCTTGGCCCCGTGGTTTTAGGACAGGCTCAGGACAAGGGCGACACTTTGGCTGGAACATTGGGAGAGTTGAAGTTTCTACCCATTACAGGTGAAACAGGATTATTGGGGGGTTGTATTAGCTGATTTTTGGCTACAACCCCCCCCCCCCATCCCCCCATAATTTACGCCCGTGGCTCAGGACACTCCTTCATGGGGCAAATACACACACCCATCCCTGCAATTTAGGGAACACTAATTACGTCCCCCATCATGCAAGAACATGGGAAATGCATGCCACCCTTAAACCCAAGAATCTACATGCAAAAACTTAAGCAAGAAAAGAAAATCATTTTGAGAAAAAGAACAAAATAAAATGAAAAAAAAAACAGATGGACAGAGACTGGAAAGTTTGCTGAAGTTCACTGACCTGACTCTAACACCCCCAATCAGGTAGTGAATTATATTATGTTGTAATACGAAGTCCTGCTGTTTTAAAAAAAAAAACACTGCTTGATTGTCATTTTATTGAAGTCTGCTGGAATCTTGCAGCTGGAACAAGGAATGATAATGCAAAAGAATAGTAACATCTAATGTGTTTCAGAAACCATATATATCAGACCTTTAGTACTTTTATCTGAAAACCAAATGATAAAAAATCCACCTTTTACTCTAACCAGATCTATCAAATAAGCCAGTCAAAAATTGGGTGCAATAAATTCCACAAATGTATTACACTCCATCTATTAATACGAGGTGTTTATTAAGACACTATAAGTAAGTCTGGTTGTCTCAAAAAGGCAGTGCAAGATAGACCACATAACTATAGATATAGCTTTATCAATTATTACCTTATTATTTCCTTCTCAGAGGCAAAAGTGATGTTTTGCATTTGTACATTTTGTCTGGTTTTACTTTAAAATAACAGGCACCATTTAGTCAAATTTGAAATTCTACAGTAATAAGAGGCTACTTGCTGATATTATCCCCAAACATCTTTGTAATCTTACGGAAAAACATAAACTGCATATTATGACTTGCATGTATGCTATTATTCACATAAATACAGTACTATTATATACATAAATATAACAGTTTAGTAAGCAGAGGGAAAATATATATTGATATACTGTAGTTAACAGTTTGAAAATCTGATTGAATGTGTTGAATGATGAATTGTAATTACAGTAAATTATACTGCTATATATTGATGGACGGTCAGAGAGGAAGTTTTGAAATACAAAGATGTAAGTAAACCACAGAATTATAATTGTATTAACATTTCTGCAAAACCTTCAAAAACACCATCTGATCTCCTGCGAGATATTTGTTATTGGCTTAAAGGATTGAATTCTCCTTACCTATCCATGTAATTCATACCACAATCCAGTGGTTGGTATAATTGCTCTTTGCTGGATGTGTACAATGTTCTTTTGTGCTTTGCAGATCAAGCCCTTGTATTCAGTACGGGGTAGTCAGATCCCACCAGAACAGCAAATATGTTCAGCATAGGCAAAGTTTGATTTGCAGGGAAAAAATGATATAATGCAAAAATCCCTCCAGTGTTGCTATCCAGACACTGACTCTGTGTGAATACTAGTCAGAATATTTAGTTTTAATGATACTGAAGAATGCATCTTTTTCACTTGGGTTCCACCCAAGGAATCAACAACAACAACAAGAACAACAACAAAAACAACAAAAAAATCAGATGGGCGTAATGTTTTTGTTGCAGTTTTACAATTAATCTTATTATCAATTTGGGGTAGCAGGGTGGCCTCACACCTCCATGGTTGTAGGGTTGAATCCTGTCCCTGCTTTGTGTGAGTCTGGATGTTTTTCCCCATGTTGTGTGTCTGCTCCTGCTTCATGTCCTCTGCAGCCTGGCGTGGACTTCAGGCCTCACCATGATCCTGCCCTGTATAAGCAGAGATGAACAGATGAATTCTTGGCGTGTTAAATATATTTATGTGTTTCTGAGCAGTAACAGTGTTATGCATGGAGGTCGAGAGGCTCCCCTGGATTTTTTTGTTTTTAAGCAAATGTATTAAATACTAAATTCTTTTTCTCTTTAGGGAGTGTTGGTAAGTCACAACCTCACTGGGGCTATCGACCATACTATTCAGGTACATTTACTATGAATCAAATAATTTCTGGTGACACATTCCAGTTCCCTCCCACAGTACAAACGCATGCAGTTCGATTAACTGGTTCTATAAAATTCCCCATAGTGTTTGATGTGCATGTTTCCCCTGTGACATATCCAGTATATAGCCTCAGTAAGCCTTAGACAGCCTTTTCTCCTGCTATAAAGTCTTTGGGGGAGTTTATACTATTTAATACTATAACTGTACTATTTTGTGCTTCCTGTTACTCCCGAATGAAAAAAAAC
Source organism: Stomatorhinus walkeri (assembly GCA_026784285.1). NCBI lineage: Eukaryota > Metazoa > Chordata > Actinopteri > Osteoglossiformes > Mormyridae > Stomatorhinus > Stomatorhinus walkeri. Next base: position 14,175,487 of record JAODUD010000040.1, on the reverse strand, counting down.
ACAAGGGATTTAAAGAGTTTCAAGGAAAGGCTCATGCTGTTGACTGCACATTATACCCAATTAGAAAAGCTAATAAGAATTTAGAATCACAGCAGCAGTGACTCCATTTTAGAAACTATGCAATACGTTTATTGCACATATGGCATTAAGTGTTTTGTTCTCTTGAACTTCGTTAATATTACTCAGAGGTGTCCTTTGGCATTTAAACAGATCAACATACTCTTGGTTCCGTAACTGAATAGGCTGTATGGTCCTACTGGGTTTGGTTCCCTTACTTTGATATCTTGGACTGCTATTGAGGATATTTTCAATGCTGTTTAAGACATTAGCTCTCATATTCGCCAAAGTTTACGGTTGCACTGCAAAGTTGATTAAAAGCTTTCCTTTCGTAGTACAGTATGAGTATGATTTGGTTTTTTTTCCTCGTGGAACCTCATCCAAGACTCCTCCAGCCCTGCGTTTCATAATACTGGCTCCAGGCTCACTGGGACACTATACAGAATAACTAATTTACTCATTTATCATAACTGACAAATTTTTATATTTAAGTTATTGATAAATAGCCTTTTTCTCTGAACTCAGTTACGACTATGAAGATAATCTGAAGATGATGTTACACAATGGATACACCTACAATAATGCATAATCAATGACCATAAGATACAACACAATGAAATGCCTCTAAAATAATTATTCAAGAGCTTGCTATACATATCAACCATACAATCAACTTGAATGTCAGAAAATTTCTTTCTAAAGTTAAAAACATGAAGTAATGGTGCAGTTCTTTGGCCAGCGGTCAGGTTATTTTGCAATTCTTGCAGTCAAGAAAGGAAAAGAGTATAAGTAAGCAGCATGACAGGATTTGGGGGGGGGGGCATATTGGGGGAGTAAATTAGGCATCATGTCACGAAACAACACAATTTACCTGGTAAGAAGATAAGCCAGACGAGTTGTCTTAGGAGTTTTGCTCCTTAGGGAACCAATAAAACTCCTGCCTCAATTCCGGGAGTTATAGCAGACTAGCATGTATTCAGTGTGCAGTATGGGCAACATTAATGAGCTCCATAAATACTGGGCAGCACATGGGCCTTGGACCACATGTGTAAAAAGCCAAACAGTACAACTCTATATGGGTTGGAGTGCCTGTAGTGGTTGGAAGGATTTATGACCGTCAAGCCTTGATGTTGTAACAGTAACAGTGGCAAAAGCAGATCTGAAATATGTTGAGAGAGCATTCTGAGGCGATAACACCAGGGTTTTTCCGAAAGTCTTGGAAAGACAAACATTAACAATGATTCACAGACACCTCGCGGTTTAGAAGAGAGAATTGGTCCCAGGCTTCGCTTCAGAGCACTAACATTCTTAGATATCATGTTATGCGCATTTACTAAGCTTGTTGCTTCATTCTGTTTCTTTTTTTATTGTGATCTCCAGGAGAATTGAGTTTAAAAGCATATTGTCAGTCACATTGTTATTGAACACCTGCAAATATTTAGCAGACTATTTTGTTATAACATTTGATTAATATGACTCATTTCGTACAAAGAAACTGAAAAAATTCGTAGATTAATTCTAGCTGCCATCTAAGTGACATCTTAGTCAAATAAAACAAAATAAGTTTTAATTTCCTGCAGAAAGATTGCATTATTTTTTAATATAAAACTATACTTATTGGGAATTTAATATGTGAGCTGAGAGCCATGACATTGAAACCAGGTGACAGGTGAAGTGAATAACATTGATTATCTTATGACTGTGTCACCTGTTCGTCAGTCAGGTCTTGAAGTGGTGTGCCAAATTACGATGGTTAGACGACTGGGTCAGAGCATCTCCAAAACAGCAGGTCTTGTGGGGTCTTCTTGTTATGCAGTGGTCAGTACCTACCAAAGTGGTCCAAGGAAGGCCAATCCAAGAACGGGGCCCACAGCTTATTTATGTGTATGGGGAGTGAGTGCTAGCCTAGAAGGGCTACTGTAGCACAAATTGCTGAAAAAGTTCACATTGGCAATGACAATAAGGTGTCAGAATACACAATATATCTTTAGTGATCTCACAAATTCTTAAGGTTCACCATAAGGGTCTTATAATTGAAAACGACGTTGATATAGTAAATGAGTTCAATGATAGTTTTGCACGGGTATTCACACTTGAGGACTCTAGTAATTTACCAGTTCTTATTACTAATCCAGCATCGTCTATAACTAATATATATATAACTGAAGCTGATGTTTTGCAAAGCCTAGCTAAGCTAAAAATAAATAAATCACAGGGCCCCGATGGC
>JAODUD010000040.1:14092837-14108988 GCA_026784285.1 Stomatorhinus walkeri | reverse complement strand
GGGGGGGGGGGTACAATGGCATAAAAAATTTCACTGCAAGTTTTCTTTCTCTGAATCAATTTGTTTCCCGTTTATATTTGACTTAAGTAATACACAAGTTACATAACTTGGGAACATTTTTAAATTCTTTTCTGTCCCCTGAAAATTGGTTCATCTTTGCACACACTTAATGTGCCTCATTTATTTAAAATAAATCAATAATTTTGATTTAATAATGCAAAACCTTTCTAATTATTAACGTCAGTTTACTACTAAAAATGTTTCTAAAAACAGCTGTTTTTGGATTTACCAAACATGACGTGGGTGGTTCTCTCTTTTCTCTCGGAGCCAGACTCAGGGTTAATTCCTCTTCTTTAGAGAATTTAAAAGTTATTACTACATGTAGAAGAAGCTGGGAGAGAGACAGATGTGTTGCATATGGGTAGCTAGCTCTGTAATTACCTGAGAAACAATATAATGAGCCGCCGCTGTGAGTTTAATGATGTACCCTGATGTAAAAATAAAAAACTGACAAACAGAAGGTCACTTTTGATTAGATCAAAACGGACGACATAATTCCAATATCAAACATTACTGTATGAGCTCCTTGTCCCATAAATTAAATTGGAACATGTCCTGGAATTCCCTGTGATGATAAGATATGCAACTAGACTGTATGTAATTGCACAGTTTGAAAACATCTACCAATAATGGTCAGCAATATCCCTCCATTGTTAATAGCAGATACCTTAGCTTGATATTTTACAATTAGGCTTTTCTCCCAGGACTACCTGCAGTTTAGTCGATGGGTAATATTTACTAATATCACTAGAGATATAACTGCAAATCATTGTATTCTCCAGACAGGAAATTAAAGCAACACCACATAGAATCAGCAAAGGGAAGGGTGACGGCAGAAGACATTTGTAAATGCGATAACTCAAAAAGTATTTAATGGATTTTATTTCCACTTTTCAAAAAAATTATATGAATAAATATCTACACCTGATATCATTTTGCCACAAATCACACCAAAATTGAAACGGCACTGCTAGATGGCAGCAAGCCAGGGAAAGGGCAGCTGTAGTAGGTACTTGATCTTGTGAACTCTAACAGTATTTAGAAAATGTAGATCTTTTCGAACTTCCCCAGAACATTGTATGTGTGACCATATTTCATTTTGAGACACACTGCACCCAAATTGAGGCAGTGTCACATAGTCATAGCACATGAAAGGACAGCTGCAGATACAGTTCTGGTGAACCTGATTACATTGAGACAAATCACACAAAGTTTTAAATTGACAGGGCTTTTAATAAGGATTTTTGGAGAGGTTGGGAGTGTTTAAGAAGGGTAGAACTTCTTGAGTTTGTGCTGTGTGGGAGGAGTAGGGAGTATATGAGGGGAGGGGTGACGGGAACCTTGTTACCGGGAGCTTGAGATGGGTTGCCATTTCAGTAATGTAGATGCAGGCTAATCTGGAAACATTAAATTTATCATCATCATAAGGTGATGAAAAAGTTTTCAGAAAATAGATGCATGATAATAAACACACTACAGGTGTTTTCATATTTCTGTTTGTTTTTATAATGCAAAATTTGGTTATTAGAATCCAAATCTTTATTATCATTCTAAAAGTATTGCCAAATTTGGTGCATACTTGTGCATACTATTCATACCCGTTGTAGTACCTGAGGTCTGCAGTAGCATTTGAAATCTATTTATACGCAATGGCAAAATATAAACACCAAAATTCACATACTGGGTCTACTGTACATGCTCTTTTTTACAGAGTTCAATGTACAGTTATCCACAGTGACTTACTGGCAGATTATATTTCTTGTATATAATGCAGCCTCTCCCCAGGTTACGCTGGGGTTACGTTCCGATAAACCTATCGTAAGGTTAAAATGCATTTTAATACAGTACACATAACCTAACAAATATCATAGCCTACCTTAAACATGCATAGAACACTTACATTAGCCTACAGTTGGGGAAAATCATTAACGCAAAGTCTGTTTTATAATAATGTGTTGAGTATCTCCTGCAATTTATTTAATAATGTACTGAAACTGAAAAACATTTATCCATCATAAGTTGAAATATCACAACATGGACCATTGTAACCCAGGTATGCACGGCTCTGTGTTGAGTAGCACAGTCCTTGCATCTTGTAGTGAGTGGGGTTCAGTACGATGGACTGGGGGGGGGGTGGGCCATAGTGATATTGCTTGACACCTCACTGGGAAGGTCACCTGACTTGTTACTCTGCAGGAGAAGATGATGCGTATAGCATATGTCAGATGTGGGTGTGGAGTCAGCCATTTTGTTCTTTTCTTTTGCATTTTGGGTGTTGTGCTTCTGAAGTTGTCTAGTTGCGGACTGTCAGTCGAGCATTTCCTTAGCTTCCTGTACAGATAGCGAAGATTGATAAATAAGGAGGGGTATGGGGATAGGATTTAATATAAATTGCTTTGTGTAGATTTAATACATTTATAATGCATCTGTTCGTGTGTGTATTATAAAGCTGTACTTTTTAAAAAAGTGTTGGATTTTTTTAGCATGATCTTTTTCTCCTTTAAATAAGTGTGCAGCTCAAGCTTCATTGAAAAGTGACCTGTGTCTGCTATGCTACGTTAACGACTGATGGTGCAACAAGGGCCGATGTAGATGACAAACGATTTACTGTAGGACAAAGTAGGCAATTTAACAGGAGGTGAATGGCAGAAAGGATGTCTTCACTGTTATCTAGTGAAGAGTTTTTTTCCCTGTTATCATAGTTCTCTGCACCCAGTTTGCTCCCCGTTTACTAACACTGATTCGCTGAGCACTGATTCTACCTCATTCTACCACTGTACTCCTGAGTGCATGAAGGGCACAGTGACCTTTAAATCTAAGATATCTAAAAACAAGAATAGAATATACATCACTAGCAGTGACAGAGGAAGCCTGCCAGTAATGCCAGAGGATTTTGCTCCGTTGAACAGATCACAGAATGTGCAGATGCAGTCCATCAATTAGTCTGCTGCTGTTCAAAATTTTATTTTTTTGAGGGCTTACCTTGTTGCAGTTAATTTAACAGTCAGGTACAGTAGTCTGTACATCAAGCTATAGCGATGAAACTGAAAAACAGCAGATATAGTTGTTCACCAAAAGGATATATTACCACCTCTGTATGAATAACGGTGCGATGGTCATAAGAGTGATAAATTTGGTTGATAGTATATTCAGAGACCACTTAAGCTGTCGCCAGTTCCAGCTAAAATGGCATAATCGTTGAGATGATCAGGAATGGGGAAGTTATGCTGAGCTTAAGCCTACGGACTGAAGAGCGGCTAACATTGTATAATATCTCAACTGATCTCCTCCCTAGGAGGACATTTGCTGGTGGCTCCTTCCCTTTACACCAGGAGGTTAACTGCAAACTCCGAGGACTCTCTTCAGTTGTCTGACCTTGGCATTGTCCGACACACTAATCATGGCTGCCCCAGAACATTAGCTGCCTGTTCAAAATCATTAGCCATTGAGCTACTGAATTAGTGAGTGTAAACGTGTAATTAATTTGGATCTAAAAGGTCGAGTACGATGATTTGATAAAGAAAAAAAAAGGACAACATTGAGAACGGGAATTGAAGACAGCACAGTCTGTTTTTGGCCCATCTCTTCCTGGAGTAGAAACCTGGATTTAGCCAGACTTGATGCCTCATGCATGTGCTCCAGTTCTAGTACAATCCTTACAAAATAATGGATAAACCCACAAGCCTTTTAAGTAGGTCAGCGTCTTTGAGGCTGTATTTAGGTTCCACTCTGAAGTGAATACAGGGCAATCTGATGCACATTGGGACTCGGAGCATATTTCCCTCTCTCAAGGCTCAGCGATTCTGCCCCCTGGAAGATTCCCTTACTGACCAAGCTTCCTGCCAGCCGTGCTCAGCGTGCCACTTTCCAGTTCCTTTCCTTTAAAAGTGCATTCTTGATTCTACAGCTAACTACCAAGCTGTCACCCACCTCACGTCACTTCGACGTGCTTTCTCTGTTTTCTGCTATTAAATGAAAAGCAAATTTGCAAGACTCATTTTTTTAATTCAAGCTTTTGTTGCTCTTGAGTTGAGACTGCCAAAATTTTAGGCTTCCTTAAATATGTTATGGTATCGGGAACAAAAACACAGTCAGTCCTCATGTAATTCAACAAAGAACTGTAGTTAAATATATAAAACTCACTAACTACACAGATTTTTTTTCAAAGACGTATCCCGTATATACTGTAATGAAGACCATATTATGGCAGGACTCCCATTGTCGAATACAAATTACAACTGTGGGTATAATTACGTGGGACCTTTGGCTAGCAGTAAAAACATTCTGCCGTTTATGTTTTTAGGGGCACTAATTTGCCTGAGTGAGCCTGTATTAGGGGATGAACTTCTGTACTAGTTCTGATATGGTCTACAATCTTTGTATCACCATCCATCCATCCATTCATCTTAAATCTACTTTCTTGGAATCAAAATCCTTAGGGGCTTTTACAGGTTCATGAACATCAGTAAAAGCTCTGTTTGTAGATAGATGTGCTATATTCATTCTAATTGAAAATTCTGTATTTTTTCTACACTCAATATGACCTTGACCAGTTCCCTAAATGATGCCACAACATTACTTTGGTCACGCTGTCTCTGTTTATTCCTGGCTTATTTAGACATTGGATTGTATTTATGTTTAAAGTAATTTTTTTTTATTTTAAAGTTAATTTGCTCCTAACCTTCTTCCCCTTCACAGAGTCGGAAACATGCAAATAAAGTGAGGCTGTATTACATGCTTCATCCGCTGGATGGTGGATGCCCTGCGAAGAAGCTGCGAACAGACAATGTAAGCTCTTTAAATCCTTAAATCTACCTCTTCATTAAATATGGCACCACATGCTTATTTTTATGCAAAAACATTTGCAAAATTACTTATTTGTTTTGTAACGCTTGGCTGGACCGATATTGCTTTCTTGAATGTTTTCAGGCTCAGGCAAGGCCTTCTTTCTGCCTCTTTCTGCCACCGATTGTCACGGTCCGTGTTCTGAACTGCCTCACTGCCACATTGTTCAAAGGCGTCCTCTTTGTGGACTGTTAGATTTTGAAGTGACAGTGAAAAGCCAAGTGTTATCAGGAGTTGGCTGTATGTTATAAGTCAAACTTGCGCATGTAAAACGCAGGACAAGATGTTTTCTTCGCTGTTATATATAGTTTCATTTACGTTTTGCTTCCACTCTCCAGCCAATATGTGATCTTTGCTCATCTAAGAAAAGCTAAGGAGGCAGTAATCTCACTCCCTATGTTTATTTACTGGGGAAAGGAGAAAGGGTGTCAATCTGTTCATTTAGGATGGATGATAATCGTCAATGCGCTGCTGTGTTAGCTTGGCTTAAAATCGGCCCCATCTACTGGGCTTGGGGGCAGCGTTTGGCTGGGTGGGCTAAGCCTCTGTGCCTGTGATCAGAAGGTCACGGGTTCCAGCCCAGTCTCAGCACATCCACGGGTCTTTGAGCAAGACCCTTAACCCCCCCCCCCTCCCTGGGTGCTGCCCTTTGTGACCAGCTTGCTCTCATCCACAGAGAGCAAGTCGGGGGAGACAAAAAGAGAATTTACCCACAGCATCAATAAAGTATCAGTTGTTATTATTATTTATTATTCCGTCTAAGTTCACATATGTTTTCAATAACTCTCCAACTGAGAGACACGACACGTTTATAGCAGTAGAGAGTATCCATACCTTCAGTCAGTGATTTGGACTATAATGACGAATGATGTGGGAATTGAGGACATAGATCATATTAAACTGCCTTGATAAATATAAGAAAATAGCTCTGCAAAATAGGCTTAGTCTAAAATTTGCTGTGTGATCCACTTAGGATTGACTAAGTGCATTTGCTACGTGTCTCATAAAAACTGAAATGCAAATCTGGGAGTTAAACTTTATTTACCCAGTTTTGTCCGAGGCACACCATGCCCTTGAAAGATGAAAGATGTCATGATGCCATTGCCGAACGTGTATAAATGCAGCAGAAAATTGCTATTCCATCTGTGCTTGTTTGTTTACTCTCACCTGTGTGTCTGACAGTTAACACGAATCTGTAATAATGTGCAGAAAATTATACCTCCAGGTGTCAGGTGGTTTAGAGCAGCAGGCAAAATAAGGTGGGGGCTGTGATTAATTGGAGTATGTGTCTTTCAGGGAGATGTCTCCCTGCCTTTATAAAGCTTCAAAAAACATGCTTCTGTCAGATGCAATTATCCCTTGCCATTCATCAAGCATCAGGAAGGAGGGTGTGAGTTTTTATCAAACCTGATCCAGTGCAGCTGGAATTGTCCGTATTTCTTTTGGTCACAATTTCAGGATTAATTTAAAGGGGGTGAACTGCACAGTTCATTGTATCAACAACTTTCACTTATATGTTTTCACGTGCACTTTAAGTGGCTTGCTGTTAAAAACAATTTGTAGGTGGGTCACTTGTTAGATTCATCTCTATATATTTAGCAGACCTTTTTATCTGGAGCAACATACAGTTGAGAAAGCAGGGTGAGCCAGCCTGGAAGGCTGGGGTTGCCCAAAGGGTCTTGCTCAAAGGTCTAATGGAGAAGTCACTCTAGTGACCCTGGGTTTCAACTGGTGACCTTCTGATCACAGGTAGCGTGTCCTAAACCACAGACTCGCACACTCATTTAGTCAAGTTCTTTTTCTGTTGCAGCTAGTAGGAAATGCATTTGGATTCATATCCATATTCAAATTTTACAGGAAGAAGAGGTAGAGAGCCTTCAGTTGTATAAAGTAAAGCTTTTTGAATGCTAATTGGATCCCTACAGGCACGGTAATTTCAAATTTAGCCAAATATGAGGATCATAAACATGAGAAAGGAAAAAAAAAAACTTTGAAGTCGGTATAATGCTTAAATATCTTATGCTGAGTTTACTGCTGTTACCAACCAAAGCAGTATTTTTGCTCACCATCCAAAAAGAAAAACACCCCCCCCCCCACATACAGTATTGATTGACTAACATATTAACAGGAAGCTTCTTAGGAAATGTGACTGATTTTCATTCTTATACCATCCCAGGCATGGCTGACAATTGCTGGACATCCTGGCTTAGTCATATATTATCAGCATCTCCTCTAAAGGTGCCTCTGCGGTAATAATAAATATGTTTAACTGAGTGATGTGAAGTTTAGTTGGTGAAGGAGGATCTTTCCCCATGTTCATGGCCAGGGTGAGCAAGCCCTGCAGAGTGACGTCACCACTGGGCCCCTGTGCAAGGCCCTTACTCCTAATGCCCCCAAAGATTCTGGCTCACCCTGCTGTCTGATACTCATTTGTACATGCCTTTTGACTGTGTCTGCTAAATAAATATAACATTATCATTTTTAAATGACCTTTGATCAGAATTGTGTTTGTTTATCAAGACGTGTATGGAATCCTGCAGTATTTGCAGTTAAGCTGTATCCATGTGAGCAGGGATAAGACTGTCTTGGAATCCACTGTATGACCTTTTGCTTTTGTTTAGCTAGGGGCAGTGATCCATCGTCTGCCGGAACACAGGTGCATCAAGTTTCTTTTTCAGCAGAACACTATGGAGCAGCAAGGGAATTAATCCTGTCCATCTGTTCTTTACAAATCAGCTGATGGCATCAGTTACTAATAGGTACATGGCCCCCCAAGGACACTTAAAACTCCCCCAGACTCCAACTTTGTAATTCTATGCATGATCCATCAGAGTTGATCCAATTAGCAACTGGGGAAGAATTCAGTTCAAATTGAATGGTCCCAGTGAGCCTCACTCCTATTTAATTAGCAGTGTTTAAATCAGCCTGCATCTTCCTGTATAAACAAGAGCTTTCTGTTTCTGATAGTGAACTGTCAGTCTTTTAGAGCGAATGAGGCCAAAGTTAAATAGCTTAAAATGATCAGCTGCAGTGTTGTTGTCCATGAAATATCTCCAGAATTATAGGTCAGAGATTCACACAGAGTACGGTTTACTGTAAAGCAATCATTGTATGTTTTTAGCCTCTTGCCTTTTTGAGTGCATCTAATCTACTTTATTCAAGAGTTACTCATGAATATTGTGTGCGCTAGTATTATGCAATTGTAGACTTACTAAATTGTGGAGCAGTAAATTATCCATCTATTGTTCCATTGATCTCAAGATTTCCTGCAAATCACAGATTGTTTTTTTTTTATTGTACTTTGTGCAAAAGCTGGTGTGTGGCAGGTGGTAGAGCTAGAAAATATGAGGGAGGGCCTTTAGCATTGTGACACGGTGATGTGCTGAACACACGTTAGTCAGCAGCTCAGCCTGTTTCCATGGAGGCATTGGCAATGGGGTAACACAAATAATTGCACTGTATTTAGTTAACACAATGCCTGCACAATTAAAAAGTGACACACAAAGCTGTCATGAGTGAACTGGAACAGAATCTATTGGTCCTACTGTGTATGCCCACAGTGCTATAAAACCTCTTAACAGGATATACGTGACACAAATGTGCTGGCAACTTCCCCTATTCACCCGCTGAAGATGGGGCTTTAACTTGAAATGTTTTGGCATTTTCAAGTCCAGCATCAGGCTGTCCGGTTCCTGCTTTTAACGGAACCTGGCTTCTACAAAAAGTTGTCCACACAAAAGGGTAGAATGTAATGTGAAATTCCACAGAAACTCCTACCTCACATTTATATAATGTGTGTGTTCCACTGCTATATCACTAGTAAAATAAGAAAATAGCGATACATATACAGAAGCTGTCAGCCGTCAGTGACTTTTTTTTAAAAAAAAAAACAAAGTCTGTTAAGACTGTAGGGTCATACAGTCAAGAGGTTTTTGTACAACTGCAGCTTAAATTGCGGAGACATTTCAGCCTGTGAGAACGGGAATCATCAAGGCTCTGAAGTCTCATACTTTGGCCGTCAGACACGCATTTCAACCTGTTCACATGTCACATTCTGTGTTTCTCACACTGAGAAGTATGGGGCCCTCCAAGGTGTCCCATTATATAGAATTAATGGACAATATGCAGGTATAGAGAGTGGAGTTCCCCGCCAAGTTCATAGCTGCGCCGATCGAATTAGACAGTTAATAGCCACCTACAAGCCAATCATAAAATAACATTTGTTGTTTCCGGGTAAATTCCAAAATAAATTACATGTGATCCCGCTGCGAGCACGTTATTATGTGAATGTGTACACACAGAGTGCATACAAGGCGGAAGTGGCAGAGCAAGATGCGATGAACACGGCAGGCAGAGAGCGCAAGTTCCACGCACTGTGCCTGAGACACAGGTTTCACCCGTAATGTAATCTCACTCCAAACATTTGATGAAACTTGAGAGCTTTGGCTTTCGTACTGGTGGTTGATACATGAAAAAACGTTTAACCAAAGTACTCGTAGGAAGTATCTTGATAGTACAGTACACTAGAAAAGAATTTAAACTTCACGGTGTACATTTACCAAGGCAGGAAATTGCAGGAAGCACAGAACGCTGTGTTTGATTTAAATATTTTCAATACAGAAAAGATGCGTTTGAAATTCTGTATGTGCCCATATCTCTGTGGCTTTTTCAGTGATATGTCTGAATTAAAAAAGAAACACTTTAGATTTTCTTGGCTCTGTGACGTTAAACATTAGGCCCAATGTGATTCTTCATCCGCAGTAAAGTGATTTGGGTGCGTGGCATCCCGGTGAAAACTAATAGAAAGTTTTTTGCCCTTTGGCTTTGAAACACTCATATTGAACTCAGATACTTCTCCATGGAATTATCAATAAGGAAGTCTTAGAACCATTTTTTCAAATTTGCTATTGTGAGTATACCAAAGTATTTTTCAAACTCTGAACTCTTAGCATTTGTAATTCCTTCACTGCTCTCTTTTGCTCAGGATATACTCAGTAATTCTCCTACACCAATGTTCTTGCCACCTTTACTGTATCACCTCCCACACTGTCGCATTAACATCTTAATCACACCCTAAGCTGTTATTGGGAATTCCATAACCAACCCCAACAAAGTCCTGAGTATATTATCTTCGCTGAAGTTCCCTTTGAAGCTCACCTGCCACTTTTTTTATTGCGATGCAGCTGATTAAAGATCCCTTAAGCCAGGAACAAATTCAGGCATCAGTGGGAATTTGTGTGGACCAACCAGGGTATTGCAGCTTTACCATAAACACATTAGATTGGGTGGCGTGATGATAATCACTCTAGTATGTCACTTTAATAATATCCTTCCCTTCTTCTGCATCTAATTCTACATGTTGTTACCCGAGAAAGACTTTAAGTATAAATGCACTCAGTAGACTGTCTGCATATGTGAGGGAAATTGCACACTGAAATTGCGTAGTGATGGGTCACAATGATAGGCCTGATCAAAGCATTATCAGGGAGTTCAACCTAATGATTTATGACTTTCAGCAGTGCGATTCTTGTTGTCTTACACAGTCATTGCCATCTTTAAAGGGAGGACACCCTCACTTTTGTGCCAAGATAAACAAAAGGGGAAAGAAGTTAGGAAGATGCTCCTGTCCTCGGGAACCCACTGACTTCAGTACTATATTTAGGTCAATGTTGCCCAGAGAACTTGCAATCTCAGAATGTAGTATAAAGAGAGAATGGAATGCGGTAATGCTCTGAATGACTGCACATACACTTTTGTTGTTAATTGGTATTCACTATCAACGATGGCCGCAAAGGCTGGTCAGATACATATGGCTTATTACCAGGAAAAAATCACCTTCGTCTGCTTCTTCTGAGGATTGTTCAGCCAATCAAATCACAAGTTCTGGGAACGCGTTTTGTCATGCTGCATAATCCCACCAAGCATTAATTTCCCTGAGGTCACAGGGGAAGGTGGTGCAAACGTTACAAAAATAGCATTTTTGTATGTCATGAAGCATGTTTTCATTTTTATGTGAATGCACTGCCTTTTTACATTGATTTTTATAAGCCACGATGCGCTACTGATTTCATCATTGGGATTTATCAGGACGTTAATTAACACCGTGCATCTACTCATTACAGCTCCTTAATTTAGGCAGCGGGTATGTAAAACATAATTGCAATATATGTCTGAAGACTGGTCTTTTTAGCACTTTTCATGCAACACAATGGAGCTCATGATTAATGTCCTTATTTTGTGGCTTATTTGGAGTCGCATTGGGCTCGATGCCACACGACCCTCTTATAGATTAATCGAGTATGCAGTGCAGCGATTTTCATTTGATTGTGCTACATGTACAAGAAGATAGTGTGTTGGATCCAGCCGTTCCTGGATATTCTCTTCGGTCCAGATTTCCAGCAAACGCTGCACCTCTGCTGTAGACCAAAGTGATCAGTACAGCCTACCCAATATGTTTCTTCCAGGTCCAGTTCATGTTTGGTGTACATGTCAGCATGTGTGTGCCAGTCGCATCATTGTCTCTGTGCCAGTGGTCGGGCAAATTAGCTATCACACTAGATGCACACTGTGCCCAAGTCCAGCTGAACTGTGCCCAGGCCCACTTCTACAAGCACGCTCGGGCATGGTACGGGGCAATCACTCGAGTCATATTGGGGTCAAATGGTCTCAAACATGGTACGGATCCACAGTATACCCTAATAATACATTTCTACATCCTTGTTATTAAAATGCTACGTGACGATGCAAAAAGAAACCCACACCACATATGTTTGAGTAGCAATTGTCCTGACGTTGCCGAAGAGAGTTTCCAGTGGGAGGCTCGACGTTGGTCAGCTGTAATATTGCACTTCAGGCCTGTGTCACCCCTGTGACAAAAAAGCCCCTTTGTGGGTAGAGAGTGTGAAGAGCCTTGTAGGTGTGATAAGCAACGCTCTGATAGCCAAAGGAAAACTAAACAGCCGTGTGTAAAGGGAATAGGGATTTCAGGATTTTGGATATAACAGCTTAATTTCACAGTATTCCAGATACCGCTTCACCTTCCACTTTTATGCTGATCTATGCGATGCAGGTCCCACATTCGCAATGCTTGAAATAAACACACAGAGATGTTTCATGGCAAGGAGATGAAAAAGCAGTGGCAGCTATTTATTTCAAACAACGTCGGAAACAAACTGACAAAATACAATTTCAAAGGCACTACATGATGGCAATATAAGGTTATTTATTATCAGGTCTTTTTAGAGGATAAAAAAAAAAACTTCTGTTGTAAACTATTGGCGGGAGCATTTTGTCAAACTGATGTGGAAGTCCTATAGCAGAGTCCATCTGTGCTTTTAGCTGACACCGCTTGCTTGCTTGTTTGGGCGGTGCGGACTTCAAATATCAGATTTCCTCAATTTCTCTGCCTTCGCATTCAGCCGTACCGTCTGATTAGAAGGCCCACAGCTTACAGCAGTGCTGCCTGTCGGGGGCTTGGGGGAATTTTCTTGATTCTTTCAGCGTGACGCCCGAGTGGCGCAGAGCAAACCTGTGGCTGTTTGCTTAAATCTGTGTCAGAGACTCTTTATTTTCCTTTGCCTCTGTCAGGTTACACTTTCAGACCACCCTTTGCTGTTTACATCAAAGAGAGACCCACTGTTTTATCTCTTCTGCACTTTTTGGAGCCACACTTTTTGAAGCCACTCTCACTTCAAAATGTTCCCTGCATTTAGCAGATGCAGATAAAGAGTAGCAAAACACTGATCATATATATTTTTAATTGATCGCTGGTCTCAAGCAGCTGTTTTTTACAACCAGAAAGATATTCTTGTTTAATAACTGACATGCAGGGAAGCGGAAGCACCCTACCATAGCGTGGTAATGAGTTCTCTTCCAAGCTTGACTTTAAAACATTGTACACCTAACATAATGTGTGAATAGGGTTTTTTTGGGGTAAAAGAATGAAAATCACATTTAAAAAAAACATTCAGTTCATTGATCTGAGTTTCTGTATGCACAGTGTTCTGTGTGTGCAGTAAAATGCAAATGCTTAAACTACACACCATGACCCAGATTTATATGGTCACATGCTTCAGATTCAGATTATCTTGGCATCCACATGTTAATAATCTGGAGCACGTTGAATGATCCTGGGTTGTAAATCAGAAATTTATAGAAACCCCGACAATGACATGCCGGCCATCTCCGTTTAACTCTATAATCGTTTGGTCAATTTTAATCATAGTTTTTTTTCCCTGAAGTATTATTTTGTAACATTGAGTTTCTAGTGAATTTGTATGACACGATGAGTGATTGATGCTGATCTACTTAAGTATGTGGGTCCCTTATTTGGCAAATCTGATGAATTTTTCTATTCTATTTCTAATTCGGCTATTTTATTTCTTTTGTGGCCTCGCATTCGGTTGCCCTGGATACTTCCTCTCTTTGCCGTGTGGGAGGTCAGCAGATGCAGCATTCCCTCACCCCAGGAATTAGCCGTGTCAGCAGAGGCAGGGAGAACCCCCAGGAACCCAGACTGATGTGTGGAATCGAGGCCACGGTAAATGGTGGCAGGAGGCTCTGACATTCGATACGGTGATTTGAAGGCGAATGGGGGAAAACAGGCTGGTGAGTCAGTTGCTGCGGTATGTCAAGCTTTTATAGGGCAAATAAAGGAACGCAGCATTGTGGAGCTCCCCGCCTGCGCAGATACGAGTGTGCGATGCTGAGGTGACCCGCCTGCGCAGACACGAGTGTGCGATGCTGAGGTGACCCGCCTGCGCAGACACGAGTGTGCGATGCTGAGGTGACCCGCCTGCGCAGATACGAGTGTGCGATGCTGAGGTGACCCGCCTGCGCAGACACGAGTGTGCGATGCTGAGGTGACCCGCCTGCGCAGACACGAGTTATTGCGATGCTAAAGTTACAGCAGAGCCAACTGCTCTCTGCAGATCAGAAAGATCAGTTTACTCTTCTTCAGATATATGGATGTCGCCCTTAGAAAATGGTTTGTAAAACACAGCATGCCCCCCCCACCCCAGCCAATTTCACTTTGTCCCGGGGAGGAGCACCAGTGCTGATGCCCACCTAGGGTGCCGCTGGTACTTTGTACCCGGTCCTGCCTGGGATATTCTCCAGGTCTCCTGCCATCCTGGCCAGGGTGAGCGAGTGCATGAGGGAGGGAGGGAGGGAGGGAGGGAGGGATGGGAATGTAATTACTGTTGCTATAATTTCAAAATTGGAAATACTGATCATAAACTGTTGAAATAAGGCAAGATCACATCCATTACGGTATTGATGAGTTTTTCTAAGCAATTACAAAAATCCCCTTTATTGTGTATCTTATCTTTTGTATTTAATCTCTGTGTTTGCTTAGCTTAGCTTTTTAGAAGTAACATTTTTTCCGGGGAAGTTTGTTATTCGATAAAGAACAAATGCCAGACAATACTCTTAAACACCTTCCTACTGTCTCCCTGACAATGTTAAATGGGTTAAAAAGAGAGCATGCATCTCTAAACTGTAACTCCTGTCACATCATATTCCTTACAGGAAAGATTCATGGGTAATCAAAATGATCACCCTCCCAGAATGTTCTCCACATCTGAATTCAAAATGATCAGATCTTGGCCACTAAAGGACAATTGCATATCTTTGCATATCTTTTTCATATTCGTGAGAGCTTCCACTGATTAGCTTCTTACCTAAGTATGTGTGAGAATAAAGGATGGGCTTTGAAACCTTGGGCAGTACTCTGCCTCCCCGATATTGTCTTTAGCCATGGTTTTCAGTTCTGTGGCTTAAGAGCTGTACAGAGTTTTAAGATACTACATTGTCTTATGAAATCAGTGTAATCCTGACCACTTTTGTAAGACTTATGGGGTCACCTTGGGATGGGGGAAGAGAAGAGTGTATCCATCCAGCATGCAGTATGGGGGCAATCTTTAGCTTCCGATTGCCACACATCAATTACCTCTGTGCAGGGGGTTAGTGAACGCACACTGTTCAGATTAAGTGCTTTTTTTAGTTGTATTTTACACAGCTTATCTTGAATGTATCGTTAATCAACCATTTTGTTTAGCTTTACAGAAGGCACAATTGTTTCCAAACCAAGTATAAATGTTTTTAGTTCCAGTGTGTAGGACCTGAGGCAGAATATTCCAGTTCCCATGTACATGGGTTTTCAGCGAATAATGCTAGTAGATTCAGCAGAAAAAACATCTTAGTTTGTATTTCATTTTTGCCAGTTTAGAGGTTTTTTAATGAGGTAGATTTTTTATATATTGCATTATTGAATGCAAGAAAGAATGTTTACTTTAGATTTAAATAGTTTAAATGATAAAGTATGTTCCAGTTTTATTATGAATTTGCTTTGTAAAGTAGTAATAGAATTTTAAGTGGGATGATGAATAAGTCTGGTAAAAGATAAAGTAAAGCTTTACTTTCTGCTAAATCCCAGGTGCAGCTTTCCTGCCCTTGTGAAACAGTAAATGTCTTGTGGCGATCTTTGATACGGGATGGTTTATGAGTTTCATGATGTGTGCAGAGAGTGTGTACCATCTCTCCTCCATCCACCTCCATTTTAAATGGCTGCATCAGTCCAGCTGCAGGACTGCGCCTCCCTGGGGTTCCGTCAGGAAGTGTCATATGCGCTGCTGGGGTATTGAGTGCTGCCCACTGCTTTCTGCAGTCACATCACGTTTGCCTAGAGGAGTTTTTTTTTTCTTTTTGGGGGGGGAGGGGGGGCATCTGGCATGCTACTGTACTCCTCAGAAGCTTCATGTTCGTGAAAGATCTGCACACGTGCATGTCTTCAGCTACCTTAGGCCTCGAATCTCCACATGAAATGTGTTTGTTGTAGTACATCATGGAAAAGCATGACTATTTCATACCTTACTCTTTTGTACAATTCATACCTTATTCTTTTTTTCTAAATCGGTGTTTCTCAAGCTGGTCCTCGGCGCTCTCCACACAGCTCCAAGAACCAAAACAATCAACAACACGGAACACCTGGTACTTGTGTGTAACACCAGCAAGTTTGAGAAACACTGGTCTAAATTAAATTTAGGCAGGGAATGACATTTGTTTTGGTAAGCAGCTCCAGGATGGATATGAGGAACGTTCTGTCTCTCTCTCTCTCCATCTTTTTTTTGGGGAAGATGGTGGCGCAGGAGGTAGCACTATCGTTCGGCCACTGTAGGGTTGTAGGTTCGAGCCCTGGTTCCTCCTGACCCCATCAAAGTGTCCTTGAGCAAGACACTGAACCCCCA
>JAODUD010000040.1:14074294-14088547 GCA_026784285.1 Stomatorhinus walkeri | reverse complement strand
GACCTCTGTCATCATTTTAAGTGGGAGAACTTGCACAATCGGTGGCTGACTAAATACTTTTTTGCCCCACTGTATTTAGTGTTGGGCGACTGCATTGCTCTTATGTTACTAAGAAGTGTTTAACAGTAATCGTTCAGTAGGTGTCTCACCTCATAGACACTTTCTGACAGATTAGGTCATTAGATTTACCATCTGTGTCTGATGATTCAGAACAGAATTTCAACTGGGGGAGTGAGGAGCACTCATCAGTCACACTGACACTCAAAATTAGTCCAGAGAGCTTTCTATCAGATACCGTAAAACCAACTAAATCGTGGGGGGAAAGAAATGAATGCAAATCTCCATATAATGTCACTGGAGTTTCCCTCCGCAAATCAGTTTGTCAGTTTAGGGTCACACATCAGTTTAGGTCAATTCCATTCTCGTGTGACACCCGCATCGATATTTGCAGTTTATAATGTTCTCCGGTGCGTAGTTTAGAAGTCCTCCCCCCACCCTGATACAGTGAGCTGTGTTGTAATGCTCCTGCAGTTTGTCTTGTAAATCTGATATAATGTGGCAAAAGTGTTGGGGATATCATACATCATTATGCATAATTTTGGCAATAGGAGCCTTCTGGAGCATCGCTTTGACACATCAAGCCAGGATGTGGGGTCTGGGAGAAAAGCCATGATCTTGGTTGGACTGATAGTGCAGATATTCTGAGGCTGGTTACCCAGAGTAATTTTTATTTTATTTTTTTTTATTAGTAAATATGCATGTATTAACAAAATAGAATTCTGAATGAGCCAATATCAAATTTTTTTTTTCAAAAAATGAGGGTGTGTCCAGAAGTGTTGAAAGGCCTAAAATAATATGTAACACTGTTTTAGCATTTCAAATCAACCTGGGCATTTTTCTAGTTTATCTTAAATTAATTTAAAAAATGCACAATGCACTAGATATTATAGAAATATCCTGTGTGTAGAAATGAATTATTGTCTTATAAAGGTATGTCTGTGGTAGTTATATCAATTTGTATATTCAATTTAATGTTATTTTTATATTACATACTGGAATTTTCAGTGCAAGAGGAGGGAACTTTGTTTCATACAAACATGAAGTTTGCCTGCAGTTGTGTTGCCCTCCCTCCGCTTCGCCAGTCCGATCAAAATATTGTACATCTGACAGCCAAATACAATTCCTTTGTTCAGCCAAAGCCCTTTGCCTTGAGAATGTGGTCACAAGGAACAACAGAGACCTGGAGAACATCTTGGAGGTGACAGACTGGGCCTTTCTTCTGGGCTGCATGTTGTGGATAATGATGGGCCCTCTCACTGCATCACTGACTACATCGAGCTTCTGTGTGAATAAAATCATTCCCCTGAAAACTTTGTTCGCGTTTCCAAAACAACAAGCCTTGAATCACAACATAAGTAAGAAGAAGTATTTCCTGATGGGGGCTTGGGAGTAGGTGAGATACAGACAGAGGGATTTGAAGAGGAAGATCAGAGAGAAGAGGGATTAAATGGAGAGGACTGAACGTAAGCTGGAGAATAACAGCATGAAGGAGAGTAAGTAAGTAAGTAAGTAAGGAGAGAGGGAGATACTGACTACGCCAAGGTGGCTGGTGCTGGTGACGAGTACAAGGACAGGTCAGAGGAGTTGGACCTGTTCTTTAGCAGTTTTGACACTGGTACCCTCAGCCCAGCAAAGGAGCCATACAGAGTCACTTGTGCCTTAATCCACTCTGCCCCACAGTGAGTCCTGTTTGGTCTTCCCCATCAGTTTCCACCTTTATACCATGCCTCCCATCTGTTTGGTTCAGTTTGGAAGCGATTTGGGATGGCTATGCGTGGGCAAGGCAGCAGGCCCTGATGGTATCAACTTCCGAGTGCCTATGGCCTGTGTGTTCCAGCTAATAGAGGTTCTGCAACACATTTAATCTGTCCTGCTGACTTCAAATTACTGTTAATTTCATTCATAGAAAAATGAAAATTGTCAGCAGATTTTTAATTGAAGAAAACAAGATAATGGTGTAATAAAAAATTAAGTTATGATGCTAAAAGTATGACAAAATGTACTGACACTTTCGTCAATAAATAAAGTAGAAACAAAAATGTCAAGAAGAAATTAATTTGAAACCATCCAGTCAAGCAGTATCTTTAATTAGTGTTGATTGTAGTTGTGTATAGCTTTAATCTAATTGGCTTCAACTGCATAAACACTGAAGTTCTGTCTTTAAATTCTGCATGTGAACTCTTTCTGTCTGCGCTATGCTTGGGCAAATTTTATTGTGAGGGATTCCCTCCCAGCTCAACAGATACACTACAAACTTAGTGGGAAAAACACCCCAAACTTGATTTTTCTTTTGATGTGTTTGAAAAGTTCACTGTCATGTACTAAACTTGTTATAGAAAAAGTTCATATAAAACAGCTTTAGAATTAGTGCAGTGTTTCGTATTATAATCATTACCACCGTTATGTTCAAACCTTAAAGCAATGTTATAGTAATGCCTTTACAAACGTTTCCTTCAGGAAGGATCTTATATCTAGGGAGGATATGTAGATCAATCTGCATGTGTTTTTGTAATGATTACATTGTGAGGGCCAGACTTCCCCATAATGTGATAAATACTTGTAACATTTTACCTTGTGGGGGCAATTTTTCAGGCTTCAGTCTTCTCATGCCATGTACTCTGATTATTGTGGGATACTTCAGGGAAGGAAGACCAGAGAAGTACAGAAGTCTGGTGCTGGCTTTTATTGGGTGGTGAATTACAACCCAAGAACCAGCTGCAACTCAGTGTTGGAACTTCTGTCACCATCCAAGCAGAAAATATAGAATTGGTGCTGTGACTAGCATTGTGTCTGCATCAGTGACAGACACAACAAACGTGAGAACATGGAAGGGGTCTATAGGAACCGGCAAGAGTACTGCAGATTAGGATGTTTTTCTTGAATAAACTAATGTCATTCAGTTTCATTCAAGTACATTGCACACACATTCTGCCACTCCATTGTAGACAGTATCATCATCTTTACAGCTTTTTATTGGGGGGAATCGTCAATTTTTAGGAAAACTCACTCTGTCATTGGATTGAGTCTGGATTCCTTGAAGGTGGTGCTGGAGGAGAGAATGTCCAAACTGTGCTCCATTTGAATAATAAGGCATGTCCTCTCAATAGAGAGCTGTTACGGTTGATGAGTACTTTCATCCACAGGCTCAACTCCAATACTTTATTGGAGTGAGCAATTCAGACACTTTTTTTGTGTCTGATAATCTTCTGGTTTCCACATCAACAATCCCACCATGCTTAGAGGACACTAACAGAACACCCTTTGATTCTACCACCTGCACTATTCTATATGTACTTCATCTTATCTTATTCCCATGCACAAATAGACAATTTGTCTGCTGAAAACAGAAAAAGGTACCAAGAGCAGTTTTTTTTGCATAAGCAGGGCTAATGGAGTGGCAGAGTGTTGATTTAACTCTGACCATCTCCCTTGAGCCCTTTGTTTTCAGCCAAGTGGGTCAATAAGAAAAAGGACAAGGTTCTTAATCCACTAACACCCCACCAAAGTTGCATGCATTCTTTTGAAGTGTTTCTGCACAGAATTCTCTCTGTCTTTGAATATGTTCCTTGCCGTTCTAACAGCTTGCAAGGATGTAACCTCTGAAAACAAGTTTTCGAAAAGTCTATGTTTAAAGTTGATTTAAGCAAAAAATAGAAAAATAACATTTTGAATGGACTTTTGGATTATTGTTGCTGAGTTTGTGCTGGATAAAAGCATTAATAGGGATAAATGTTTTTTTAGATAGGTGAAATATTTAAGGCCTGAGACTCCAGAGGGTAAATGTGTGCAAAGTTTTTTACAGCATGTTAAGTGTATTCAAATTATTTTACATTTTCTAATGATTTTAGCAATATGTTGGTGTTAATTTGTTTGAATATCTGCATGCTGTCTAAAAGATTAACTTGTTTTAGCTCCATACTACAAAGCCCTAAAGTGCAAAACACATTTTCAAATCAGAAAACACAATGACAAATCGGAAAACGCAGAAAAACACAACGTTAACTGAACCTTGAAAAGGTATATACTGTAAGTACTTGAATTGAATCCCCCCAAAACAGAAGTGACAGTGCTGTGACAGCAGAGGAAGAAATGAGGAAGAAAGAAATGTCAGCTGTAAAATATACTTGATCTTGTGGACCCAGTAACTCTAAAAGTAAGTAGTCTGATAGATCATTTCCAAACTTTGCAGACTCATTGCATAGGTGATGATCTGCTAGTGGTTACATTTTGAGACAAATTGCACCAGAGTTCAGGCAATGCCACTTAGTGACACAGTGGGAAGGAGGACCACAGAAAACATTTGACATTTGAATTTAATGATTCAGAAAGTTTTTGGGTGATTTATTTTTTCCAGCCCATTCGGCAGATTTTATCAGTAACAATCCCTGAGTCAGTCGTGAAAAGTTATCATGGGGGAATCTAATCGTATCAATAAGTTTGAGATCCACTGGTATAGGTGACAATCTTATATAGGCTTATTTCATTTGAGAGACATCACTCCAAAACTGAAGCAATGCCATTTGGTGGTGGCATATTACAGGACAGCCGCAGATGCAGAGCTGCTGAATCTGATTATACTGAGGCAGCCCACACAAAGCTGGACTTTTACTTTTTTCCGTCTTTGAAACTATAGGCTGTTTTTACAAAACTCTGAACACTAACTAAAAAAGGTACACCTTTCCAGCAAAACATACATCTCTTGAAAAAGCAAACAGTTCTCACAAAACTCTTCAAACTCTTTTTAAAAATGTGTAAAAATATGGATGTGTGTCTCCAACTCATTCTGTTGACGTTTGGAATATGGTGGTGTCTGCCATTACATGGTCCCTTGAGTAATGCAATTTTTTGCCATGACCATATGTACAATGTGGGTCTCCTACTCTGGGGTGAACAGTAGACATCTTCCATAAGATTCTGGTTTCCTGGAAGTTCTGTAAAAACACTTGAATGGTTTTAGTGATAGACCTCTTTCTTCTCATCCTCCTTTTACTTCTTCTCCTCCTCTTCACCTCTTGCATATTTACTTTCTTGTCCTTCTCTTATTCCTTCACCTCCTCTTACTAATTCACCACCTCCTCCTTCTCTTACTTCTTCACTTTCTCCTCTTCCAGGGGTCTTCAACTCCAGTCCTGGAGAGCTACTATCCAGTATGTTTTTGATCCTACTTGGCTTCTGAGGAGCTACACCTGGCCCTGGTATTTACCTGAGAACTAGTGTGGCTCATCCAAATCCGGGTAGGAGAGAAAACCTACTGGATAGTAGCTCTC
This sequence comes from Stomatorhinus walkeri, assembly GCA_026784285.1. Lineage (NCBI taxonomy): Eukaryota > Metazoa > Chordata > Actinopteri > Osteoglossiformes > Mormyridae > Stomatorhinus > Stomatorhinus walkeri. The sequence goes on along the minus strand of JAODUD010000040.1, from coordinate 14,083,220 downwards.
CAGGACTGGAGTTGGAGATCCCTGGTTTAACCCTTATGCAATATTATGACATAGCAGGGGGTAGTTATTATTTAGGAGCCCAGGGAGTGGTGTTTGGTGGCAGTAGCTTACTCAGGGTACCTCAGTAGTACCTTTCTGGTAGGGGATTCAAACCAGCAATTTTTCAATCATGAGCATGCTTTCCTAACCGTTAGGCCACCACTGCCCCTGTTCAACCTGGAGTGACTTGTACAATGTAAAACAATCTTCTAACAACACCCACTCCCACAAAGCCAGATTAAATTAAATTAAAACGGCATTTTACTGCAATGGGGGGCATAATCCCCTAACTTTCCACTTTGTTCGTTAGATATTTATGAAGATATTGTCAGACAAAAAAACTGTCTATTTTATATGTAAAGATATGTAAATCCCAAATTAATCGTAGAACTGCTCATATTGAAAAGATTTAGATTAGATTGTTTTTGTGACGGTGATTGGTTTGCTTTTGGATTCAAATATTAATTTTAAAATTTAAAAACTGCCATCTTTGAAATATTTTATTCTAGTGTGAAATGATAAATCGGAAAATGCATGTGTCCGTGTGTTTTTGACCATGTTTACATTTTATAGTACATATTTAGTCCTTGGAAATGTCTCTTTACCCTGTGCTAATGTGAGTATCTGGCTGTTTCTTTTCCATTAAAGTGCTGTGAAACACTACTACTTAATTTTGAGACCCACAGCTGAGCTATTTAGATGGCAGTTTTGACGCAGTAATTATATCAGGACAGTTATTATACCCCACGGTGAAATTATATTGATTATGACTAATAGACCATGGACGGCCCCACTTCTAGGGGAGTGTAATTTCCCGCAGCATTATTTCAAACATTTTTGCAGTTATCGTGCATGAGATCTGCTACCTAATTTATTTTATTTATTTGAATAAACTTGCTAAAGGGAGAAAAAAAAAAAACAATTGTTGAATTCTGGTTGTTTTTTCAGCTTATCAGATGTGATTTTTAAAAATGTTTCTCAGCACTTTCCAAAGTGTAAAGGCCAATTCAAATTTCGCTTTCCTGCCTGCGTTTTCAGTTGCGGCGGAGGCGACGTGACATAAATTCCTTCATCAGGGTTTGGCCGCAGATGACTGTGGTCAGTGCGTGTGTAGCCCAGATTTTTATGTTTAGCGGAAACCTTGCGCATCCATGCGAATTGACCAAGATAATTGATTAGGTATTTGTAAGTAGGTGACAGCGTGGACTATCACAGATGAGCACTCAGTCTTGGCTAATGTTGCCCTAAGGATCTCAGAATACCGTTGCATGCCTTATTACCGTAATACTGCCTTTATTAATAACTTTACAAATGTTCTTAAAAGTTTACCTGTTTCACCACACTGCCTATACTGTTTGTTGGAATACATCTACCCTCCCCAGGCATGTTAGAATATCACCACCGTGTGCATGCACCAACCGCGACCATCTGCATCCACAGCCAAATGTAGTACGAACACAATCTGCCACCCCGACGGCCCAGCCTGAAGGCGCATGAAAATGAACACGGAAAAGTGAAGTGGCTTAAGTATGAGGATGTAGCACTGAGTATACTGGAGTTTCTAGTTATACTACTCCTACCATCTTGATTAAGGAAAAGCCGTAGTCTCCCTTTTTCATTCCAACATGTGCTGTATGAGATGAACTTTCTTTCATCTACATGCCCCAAGTTTTAATAGGTTGTCCATGACTGGGCAAAAAATAGCCACTTTTTGTCTATGACTCTTATTCAGCCAAGACCAGGATATTAATTAGGGATTAGCTGATCTCTCTAAATTAAGCTATGGGGAGCAGTAGTTCGTAAACAAGGTCCACTAATCTGGCTTTGTTGATGGAGACAGTATGGCTGTTCTCATAAATTAGATGGATAAAAATCACTCTAGCTTGCAGCTTAGTCATTTCATTTATGTTTCATTCGTAGAAGAACATGACCTCCATTATAGAGCAAGGTTTTGTCATCTTATGCTTTGCAAAGACTAGCTGTGGTGTAGGCAGCTTATTTTGAAAGATGTAATAGCCTGTTCAGTATGACGGCATTTTCTTTCTTCAGCATTTCTGCCCATAACGACTAAGTTGACATGAAATAATGGATGATTGTACTAGATTTGAACAAAGGCTTATGATTTTGTTTCCTAGATACTGCACCAAAGTAGTGTTTTATGAACCCATTTTTGTTTGGAACTCTTGAGTAGACCGACACTCCTTCGTAGTCAAACTATATTCTGAAATTTCATATGGAACATTTATCAATGGTGGCTCTTTAGCAATAGTGCATTAAATTCATGTTCTCTATAAAACAGTGTTTTGATTCTTATTCTCGAAGATTCTCTGCTAAGTTTCTACTTCTTTCAAGGTCATATGCATAGAATGCTTGCTTAAAGTGAACATAAAATTTATGGTGCTCTTTATTCTGAATTAAAAATGTAGGTGGTCTTTATTTTGAATATTTGCTAAGGGCTGCTGTTTTTGCATTTGTTTACATTTACTCTTGGAACATAACTCAAGAGTAATCATCATATAATAAAATCATCCAGAATCCCTTTTCCACGGTTGTGATTTTCCCTCTCTTTTGTGCTTTTCAGTGCTCTTATAAGCCTCTCCCTTATGAGAAAAGAGTATTGGAAAGACATCCGGACACTTAATGTCCAGTAAAATGAGGTTGTGCTGGCAGCGCCGGCTGTGGAGACTTTAATCAGTCATGATAATGCTGTGTATAATTGTAATTCTTCACTTAGCTCAAAGCAGCTGAGACTGCTAACATTCGTATCCTATTTTTGTGTGTGCATTCTAAATTGGCATTTTTAGTACATATTTATCATGAATAAATATCACATGCTGTTGAGTATTGCAATGAACATAAGGTTTGTTGCGTGCCTCCATACACTGGTTAAAAATAATCAAAACTATGAAATGGTTCAGTCAAGGGATTTTTTTTTATTCGATAATGTCTGGGTACATTAATCTGAAGTTTTATTTTTAAATGAGCATCAGCATTGAGGGAGAAGGTAGCTGCACCCACAATTTCCACAATATGTAATTTTTCTTTCATGATTGTTAGCTTGTAAAAAAAAAATCCCAGCACTGAAAACTGACATTTATTATAAGTTATCTTTTATATACGGAAGTAACTTATCTCTGCATCCTATGCAGAGGTCTTTGCACGGCACATCTGTCATTGGAAGTAAAATCTGTGCACAGGCAGGAGGTACTGTGCTTCACATTGCATTGTTAGGTCAGCCATAATGGGTGCAGGTGTCTGCAGCTTTCAGGCACGTGCAGCTTCCAGTTCAGCTCAGCGCAGAATGAATAATGTATGGAATACAATGACCTTCAAAATTGTTTGTGTATTAGACAGTTAAATTTAGTGCCTGTTCTTTGACACTGACATTCTACAATGTCGTTATTGTGTTGAGTTAGAGTGTGTGACTATCACATGCACTAATTGGCTAAATGTGGCAGAAACTTTTATTCTGTTAATTAGAACCTTACAGTGGATTTAAAGAACTTTCAAATGAGGGTAAGAATCCGGATATGCTTGTGTTCTATTTTTTTGCAGATAACCATGCTTTAAATAAGATCATATTTAAAGAGAATAAATGAACAATCTATTGACAATGCTTAAAATTGTCAGATGCATTTTCTTTGCTATGGGATTATTTTACTAGTTATATCACATACCATTATAAATGCGAAACGAATATGAACAAATGGATTAATGTAGTATAACAGAATACTAAATGTGTGTTTGTTTAATAATGGGTCATGACACTGTGCCAAACCATTTTTGCAATTTAAATCATTACTGTACATTTGTAAGCATGTCTCATCTCACGGACAGCATGCCATCATATATTTCTTGAGAATGGGTCTGATATTTGTCTCACTGAAATATATTTACCTGACATTTTAATTCACGACGTTTTACAGTTCATGGAAGGGTTACAATTGACATGCATTCTCTGGGATTTGAACCCATGACCTTTGTGTTTTTAAGTGCAGTGCTGTATTAGTGGAGCTACAGGAACACACACATGAGTGAAAAGCACCATAATATAAGAAAGGAGACATTTCACACTAAATCTAGTAAAAATGTTTGAGTGCTTTTTCTACTGTAATCGCGCCACTGAGCAGTGCATCTTCTGCTTTCCTGGACACATTTCCAACATTTCCCAAGAATCTGTTTCAGCAGTTTTAAACAGGAGAAAGAACTTTCTGCTGTCATTTACATCTCAGGTTCTTTTGGTTACTCTCACTGTAAAAGTGGAGCAGATTTTGTATAATTATAATACTTTAGAGCTCCCCATTCCAGCTACTGCCTAATGATGAAAGAGTACGAGAGCTATTCAGGAGAAGTGAAGGCCCTTCTTTAGAAATGTAGGTGGACAGCAGTGAAACTAGAGAATACAGCACTGTAGACTAAGCCTCGCTTCTGCTGCTGTTTTCCACTAAAGATTTGCTGGTCAGCCTTGACTGTCTCATGGTCTTAAACATTTCCCCTGCCAGTGACTAATGGGATATTAGGACATTTAACTGGGCCTCAGTAAACTTTGTGTCTGTTAGGGAGGGTCGAGCCGCGGAGTATTTGATTAGCACGAGTGCCGTGGGAATAGGCTGCTCGCGCTGGAATTACGGTGCTACCCAAGCGCAAAGCATTAAATGGGCACCTATAAAAAAAGCTGTTTTCCCTTATGTGTGGTGCAGCATATATTTTATTCTTCAGATCTTCAGATGGAGAAACGCTTCTTTCGTTGAGTATGTGTATTCATTATTACAGCTTCAGATGTGCTCTACAAATAAGTTATGATATATTACTCATTTTATTCAAGACTTTGTCTTGTTTGAAATGTAGTAAAAGTTAGATGTTGACATCATAACTTAGAGTCCATGCCTTTTCGTTCCCCTAGAGGTGACACCTACACCTAGTCCAGTAAAGACGCCCCGTGACACGTCACTCATGACCTCGCCCCGGCAGCAGAGGGACTCGGACCGTTACTGCCAGCTCTGCAACGCCTGGTTCAACAACCCCGGCATGGCTCAGCAACACTATGACGGCAAGAAGCACAAGAAGAATGCTGTTCGCGCTGACCTTCTGGAACAGCTGGGAAAGACTTTGGATTTTGGGGAAATAAAAGGTACGGGCAGAAAGGAAGCTTTACTAATAAGGAGGATTCCCATAAATGTCAGTTTGTGTGTCTTCATTTACATGATCTGCGCATAGAACACCATTAATTACATTTAACATCCTTTGTGATGACACTGTCCATTCCTCAAGGACAATGAAAACATTCAGACTTTTTTTTTTCCATTTGTCATGATACGTTTATGAACAGTAATCAACTTAAGGTGATACCACCACATTATGTACACCCAGATATATACCTTATATGTAATGCTGACAATCCTCAAATGGCTTGTCTGTTATTTATTCGGGATGTATTAATGGTAGCAGCAAATGGTCAAGCGATGTGCACTCAGTGCCTGATAATGTCATTCAGCCTTTTCCCTGGCTAAGATTAGATTGTAGAGAAGCGAGTGAATTCTGCAGTGCTCGTCAACAAAGTGTCTCCTAAGTGCTCCCCCGTGTCCATGTAACTTGGTATTACGGAACTCAGGGCATAAACTGCTTATATTGTACTTATGCAAACGGTAGAGATTTGCATATTTTACATGCCGGCACTTTTGCCCTGCTTATGACAAGGATGAGATATAAATTCTGCTCCAGATTTTCTCTATATTTTTGCATTCTTAATGCTATAGCATGGACGGAGGTTTGTAAAAAAGAAATACCAGGATGTTTCTGGTTGGCAATGGCAAACACAAACTGACCCTTGTGTAATTTGTTTTTTTTTTATCCATTATTTGTGTGAAGTAGTTTTTCTCACTGGCACATCTTAAGAGACAAAATCCTTTAAGCCTAGATGTTTATAGGTCAGACATAATTATTACGAACTTCCAGTGTTGAGACTTTTCCCATTCACCACTAAACATTCTAAGGCATCTGGGAAAATGCAGATGACAAGTAAAGATATACAAGCTTATTATAAACCTGGGAGATGTCTAGGTATTCTGAAGGAACTCCAGAGTGGACTAAAGTCACATGATTGTATTGAGAGCAGGCCTTAGGGTTTAGGGTTTAGTGATGACTGATGATCCAGCTCCTGATTATTCCTGCATCTATTCCACCCCAATAGTTTAGTCTAACTGAATGTATAAGTGTCCCTGGGGTATTCTGCTCACTCATGTATAAAATGACTAGGCTGTTTGCTCTGCTATATAACCACCCAATTCCACAATAAAATGCATTTTTTTTCCGAGGAAGAACCTTAACTTAATTATATCACCTTAGGTTCTGGTCATTCTTTCTTTTAAGGTCTATTAAAAAGTCAGCAGTTTCTCTAGATTTTCCTGACTTTCGAACGATTTCTGATGGAAACTAGTAATCAATGCTACTCTGAAGGGTAACCAGCTTTGCTGGAATGTTAGTGCTGTGAAATTTATACCCTCACTCGCCAAGGTATTTTCTTCCTTTGAAAAGGTGGATAGGGCACATTGGTTTTATCTTTTATTGACTGAAGTCAATCGAGGATTTTTACATGCTGTGTGAAATGAATGGAAGTGATATTATTAGGCTTATCGCAGTGAGTGATAAAAATGCTGACCATGGTCAGACTCAAACTCTTCTAAAAATGTAGCTTTCAGCCATGTTGACTAAAATGAGATGCTACCTTAGCATCTGCGCCCTCGTATTGTCAGTAATGGTGAATCCTACATGACGCAATCCACAGTCGTTTATAAAGAAGGATGAAAGGCAGTGGGCTTTTTAACTGGGAACTCTGGTGATTCGTATGCGGCCAGGAGCTAACAGTCACCTTCACACACCCAGATACTTACCTCACACCTCAGCTCACCATATCTCAGAAGAGTGCATGTACCTTGACCCTCATAAGGTTCGATAACCCACCTCCCTCCCCATTGCCTCTAGTAACTGAAAGGCCTTTATTTATCCACAGTGCCTCTTTGGGTCTTATTGCAGTAGAACTTGTTAATAGTGCAGTAACTGAGGCTGCAGGCTGCTGTGCAACATGAAAATCTCGCCAGAAATTTTCCCTCTAGAGCCTCGGGAAATACCTCATTAATTACATGATGTTAATTATGATGGATCTCTTAGCCCAGGAGATATTCTTGTATCGAGAAGGTAGAGCACTGGATTAAGATATGGTATCTTGTGATCCAATATAGATTTACAGGCCAATGGTTTTCGCTCACGTCCCGAATGTTGCACTGCCTTAGCACTCATCAGTGCATCTTCTTCCGTCCATTTCAGTTCCACAGGATGAAAATACATGATGAGATAATGAGAAATTATATGATTGCACTGCATGATTATAACCCTTCAGCCTGTCAGTGAAAGCTATTGACAAATTGCATTTTTCTTGATTTATCATTTGAATTAATTGGAGAGATATATTTAGAAGATTTTGTTTGGTGTGTCCTTTCTCTAGCCTCTCGTCTTACTCATATATACATAGTAGCATATCAGAAACTATTTTCTCCTGTCAGTGTAATTGACCTGTAACAGTAACAGTAGTAACAGTGTCTGAGGCTAAAGGTTTATCTGTGCACAGTACAAGCGTCTTGATGGAATCTGGGGAATGTTGACATACTGTTGATTGGATTTTATATCACTGCCAATTCAGTCAGTGATATCAAGTAAAACTGAACCGGGGAATGTTACTGTCGATGTAAACTGACTTGTATTTAGAATACATTATGATAGAGGGTAAGGAGTGTGCACTGATTACAGTGCATTGCCACACCCACCACACAACAAACCACCTCTGGGATCAGAGCCTGAGTGCAGCCATGTGGCAGGTGATTCCTCAGCACCACACTAGTCTGAATGGACCAGTGTGAGGTTTTTTCCAGTGTTTGGAGTGCCAATCCTGCCACCAACCCCCAAGTTATCCTCTGTAAATTGGAGGGCCTATATATAGGGCTAGATGCAGATTAACATCCTGCCCCAAACAAAGCAATTGCCGGTTATGGGCCTTGCTCAAGGGTCCAACAGAATAGGATCACTCTGGGCATTCACAGGATTTGAACCAGCAACCTTCCAGGTGCTGGCACAGAGCCCCAGCCTCAGAACCACCACTCTACCCCATTATGATATAAAATTGAAAATTATTCCAATTAGCTTTTATAACTTTTATAACCGAAAATGGAATATGCAAATTGTCATGTCTTATCTTATCTTTGTGCGGATGTATGTTTTATGTGTCCTCTTATGGCATGTTTCTGTGTATCGGTGTTTTTGCAGGAAGCAAATTGTGCGATGTTGATGCTAGAGGTTGTTAAATACTCTGGGGGTTATATTGTATTCATTTGAACTGGATTGAATAAATTGAAATCGAACTGAATCAATGCCACACAATTTATGTTCATTTAGCTGCACTGTTGCTCTGGTCCCAGTATTACATTTACATAGTTTGCATTCTTCTGGGTTACTTCAGAATGTTTTATATGATTGATTGATTTATTTATTTTGCTATGCTATCCCCTCGGCAAATTTCTGGTTTTTGCTAGTGCCTTGTACGGAGTACTGAATGATTTATTTGATAAACATGACTTATCCTCAATATCAGTTCAGGATGCTTGCTACCTCTACTACATATGGAATTCCTGTTTCCATCCATTATCTGTACACACTTATCCTACTGGGTCGCAGGGGGTCCAGAGCCTACCCAGAAGCAATGGGCACGAGGCAGGGATCAACCCTGGACAGGGGGCCAGCCCATCGCAGGGCACACCCACGGGCAATTTAGTAACTCCAATCAGCCTCAGCATGTTTTTGGACTGTGGGGGGAAACCGGAGTACCCGGAGGAAACCC
>JAODUD010000040.1:14029563-14047306 GCA_026784285.1 Stomatorhinus walkeri | reverse complement strand
TTCCCAGCAAACACTGAAATGCCGGGGCCGCCTTGGATGGGGTGACTGTACAATCAATTACAAAATTATGCTTAAAAAAATCTGCATAATTTTGTAATTGATTGTACAGTCACCCCATCCAGGGCGGCTCCTGCATTTCAGTGTTTCCTGGGAAAAACTCCGTAGGACCCAGACATTTAATGAGAACTGGGGCAAATTCTTAGGCCACTGTGTGAAATAAATTTGCTGTGATCGTTTTTTAAAAACTAAATTCTTATACAGGATAATAAGTTCTGTGGTTTTTGATGATGATTTTATGTGGATGCATTACCTTGTCAATAGATTTATGGCAGGGAAAATCCTACTGGATTCATTGCTGCCTTGCAGATACATATAGGAATATGTCACTGAAAAACAGTAATGATACTCAGCCATTGATCATCTGTGGCAGAGAAGTCAGCCATGTATTGAAAAACTTACTCGAGATGTAAAGCACCTGCAGACGCTTCATTTTGGAGGAATCTTTCAGAATGTTATAGTTCTAATTGTATAATCATTTAATGTTTCAGTACTTTAGAACATTTTTTTGTGCTGTGTTGGTGAAACAGTAAGTAGTATTATTTATTTCCGTAACGGAGTATTCATGGATGGTTTATTTTTGGGCGGCTAATGGATTTTGAATTTTAAAAGATACTTTGGAATTTTTGTATGCATGGCATGGAGCTTTCATTGACACAGCGATTTTTTCCACTCAGTTTCAAGAATTATAAAGCATAAGGTTGGCATGGGTTTTCCTGTGTGACAGTTTTGTATATATAGGCAGTTTATAATTGAGGCTCAAAGTCTTTCACTGCTAAACAAATGCTTTCTAGGTGGATAGTATTTGCAAGTGGAAAGTAGACCCAAATTGTAATGATATTATAACTCCATCCATCTTCCAATTACTTATCCTAAACGGGGTCATAGGTCCTCCTGAAGCGTATCCAAGGCAGCATAGGCTACATTCTGGACGGGAAGCCAGTTCTTTGTAGGGCACATATGTGCACACCCTATGGGCAATTTAGAGGCACCAATTAACCTAACTGCATGGGAAAGTGCCCGTGATGGATGGTTGCCAGCTCAAATCACAGGGTCAGCAGAGTGATTTTACTGTTGGGCCACTTGAGCAAGGCGTTTACCTACCAGTTTTGGATAAATGCATTTAAATAAATGTATGTCTTTAGCTGGCAAGACGAACCTACGGTACATAGCAGATGCCAACAGCAAACATACAAACTCCACACAGAGCAGAGACAGTTGCTCTATTGGATGAGACACTACAACCAGGCCACACAATCACCAGCCCCATATGTCTCTTAAAGCAAATCAGTCTATACTACAGATAAATTAGGGATCATTGTCAGAGCACACTATGAAAATATCCCATTATTTAGAACAAGCATTGCTGTTCAGTCACATAACCTGGCGTAAAGTACAACTTTTAACTTCCATTCATTCTGAATTTCAGTGGGTTACTTTTATTTATCGCTAAATGACCATGAATATTACCAATGATATTTAATGCCAAAAAGGCATAACTCATTTTACATGTTGATACCCTCAGTATTGAAGCTTAATTCCTAAACAATAACACGTAGTTTAATGCGTTCTTTTCAATAGACATGTATGTCCTTCTATCATCTTCAATACCGCATTTATTAGAATGTATGATAGATTTGGCAAAGTGGCTGTCATTCTGTTTCCACTCGTTATTGGGCCTTGAAATAAGCTTCCATTAGTTACGGTGTCTCTCAGCTTGTCTCTCAGACCAACTCCATGTATCGGCTGTTTGTTGACGGAGGTCAAAGATTCACCACCTACAAGCATACGACCCCAAAACATCACGGCACCCACCCAATGTGCAACGACAGAAATACACGTATCCACACACATAGCATGTAACACTACTGTTAGGTCTTCTATTTGTTTCATTATATTGAGAACAGAATGGATTTCAACTGCATTCATTTCTTAAGAAAATGGACAAAACAATTGTCAAAAATGGACAAAACAATTGCACGCTGGAATAAAGGCTTCACTAAAAACACACAAAAAAGGAGGGAAAAGGCTTGCTTTTCATAACCATACAAAGAGTTCTGAGATTTTGTTCATCTATAGCTAACACAAAAGTGAAGTACTTATTAATGTTAAATTAGCTGTCATCTTCTATAGATGTGCAATCGTGCATTAAATACAGCAACAAAGCGAGAGTGAACTGGAAGAGTGTAAGTTGAAATATACAACTCCTCTGGTAGTGCTGAAAATGACTGGGCAACTCCCAGAGGAGCTCTTGCAGCTGTTTATTTACTGTTGCAATGTATTTGGGGTCTGAGGCAATTATTGTGGCACAGAGCCATTAGTGGCCACAAGGGTAGATATTTTTACAGGCTTTTCTGTCACTTTCTAGACAAAGGCTTCGCTTTGCTACAAAAGAAAATATTAAAATACAAAAGTAAAATGGCATTGATTATTCAACACAGAAATCATAATAACGTGTCAGTCGACATCCAGGTTGCCATAGGTGTCATGGCGACGGGAAACGACGGAGGCGTGAGGACAAATAAAAGGAGGTTTATTCGAGGAAGGGGACAAACCAAAGCGGACCACATGGGGTGAAACAGAAGGCATAAATAGCAGTGAGGGAAGTGCTGGAGCACACGCTAGGGTGACATCAATGACCTGGCTGGGGAGCTAAAGACAGGCAGGCAATTTATTCATCACTGACAAGGGAGCCGACGAGAACCAGCTGAAGTGAGTCACATGAGGGCTGAAGCGAAAGGCAAGACAAATAATTAACAGGGAGAGAAAACTGGAGGGACGAAAGCAGGGCGTGACACTAGGTCATGTCAAGGTGACTTTCAACTGTACTATTCTATCTGGACTCAAATTCATAGTTGTTCTTACCCATCTGCTGTAAGTTATGAAAATTACAAATGTTATGAATTGTGAGCAGTAGGTAGGTTGGCCAAGGGAGGTTTAATTTTGAGTGTGGTAAGAATTGGATTTTACCAGTGCCCTGAAAAAAGAGATTTAAAAAAAAATTGCTAATCATTCCTTCAAAATTTATATTGAAAAAAATTAAGCATATCTCATGTCAAACATGATGACATTATCCTAAGGTAGCATAAAATGTGCAATAGAATATTTGTATTTTAAACTTAACACTTGATCATTTTTTCTTATAGCTTCATAGTAAACAGTAACACATGTAATAATAATTATTATTATTGTTATACTCATCATCATCATCATTATCACACAACTTATATAGTAAGGTCATTTTAAAAAATCAATTTATCCTTGCAGCTTTCTTTAATGTGAATGTCTTGAATTTGGCTGTAGATATTCAAGGAGAGGCCAACTGACCTCCTAGGGAATGAGTGAGCATCTTTACGTTGCACTTGTCCCCTGTTTTTTGACACCACTTTTGACACATAATCGGAGTCAGAGAAGAAGGTAACAAGGTAATGCAAGAAGAAAAGAAATGTCAAGAGTTTGCCAGTGACGGCATTTGGTGTATTTAATGAAGCAGAATTATGTAAAAGGTGTGTTTGGCCATACCCAGATAAAGCCTGAATAAATGCTCAGTACTGAAATATTGTTTTATTTATTTTCTTTTTTAATTTTAAAGTTCATTTTCATTATTTCATATGTATGTGGGTACAGCATTTGTTAACATAAACATGAGTGTGTTTTAGTATAGAATATTACTCTTTGTGCAATTGCTTGGCTCTAGATTGAAGCCACAGGCCCGTATGAAAAGCCTGTTCTGTTGAACAAAGGAAGGAAAATGACGGACAAAGCTTTTCAGGCTGTGGCGGCAGATCACAGTACAATCATGGCCTGCACCACTATTGTCCGGCTGCCAAACTGCCGTGCCACAAAAATACCACAAAGTCTGGAAGGGCGCTCAGGTGTGTAAATGCTGAGCTGTTTTACAAAGAAATGTACATTTTCTTATCAAATGCTTCTATCCAAAGAACTGAGGATCAGACCGCATGGACATCCAGGGTCCCAGGAGCAATTGGGGTTAAGGACCTTGCTCAAGGGCCCAATACTGACATGATGACATCACTCTAGCAGCCATGGGATTTGAATCAGTGACCTTTTATTCACAGTAACGGAGTCCTAGCCCACAGAGTTACATACTGCTCCTTATGGTGGGATGTTCCCATAATTACAGACTAAAAAGTGTTTAATCTAGGCATTGCAGAAAATAAAAAGTTTCAGTTTTTATGCTGTATGCAGTCATGTAATATAGGACAGTGTGTCATTTCCAGGTTTACTGAAGCATTCAGTTTTTTAATTAAAACATTAGTTACAACTTAGTGAAATCCTTAAGAAACTGGCAGGAATATGGTTGGATGGAGAAATAGATGTAAAATTCTTACGAATAAATGCAGAAATTATGTTGCATTGCATTACACTATAGATACATTTACCATGCACTACAATGGTCATTACTATGGTGGTTATAATGCAGGTAAGCATTAAGGACGTTTTGTACAGCATTATAAAGTATCTATTGTACGTTTTAGATGAGAGCTTCATAAGGTAGTCATAATGCATAATATACATTGCTATACTGTGTTATGCCTTGTTCTAAATGTATATGGACTTGTTTATAATGCCTTATGAATGCATTATAATGCCTTTTGAATGTATTTATAAATTACTAAAAACATGGCTTTAGGTAAAGTGTTACCCTTCTGTTGATCTTGTCTAGAAATTCGGTTTATTTTTTCAATATATTAAAATGTATAATTATAATATTTTATTACCTCACTACAAAAAGTCCAATTAAGCATTTAAAAAGTCATTTTATACATAATGAGAAATCATACACTGTAAAGGAGAGGGAAAGGCTTCGAAGAACCAATGGTTTGCAAACATGATTTCATATATCAAAGCAATTTAACTCAAGAACAAATTGTACGTCATGGTCCAGTGTGTCACAGGAAGCAGCAGCAGACACAGCTATAATGGCTGAGCAGCTACAGCAAGTGCAAATTAAATGACAGGCGATCTGGACCAATTAGCAGTGGAAGTTCTGAAGGGCACATCCATAGCTTGGTACCCTACACTCCAGAGGACCAGGAACTGACAGCCTGGGGATCCCAACTCAGTCATCCCTGCAAATCATGACCCTACCTTTTAAAGGCAACTGTGGGGTTTTGCTTTTGGGTTATTTTCCATTACTTTAGGTTTACTCCTCTGCTTTTCCCCTCTTTTTACTACATATAACACACAGCAGGACCATCCTTAACAAACAGCCATCCATTCTGACTTTACCTTTATGTAATGCCCAATTTCTCACTATAAAACCATATACCAGTTGTAATGTATGCATATATAACATTAGAAATGTGTCAAGAAAATTTATCCATCCATCCATCCATCCATCTCGCAACCGCTTATCCTGGTTAGACTAATGGGCAGGAACCCAAGCTCACAGGACTCACATGTAGGGATGCGCCCTGGATGGGATGCTAGTCCATATTTCTGCGTATATAATTTTCTTGTTTCCAGAAGATGCTTGTCGTTAAGTTAAGTTATTGATCGCTGCGACGGATTCTCACATTCATTTGCAGACAGCAGCATGGTGCCCTCAGCTGGGTTCTTGACCCACCTTATTATAAAAACATATTCCCTATGCTACTTGACAGTTGTAATTAATCAAGGACAAACCACGAGGTTTATACTGATAGACCAGGAGATAAAATTCCCTTTACGATTCCCACCAAGTTGTGTGAGCAGGAATCAGATATTAATAATTGAGAGTCCTTTTTGGAAAAAAGAAAAACTGTAAGGGTTATGGGTGTGTTTGAAGGACATTTGCCTGTTAAGAGGCTTGGTGATGTTAAATATTCAGGACATTATCTGTAACTGAGGCTGCTTTTGGAATATTACTCCACAAAAGACGGCCCTGAAAAAAGCCTTCCTTTATATCGTTGCTAGTTGTGTCTCATAATGCAGTTACTAGCTATTCAACTTTCAGGACCTTGCAGTATAGTGCAGATTCCTCTCCACCCAGCTGCAGCCAGATTCCTTTTGTACTGAAGCAGCTCACCTACGACTCCAAACTGCAGGACCCTGGGATTTTTCCAGGCCCCTATTGTGTGCTACAGTGAAAGCTAGGAGACAAGCACTTTATCCTCAGCTTACAAGGAGAATTAATTCAGGGACAGTAATGAAAACCAAAGAAACAGCTTAAAGACAAATAGTCAGGACCGTGATAGTTTTAAAAATGGCATTTGAAGATAAATGTGTGACTAACATGATGTTCAGTTACTCTTTCTACATGGCATTCCAACTGCTTATATGACACACAGCCCTAATAGTGCAATTTATTATTCTTTATTTAAACTTTTATTTAGATTTTTTTAATTTCATATTGTCAAAAACATTATCAAAGTCACAATTTTCCTATTGTATTAATATTGTTGAACTATCCAAAGTAAAGATATAACTAACTGCATAGTAAATGTCATCATTTTAACATGATCAACCAGATAAATTCAAACTTTCAGCACTTTTCAGCACTTTCAGCTCTATCTATCTATCTATCTATCTATCTATCTATCTATCATCACTTTATTGTTAATGTGGAAAATTGGCCACAGATTCATTAGAAATGCCACAAATGTTTTGACGGCTTTAAGATCTTTCTCACATACGGTACTGGTAAGTTTCTGGGATACATTTCTAGTGACTATAAGTTAAACAGATGGAAGGAGAGCTATTTTCAAAGTAGGCATCCTGTATAGACTTTTTAATTACCTAAATTTTATAAACATAGAAAAATGGTCATCAAAGGTATCTGGCTGAAATGTGGATGATTCAGATCTGGTTGATGTCTGAGCATATTTTTTTTTTTAAATTGTCGAATTTAATTTTAAAGAGTGTGTGATGTTGAATACAATGTGCATATTAGGACACTGTTAGACCACAGTGTTCAGGTCTCAGACATCGGGCCAAATGGCATCATACAGACAGCTATGTATCTTGGGAAAAGCTGCCTCATGTGTTGTACTTCGTGAGAAAATATAATAATAATATAATTTTTGTGATGTACTGTGTTTTTATACTCATAATACTTATATTAATAGAAAAAAACTGTTTTGCTGTAATGTTTTCCTATGCTTGAAATTAGCACATATAAGCTAACACACAAAAATTCTGCTTACTGCTTTTAAGACCCCTACAAAGAAACAAATTTAAGGGACAAACTGACTAAAAAGTACTTACATACACAAACATCTGTTAGCAGGTTTAAAAGAACAGCTTTAAAAACTTTTATACCTATTTAAGCATAATTTTGGCTTAAATTCAGAGACACACAAAAGCTATTGTTTAGTTGTCATAATGTTTAATATATTGGCAGCTTCTGAAAGCATACAGAAAAAGCTCAGTAATGCATTTTTGTCTACTTTTCACCACAGGCAATTATTGCAGTGCCTAAGGAAAGAATGGGAGCCAGAGGCAGACCTTTGAACCCCCCAGTCTTTGCTAATGCTTCTAAAAGTTATATGTGGGGTCACCATGTACCCAACTAATGCCTTGGCACAGGTCACTGCCTGGCCAGTTGATATCAGTTATCACATCCAGCCAGCTACTGTACCATGCAGTATCAGGTTGTCCTCCTCGACAGAAGTGTGACAACACAGCCGTATTCCGAACGGCTTTAATCACTGATGTGTGGCTTCTGTTCAGCCTCAGACATCCCTCTGTGTGCCACAGTTCAAGCAGAAGGTCAGCCCTACTGTTTTTTTCTTGTTTGCAATGCTATATTTACAAAGAGAATCATTTTTATTTGATTTACAACTGCCATTGGGCAACGTAGTAATAGAGTCTTTTCTCATGGTTTCTCTGCATATACAGTTACTGTAGCATCCAGGTTCTGCTCCAATTGGGACCAGAGTGGACCTTGGTTCAGCCAATCACAAGTTTGGCCCACACAAAGTTTGGGCAAATGCTAACCAATGGGAGATTTTTTTTTTTTGTAAATAGCATGGAATCAAGCCAAAGTCAAAAAAGAACATACATTTTGAACTCTTGCACCCAAACACTCCTCCAACCTCTCGAGAGAATCCTGTCGCCCTACATTTTAGACATAGAGCTGGGCGCAGGGGCAACATTACAGGAGAAATCAGTAGGACAGAAGGTGTGAAGGTGTTACCCATATAAACAGCTGGATATTAGCTGAGGAGACACAAAGGGCTCAAATGAACTGCTCCGCTTGAACCTACAACCTGGCATCAACACTGATAAATCTACGCCTTAGTAACTCACACTCCCACTAAGTCTCATGCACAGAGCCTGTTCTCCAGTTCCACAAATCCATAATGATGTTAATGGGGTGGATCCTGCCTGATCCCATGGTTCGTCCCTGATTGTATCTACACTGCAGTGTTTGGCACAAGTCAAAGCTCGGCTCTTCACGGTGCTATTGTTTTTTTTTGCAAATCACCATATCGCTTAGATTATTAGTCACCGGAGCAGAATTGAAAACTTCTGCAATTGAATTCACAATGGTAATCGGGTGCCTTTGTATTGCTATTGGCTGCAGGGGTAGATGTTGAAATGACATGGGTAATACACCTCTTCATTATTGCATAGAAGGTACTTAATGTCCTTCTGTACTGGTAAACAGGGGCAGTGGTCCCTGTTTTTAATAGAAGGACTGATGGGTGTTTTCCACCTATAGGGAACATCCATGTGGAAGCTTCTACTGTAAAGGGGAGCATCTCAAAAAGTGCAGAGTGAAGAAGAGCTTCTCATTTTTCATCACAAACTAAAGCATGCATAATTCGTATATTACAGTTCTTCAGGTTTTATTTACAAGTCCCTTCACCCTGGTTCTCATTCAGATGTGGAATTTTTATTACAAGGTCATTAAAAATGAAGAAAAAAAAGAAAAATACTGCAAACTTCATCTCTATTAATTTATCTGGACAAAGTTCCTGAGCAAAAGTCAGTTTGCAAATCACAAATCTCATCTCTAACTTTAACTTGGCAATGACTGCTTGCATCGGTTCGCTTGACAGATAGTTATATTTATTAATTTTATATTTGTGTGTGTGTGTGTGTGGAGCTTCAGAAGATGTGTTATATACCAGGCTGTGACATTTGCAGTCAGTGAGGCAGCAGTTCTCCGTGCCAGAGGAGGAGACGATGAATTAAAATACTGACGAGACTGACATTTAGTGTCTTACAATAAACTGACTGAGGATCTCTCTTTCCCATTTTTTCAGAATGTGCTTGTTTGCAAATGTGTTCAGAGGTTGAGCTTCTCTTTCTTCCCCATTTCTCGTGATAATGAAGAGAGGTGTTAGGCAGTGATGGGGTGTCAGCATCACCTAAGGCAGAGACAGGGCCTTCTTGCGTGAACTTTATTGGATACGGCAATGGTGGCATCTGCAGGGTGACCTATCTCAAGAAACAATGGCCTGGCTAACATGATAAAAGTTACCTAAAACCATGCTTTCAGATTATCACATTTTCTTATTAGCCAAAATGATGGTTTGATTTTAAACATCAAACATCGTTACCTAAATAATACTCTATTTATATAATTTTAATATATTCACCTCGCAAACCTTTCTGAAATAGGATCCTACAGTAGCACAGTGGTCAGGAAATTGGACAAGAACCTAAACTTGTGAGTGAAGTCTTCCCAGGACACTCTTGGCAAAGGCGGTAGAATGCAAAACCACACGTTCAGCATATAAAAATATTGGCGAATATGGTTAACAGTAAGCTACAGTAATGATGTGTGTCTGATCTGTGTATTGTCATATTCGTGGAGTACAGACCTTGTTTGTTATCCAGAGAAAACGTCACGCCAACCCAAAATACTGTATTCACCTGAGATTTTGTTGATGCTTTTATACATCTTGCTGCCAGAAAAACACAAACACATGAACACCCCCTACACTGTCGCAGCTGTCAGAACCATCAGCTGATCACATGTTTTGTTGACATCATTTATGACAATCCACATGTATGCCCTTTTTCTACATCCCCATTTATTTTGTTTCATTTTACTACACATTTGCAGTTTTCTCTTTTTGGTTTTAGTCTTAGCTGATCTGAGTAATCATCAGTCTTGACTTTAGCTTTGGTGCAGGTAGCATATGAATAGGAGGGCCATAAAGGTTTCCTGCAGGAAATCCAGTTAGTCCTGCTATCTCTCCAGTTACACACCAGTCCTGTGATGGCCTAGTATCCCCTCCTGGGTGACCCGATGTCCTGGACTTTCTGAGAGAGGTTCCTGGGAAATCACTTTCTTAATTAAGTCAATATACTTTATGTATTCTTTCTCCCTCTGCTGGCGGTTACCTGCATGATCCATAACAGCCTGATGTCATTTGTAAACAGGTCATGTTGTCGAGTAACAGATGAGCCTAGCAGAGTCTGCACTTTGTTAGTTTTTCCAGTGGTTCCATTATTCATATCTGAGAACAACCAGAGTGCAACCAACGGCTAAATCTTTCAAAACCTCCACCTAGATAAACGACCTCTCTAAACTGATTTGAACAATTACTATATGATCCTCATCTCCTTCTATCAGTAGTTACTAATTATGATTTATGCTTTTGCCAAAAAAAAAATGATTTATAAAAGGTAGCAGGGCTCTTCTAGTTGAGTACTGTAGCCATTATTTTATATTTTCTGGGAAGAACAAATTAACAGCAGGAAGCCGGCATGAGTAGTGACCTGGTGAACAACCTGGCTTTGCTTTGGTAATTCCATTCTATGCCCTTACACCTGGTTTGGCAGACGACCTATAAGTATCATGTTCTAAAATGTATCCTTTGACTCCTTACTCCTGGACAATAGATATGACCCGACCACAGTTAGATAATTGCATCAAATATTCATGACAAATTGCCAGCCAGTTACCTTTGAAGGTGAGTGTTGCTCTTGTGTCAAGCTGTTAGCCAACTCATTAAAACATAAAATTACGGTTCTTCGGGGCAACAGGGCAGATGTATGATTCTTCATCTGCCCTCTGGTGCCCCGTTGGCTCTGCATGCCGATCGATTCAGACATATCTGTGGGAGGGGGTCCTGTGTGGCTCGGGAATGCAGCCCTATAACACAGACATTTCAGAGCAGGACCAGCTCTACATTTAACTTTCCTTTTTGGGATGTGCAAGAGGAGCATACCAAATTAAAATCTATAAACAAAAAAAGACAAATGAAAGCTCGTCTGGCAATGGGAGAAATCAACACATTTTGTGGCACCTGTGAATTGGCTCACATCTGGTCAATGGAAATAAGATATTAGTAGATAAATAAATAAATATTTTTATTCTGTATCCATCCAAAATGTGTTCTTTAACCTTCCCGAGCTCCCACTTATGATGCTATCAACAATTTGTCATTAGTTAATTTAAAGTCTATGGGTGATTATTTTATGATGGAAAATAGGTTAAGTACTTTACTCAACAACAAACATCAGTAGGTTGTCATTAATGAAAGTACCATGAAGGCTGCAAAAAATATGTAAAAGTATGTCTCAATGCCCTACTTCATGCTGAAGTTTATTCTACATACATTCTGGACTTACTTACTATCCTGGAATACTTTAGGTAGCTTCTGCCTCAGAGGTTTTAATGACCATATGATGAAAAATTAAAATGAAGATGAAACTGTGCTTTGTAGAAAGTTCTGAAGATAATGAGAAACACAGGTTTTTATTAGATTTATTAGATTGTGGGGGACACTTGGTCCCCACAATGTAATATAAACCTATTCCACACACACACACACACACAAAAAGCACTTTATTGTAGCAGGTAGGAGCCCCATTTTGTCTCCAAAACTACTTTGTGTTGGCAGGTTGTGTATTGAAATGAGACATTCTCTGTTATACCGAGTTGTTATTTTTTCACCCTTCTGGCCTCCCTGATACCTATTTTGAGTCTGGCCATTCTCCACTAACCACTCTCATTAACAATGCAATTTTGGCAACAAAACTGACTGGATGTTTTTCATTTGCAAGAAAATCTCCAGAGGGTTGCTGTTTCTGAGATGCTGGGAGCACCTCATATCACACCATGTTCAAAATTGTGTGTCTAAGCCACATAGCAAGAGCACTTATTGACCCTGTCTGTACAGTATATAGCACTTAATAATTTGCAGCCACATGATTAGCTGTTTGGAGCAGCAGCCTATTTGCATTAATGAGCAGGTGTATCTATTGAAAGGGCCACTCCTTATGCCTTCAGGCTAAATAAATGCTGATCTGCAGCCAGGGGACTGGACACAAGAGGTATTAAGTTTTCTGGGCTTGCAAATGTAATAAAACTGTACATCCATTTTCCAACCACTTATCATTGTCATGGCAGTGGTTGGCCTGGATCCAGGCAACATGGAACAGGGGTTCACCTTAGACAGGATGCCAGACCATAGCAGACGGTGTAGATCATTTTTATCAAACTTCTCAGGGACTAAATGTACAGATGCTGACTTTGCCTGGACCCTACAGCTCTGACTTCCCTAGTAACCTCAAAGAGAGCTGTCAAGTTGGCTAGAACAATAATGCGAGTGGTATTTCTGTCCATGTACTTTCACAACAAACACCCGCGAGGGTAATATTTAATATCGGTAACGTTAACTCGGAGAAATATCTAATATTGGTAACGTTATCGTGGGGTAATATCTAATATCGGTAACGTTAACGCGGAGTAATAACTAATATCGGTAACGTTAATGTGGAGTAATATCTAATATCGGTAACGTTAACTCGGAAAAGGACAGTTGCTCCTGAGCTTTGCTCGTTCGCCAGTCAGGGCTGGATGGATATTTCCCACTTTTTTCCCACTCCGGCAGTTGCTGCTTTAAGAGAGTTTTTCGGTCTCCCAAGAGCAACTGCGCTTTATTTTGGTTAAACGTGATTCAGTAGGGAGTTATTCTCTGGTAAGTAATTGTTAATTTGTTTATTTTAAAAGTGTAACTTCTAAGGTTATCTCTGGACCCAGATGGCATCTTACCTATAGATTTAAAAGAGATGAGGGATGTTATTAGCCAACCTTTAACTTTACTATTTCTGAAATCCCTATCTACTGGTTTGGTACCTTCTGATTGGAAGCATGCTAGTATAACACCCATATTCAAAACAGGGGATAGAAGCAATCCAGCAAACTATAGGCCAAAATTGTAGATTACCTGGATTCAAATAACACTCTGAGAGATAGCCAACATGGATTTAAGAGAGGTATGTCTTGTTTAACTATTCTATTTGAGTTCTTTGAGGAAGCTACAAGTGAAATTGATCATAAAAAGGCTTATGATGTGATCTACTTAGATTTCCAGAAAGCCTTTGATGTTGCCCCCCACAAACAGCTCTTGCTAAGCTCAAAGCTGCAGGGATTTTAGGAACTATAGCAGCTTGGATCGAAAACTGGTTAACAGACAGGAAGCAACAGGTAATTATTAGAGGCACAATGTCGCAGTGTGCCTGTGTTCATAGTGAGGTACCACAGGGTTCAATTTTTGGACCACCATTGTTCCTAATTCACAATAATGATATTGACGCCAATACATACAGTAAACTGGTTATATTTGCAGACGACACCAAGGTGGGTGGTGTAGCAGATACTAAACTAGCAGCACAGAGGCTACAATGGGATCTTGATTTAATTAGCAACTGAGCTGATACCTGACAGATGAAATTTAACATAGATAAATGTAAGGTAATCCATGCAGGGAGCAGAAATATAAAGTACAGTATATTTTATGGGTTCCACTGAAATACAGATAGCTGATTATGAAAAAGACACTGGTGTGTATGTTGTCACCACTTTCACCATTGTGGGGAAGCAGTTCAAATGGCCAATAGGATGTTGAGTTACATCTCTTAGTGTATGGAGTTTAAGTCAAGGGAGTTGATACTACGATTATAAAATTCCTTGGTAAGACCCCACCTAGAAAATTGTGTGCAGGTTTGGTCACCATACCTTATCAAGGACATTGCTGCCTTGGAAAAGGTTCAATGTAGCGCTACAAGAATGATTCCTGGTCTTAGAGGAATGTGTTATGAGGAGAAGTTAGCTGAGCTGAGTCTGTTCAGCCTCAAGCAAAAGAGACTAAGGGGGGACATGATCCAGGTATATAAGATCCTAACAGGTCTGGATGCTGTTCAGCCAAATGGCTAGTTTAACATTAGTTTAAATACTAGAACTCGTGGCCATAGGTGGAAATTAGCAGGAGAACATTTTTAACATTTTATTTTGAGAAAGCACTTCTTTACACAGCATGTAGTTAGAGTATGGACTAGTCTTCCTGCTAGCGTAGTGCAAGCTAAAACCCTGGGTTCCTCTAAATCAGAGCTAGATAAGATTTTAACAACTCTGAGCTATTAGTTAAGTTCTCTCCAAAAGAGCTTGATGGGCCGAATAGCCTACTCTCGTTTGTAAATTTCTTATGTTGTTATGTAAGACTGGACTACCTCTCTACCACTCCTGTTACCTTTCTCCTAGGCCCAGGTCACACAAAGTAATGCAGAAACACTGTTTTATATGACTGTGGGTGGTTTGCACACATCTGGTCTCATATTAATGATCTCAGTCATAAAGCAGTATGTAATATTAGTATAAACATAGAAATAAAGGCCAAAATTGCCCTGCTGAAGGCTCTGCCCCTTTGGTGCCCAAAGAACTTTGATTAATTTTGCCACTCGCCATCTGGCTGAATATAGGCAATAAGCAGTTGGAAGATAAATGGCTGGATGTTCCATTGTTATGTTGCCAATTTTTATACCTGGGTTTAGATCAGGTTATTAATCTATTCAAAGGGACTCCTTCACTTTGCCTGTTATTCAAAGGAGGATCCGCAAGATAGACTGGGAGGTGTTCTGTAGCCTGAGCTCCTGCACGGTGTTGTATGTTTAGTATCTGTAATCAGATCTCTCTCATACTTACTGTGTGTATCTTCTGCTTTGTGCGTATAACTGACACTCATTATATTGTTTGCATGCTTTGAATAGTTATGGAGGAAAATGTTTCTTATAGTATTAATAAGAACTTGCATTGCTTTTTAAGTGGCGCACAGTAAAGATCCTATTTACAGAACAATGTCTATTGACAATGTGCTTACAAGAAAAAGGGGTTTAAATAAGCAGCATCTCACTTTAGATTCTGCCAGATGTGCTATTAATGTGGTGAGTGAGCTAAATTGCCACCTAGTTTGAGCTGTGTTGTAATTAGCACTGCTGAACTAGTCCCTGGAAGACAACTTGTTTGCAAGACACAAATAACACTACAGAAGCATCTTGAATTTTATTGGTGCTAAAAATAACAAAACATTTCTTTTTTTCCACTCATAATGGCCAGGATTGTAAATAAGTATCACATTTAATTCCACATTCAATCATGAATTAAGCAACTTTATAGTTATACAGTAATTATCATTCAAAAGTGATGTATTTAATTTCACAATATTTATAATAATTTTTTCTACTTTACCGCTCAGGTGGGTAATGACAGTGAAACCTGGAAGAGTGTGATTGGGAGGAATGGCCTGCCCAGTCTGAACTCGAGTGGTGCTCTGCTATTGGACTTCTGTGTTAACCACAGTTTCACCATAACAAACATAATGTTTAAACGTAAGAATGTTCATAACTGCACCTGGAAACAGAGCATCCAAATCCACAGTTTGATTATTGATTCCTATCATCAGACCTATGTTGAACATGTTTTGGACACTCGGGTGAATAGACGAGGTGAGCTGTCAACTGATCACCACCTGGTGGTGAGTTAGATCAGATGGCAGGGAAGGATGCCAGACAGAACACATACTGTAGTCAGGGTGTGCTGGGAGCGTCTGGTAGAGGCCTCTGTCCAGGAGATCTTCAACTCATACCTTCAGCAGAACTTCTCTTGCATCCCAAGGGAAGCTAGGGACATTGAGCCTGAATGGGCTATGTTTTGGACCTCCATTGCTGAGGCAGCTGTGCCCAGTTGTGGCCATATAGTTCTTGGTACCTGCTGCGGTGGCAATTCCCAGTGGTGGCCACCAGCAGGAAAGGGCGCTGTCAAGCTGTAGAAGGTCAAACTGCTGACTTTCTGATCACAAGCACAAAGGCTTTGCCTGCTGAGCAACACACCTCCCATAGCTAAATGATTGGATAGCTGGAAGCCAATAGTTTGAAAATAAGAAAAAAACAGACCAATGTGGTGATGTCATACAATAAAGATTAAGATAATAGTGAAACACAGTCCCCACCTTTGTTGTCCCAGGGACACGTTGAACTCTGGAAAATCAGGATATCCTGAAAGGGACAATACATTGTTTTCCAAGTAAGTGTTGGAAGTGCTGATTCTCATCCCTGCATGCCGCTTCACCTTTGGCATTGAATTTCTCAGGGGTATACTGTAGGGAAAAAAGTACACCATCAGCTGCAAATAGTGTGGATGTCAAAGTAAGAGCGTGAGTGTGAAGGCTGAAAAGGTTGGTTTAGCAAAGCAATAGCACAGCGCTACATAAAATATTGCACACAACATAATGGGAGACATGTCAGAGTTCAAAAGAGGACAAGTTGTTGGTGCACATCTCATTGGTGCATCTGTGACCAGGACATCTTTGTGGTGAATCAGGAGCCACAGTATCCTGGGTAATGTCAGCATACCACCATGAAGAATGGATCAAATCCAACAGGAGTAACTGTGGCAGAAGTTTTCTTACAGGGATATCTGGAAACTAACCTGGATTGTATCCAAAAAGCATAAAACCACAACATTCATGATCTTTATCTTTATCTAGTTGTCTCCCCATAGCAGCTATAACAGCAATCCACAAGACATTGGCTTGTGTCTGGGAATTTTTGCCCATTCATCCAGAAGACCATTTGTGAGGTCAGGCACTGATGTTGGACATGAAGGCCTAGCTGACAATCTCTGGTCTAGTTCATCCCAAAGGTGTTTGATGGGGTTGAGATCAAGGCTCTGTGTGGGCCAATCAAGTACCACACCATAGTCATCCAACTATGTCTTTATGGACCTTGCTTTGTGCACTGGGGTGCAGTCATGCCGGAACGGAATGGGCCTTCCCAAAATTGTTCCCGCAATAGGAAGCATAGAAATGTCTAAAATGTTATGCTGAAGCATTAAGAGTTCCCTTCACTGGGACTACAGGGCTTAGCCCAACCCCTGAAAAACAACCCCATACCATTATCCCATCCTCCGCCAAACTTTACAGTTGCAGTCAGGCAGGTAATGTTCTCCTGGCATCCTCCAAGCTCAGACTCACCAGTGGCGGCATGTTTGACTCCCCTCCATTTGACGTTTGCCATTGTGCGTAATGACTGAGGCTCGCATGCAGTTACATGCCCATTCTAAGATGCTCCCGGCACTGGGGTTAATGCCAGAGGAAGTTTTGAACTCTGCAGTTGTTGAGTCATCAGAGTGTTGTCAACTTTTTCTGCACTTAAGTGCTTCCACTTTGCAATACCAGTGACAGTTCACCATGGAATAACTAACAGGGAAGAAATTTCCCAAACTGACTTATTGCAAGGTTGGCATCCTATGATAGCAGTATGCTTAAATTAACCAAACTCTTCAGAAGAACTCATCCTTGTGTTTGTAAACCTAACTGCATGGCCAGGTAATTCATTTTATACACCTGTGGCAGTGGGTCTGAATGAAACACCAGAATTCAGTGATTAAGAGGTGTATCTCAATACTCTTGCCCATATAGTGTATATATACATGAAATTTAAA
>JAODUD010000040.1:14008845-14024246 GCA_026784285.1 Stomatorhinus walkeri | reverse complement strand
CCTATATGATATATTTAATTGAAATTTTTTATCGTAACAACCAACGATTTATACAGGAAAATCATGAACATTGACAATGTTGCCCAAACTTACGCACCGCACTGTATATATATATACTGTGCTTTACCTTAGAAAACAAAAAACAATACTGACCAGAGAAAAAGTGGCAAGTTTGATTTTTGAAAGCAAATGGCCACAATCTCTTGCCAGCTACTAATGTACCCATACAATTTTAAACGTACACCAGAGGGGCAAAAAGTGAAAGTCAACAGAATTTAATAAGATAAAAAAGTGCCTTAAAGTAAGAAGTATATAAGGTCAAAGTAACTTTTCCTTCAATGTCCTCTATCCCTGCGCTGTGATTTTACACATCATCAGCTTCGGGTGGAGGCAGATATGCAGACATCCCTTTATCTTAAAAAGGTTGAATAGTGAATTTAATTATTCAGAATGGAGAGGTAGAATATGTGTCACTAGAGAAAGGCAGGCTGCAAAAACAGCACTGTCGGAGAATTAATCAGGTTTCTGAACACTCAGCACAATCTTGCGTGGCAGGGAAATGAGATGGAAACCCGACAGAGAATGGAGTGTTGACATTTGCTCTCCATTACACTTTAATATTTTCTTATTCATTTTTGCCTAGATGTTCCTGCATAAAGAATTTCATGTGGATGCTATATACATTTTGGGAAATGTCCACTCAAATTATATATTCATTTAGAGTTTAACCTGGGGGTTCGTGGCTGATTTGAGATGGTTCTGCTTTATTAAACGGCTCCATTTAATGCCATGGTAAATTGTCACATTTAGTCCAAGGCCATATTAAAGCAGTGGGAAACCAGCAGTTTCCTTAGAGGGAGCACTAAAGGACACGTCAACAATATATGTCTCTGTTTGGACCTATCCCTGATACCTTCGCCTAAGCGCTGTTGTTCTGTCTACGTATGTTCTCTCTTGTCATTACCATTGAAGATATTAATGATTCTATGTACAAACTTTAAGGGCAAGTCAAGTGACATTTTTACAGTTTTAGGCCATTCTGTTTTGATTAAATGGACATTTTTTCTATGTGAAAATTATGTGTATTTTATCTTATTTTAATGAAGCTATTCAGGTTAATAACTCTTGTCAGAAGTACGACAGATGGGCATCTTCCTACTGTCAGCTGTTTGTGGGACGCCATGCTACACTGCCTCTGGACAACATTAATTAATTTTAATAAAGAGCCCCTTCAAGCTGATACCTATTTCTGTATCACAGCATTGCAACTGTGAGGTGGTACGTAAGGAGATTACAGCAAGCAGCTGGACCTGGCTGGTCTTGTGCACCATCTTGTCAGTTGATCAGCAGCTCATGCCTAAAAATGCCATATGTAATAAAATGCATGTAAGTCTTGGCATGATTGGTAAAGATCAACAGTAAAATTGGTATTTTCATAGAGGGTATATGCAGCAATATGGCTGCACTTCAGGACAAAGCAGAGAGATGGGAAATATGTGTCAAATGGAAAGTGCATATTTTTTTGGCTCTTACTCATTTCTCTGCTGAGAACATTGGGATATCACATTTAGTGTACTTAGTATGTTAAACCAAGCTTCCTTCCTGGGAAGTTATTTATATAAAGATTTAAAGGTTTATTAGATAATGCAGAAATGTTTTATGAGTTTTTTTCCCAGTTAATAAAAGAAACATCTTCTTACGCATCCAGCATATCCTACTAAAACACGGCCTGTCCCTGACAGGTCCAGTCTACTTTCTGAAAGAGCCCGTCTTCCCCTGCCTGTTGCGTAATGTTGCTGCCTTGGACCTGGATTCAAATGCAAGGGTTCAAAGTTTGATCTTTTTGCAGCTCAGGGGAGGTGGAGCTCAGTGGTGCTGAACCACCACATCTTCTGGGCGTTAGCTGCACTTGCCAGCCTAGCAAAAAAAAAAAAAAAAACTGGTTATATTGGCTTCAGTCAGAAATTTACCATTATATTATTTATTTTCTTAGCTGAGCATACAGATACACACAATTCCAATTTATACAGTTTGCAGTGTTGCAGTCTTTTCCTTTAACTACATCTATCTTCCATGTATATAGTCACAGTGATGTTGACATCACAGTGAGGTCCCAGTGATGTCACAGTGAGCCCAGATCCCATCATAGGGCACAGGTCATACACAAGTTACTTACACAACGTATTGTATAGTATTTAGAAATCAAGCTTTTAGAAGGCAGGAGGAAACTCACAGAAAGGTCGTATAATGAGGAGGCACACACACCTGGGGGTGAAAGTTTATTGGACTCACATCCCTGAAGATATGAGGCCACAATGCTGCCCACTGAACCACCACATTATTATTGTTTCTGGTTATTTTTTATTTAACTCATTTAGGTTTAGGTCCTGTGACTCAACTCGAAAACCCTTTGGTCACTAGTCCAGACCCTTATTCATTATGCATTTGTTTACAGTCATAATATTGCCTTCTGAACGAGGATTTGCGATTTTTTTTCTCCTCCAAGCAAGACCGAGTCATACAGCATATTTAAATCCAAGATTTTAAGAAAAATGTGGTTTAATGTGGTAATGAGCTTAGGCAATACGCATGCATATAAACACTGTCACAGACAGAAACTGGCTTTAACAAATTAAAGAATTTATGACACTTGTGTTATTTTTGTTCCAGTTATTCATCCCTAAAGCCCATCAAGGGTGTGCCAAGTAACAGTGATACCTTCAGGTTCCATCATCAGTGTCTGTTGGGGAATCTTAACATCTTATAATTTGTTTTTTTTTTCTCTCTCTCACGTCAAAAGGTTTCACATTTTATGGCTATATGTCGGTAGGCAACAGTCAAATATAGTATAAACACCTGCAGCAACTGCTTCTGCTTTGGTGAAGTACTGCAGTATCTATTTTTACCTCAGTGGGCATTTCAGGTACACTTCACCTCATCATCTCATCACTGCAAAATTGATGGACCGCATGTGGAAATCATACGTATATGATTCTTTACAGTGTTACATTACAACATAGTTTCAGGCCCAAACTGGGTGGATACATCTATGGAGTTTGCATGTTCTCCCCGTGTCGTCGTGGGGTTTCCTCAGGGTTTTCAGGTTTTTCCCCACAGTCCCAAGACATGCTAAGATGAATTTGAAGTTTCAAAATTGTCCTTAAGTGTGAATGCATGTATGAATGACGTGTGTACCCTGCGACGGGTTGGTACCATATCCTGGCCTGATTTCCTCCCATTTATTCAGGATAGGCTCTGTACCCCCACAACCCTGTATAGGACAAGTGGTATAGAGATGAATGAATGAATGAATGAATGAATCCTTGTCAGCCAAGCAGTACTAAAAATCTGTAATTTTTTTTTTTGAACCATGCTATGTGTTTTGGGGCCAAATGGGTTTGCAGCTCCTGGCTTTTAAAGGGGCTCTGTCAGGTCATTTAACCCCCGTGCTGCGTAGCGAAAGGACACAATGTAATGTTTCATTGACCTTGCCGTTTTATGTTCCTGTCTCTGAAGTATGGTCATGTGGTTCATCCCTACACAGATGGCTCTTGTTTGTGCAGCTCTCCAATTTAACCCAACCGTGGGACACCCTGCTTCTGGGTACGCTAGAAGCAATCAACTAGGGGCTGGTGCACGAAACGAATTTAATGACTTGGTGCCGCTGACCTCGATTCTTGCTATTCTGTGAATGTATTGAGGAGCTGCATGCCATTCCATGCGATGAAAAGGCAGACTAACATCGACATATTCAGTAAAACATACTAGAGAAAAGGTGCTGCCGTCTGATGGTGTACTGCAATATAATGACAAATAACGAGAAGAGATTATTACTATGCTGTGGATGCATCTGTAATACATATATGGGTATATACTGTACATATACAAATAACTGACAATATGCACCATTACTTTTCCTTATGAAGCAATTTACTTAAAGAGATGCCACATATAGCAGCAGTATCAATTTTAACAGTATATATGACTTTAGTCTTAGTCTTCTGACAAAAATGTATTTAGTTTTAGTCATATTTTAGTTATCTATTTTTTTAGTTTTGATAGAATAAAATTACACTATATTCAGTGGACTAAATCTACAGTACATGCAGTCAATGAAACCAACAGATTTAGTCATCGTCTAATACATAATTTTCATATTTCTTTAAATATTTTATTTTCTGTATACACACAGTTTCACTTAACAACCCCACTCTGTTACTTTACGTGGTCAGCCACTTTGTGGCTGAATTTGTTCTTCCTAAACGCTTGCACTTTGCAATAATAGCACTTACTGTCAACCGTGGCATATCTAGCAGGAAGGAAATCTCAGAAACTGACTTACGATGCTTAATTCTTCAGAAGCTCTTCAGAATGACACATTCTTTCACAAATATTTGTAAACCTGACTGCTTGGCTGTGACAATGGTCTTAATGGAACACTTGAATTCAATGGCTAAAAGTTGTGTCCCAATACTTTTGTCCAGTGACGAATAAGGAAAACCAGCAGTGCATACAGTGGGTACGGAAAGTATTCAGACTCACTTCAATTTTTCACTCTTTGTTGTATTGCAGCCATTTGCTGAAATCATTTTAATTAATTTTTCCCTCATTAATGTACACACAGAACCCCATATTGACAGACAAAAAAAGAATTTTTGAAATTCTTGCAGATTTATTAAAAAAGAAAAACTGAAATATCACATGGTCCTAATTCCAGACCCTTTGCTCAGTATTTAGTAGAAGTATGTTACGTCTCAGTGTATTTCCGGGGCTTTGCTCTGTGACTGTGTGTTGTGTTGCAGGACATTCCAGTGACAGCGTCGGTTAATTGTTCCTGTTCCTGCCATCAGTGATTGGGTGCACGGCACTATTTAAGGGGTGCTGTTCCCTTGAGAGAGGATGCTGTGCTCTTCCATTAACAGTAGGAAATAGGGGTGACGCAGAGTCTATGGAGAGGTCTGCAAGATATCACAAATTGTAGACTACCCCCCACTGCAAACAAACAAACTGCTCTGATGACCAGGAATCAGGAAAACACCAGGTCCATACTGTGTCTTCACCTCCTGTCGTAAAGCTGGTGCTGACCAATTGGCTGTAGTCTTTACGCAGATCTTCAACAGATCTATGAAGCTGTGTGAAGCCCCTCCTGCACTGTAAACCATAACACTTGTTCTTTCTTAAAATATATCAGTGTCCTTTACTTATATGTCATTATCCTGTTAATTTAACTAATATGATTGGCACCCCAGAACAAAGGAGAGCAGAAACACCATCGGGAGCAGAGATACCATCACGCGCAGAAAGACCTTCATCATGGAGCAGAAATACCGCTGAGAGCTGAGGTTCGAAGCTGAGCAGAGAAATACCACCGAGTAACTTGCCATATGACGTTAGGGTCAGGTTTCAACAAACCGGCTTGCTTTGCAGAACAGTATTTTTCCCTTTTAAGGTTATTCAGTTAAATTCGGTCATTGCATTTCCATAATTACATTGTTCGTTTTATTCAATTATCTTTGTATGGTTGTTTGTGTTAAGTGTAATGTCTGTCTTATGTTAGTTGTATTGATAGGAATAAATGCATGTTTTGTTACACAACTTCAGCCTCCATTCATTGAATGCTCACAATAGTGCCTGCCTCTGTGTGATCTTACTACATGCTCTGCAACCTGGATCGGCGACAAGGGTGGTTGAGATGGTTGAAACTCCTGTGTCAGTGTGTCCGGACTCTAGCAAGCATGGGGATGTTTCCCTCATGGTAGGGACAAACTCTTCCATAGTGAAGACTGATGGAGATTTGTAGGAAAAGGGAGGTGAAGACTTCTTACAAAAACAAAGTGGTTCTCTGAGTGACATTTGACCATCATTTAATTTTGGTGATTCACCAGTATTTGAAGAATGGACGCAGAGGTTAATTGCCAGAATGATGGAAAGGAAAGACATATTTTCGCTCGGCAAGTTTAATGTTGGACGTTTCGTCATTTTTGGCAAGAGCTTGAAGGAACATGAGAAGAGGCTGGTGAAGGTGCTGGACAGGTTTATGGAAGAAAGTTTTGCAGAACCTCTGTAAGTTATGTGGGGCATATTGTTTCTCAGAGTGGGATTGCTATGGATCCAGGAAAGATAGAAGCTGTAAGAAGGTGGCCTAAGCCTGAAGGTTGTTCCTTGGATTTTGTGGATATTCCAGGCGATTTGTCAAAGATTTTGCAAAAGTTTGTCATCCGTTGAACCAGCTTCTACAAGGCTGTATCACCAAGAGAAGGCCAAGTGGGCATGATAGTCAAAGGCACTATGCACACATAGAGCCATTTGGATACCATTGGGATGACAGTTGTCCACAGGCAACCGAAGCTCTAAAGGCAAGCCTTACTGCAGCACCCATGTTAGCTTTTGCTGATCCTCCTTTACATACTGCATGTGGATGCAAGCAGAGAGGTGCTTGAGGGAGTCCTCTATCAAGATCATGGGAATGACCATGGTTTTGGTCCCATTCTGGGAGTAATTACCTAACACACAAGCTACGTGATTATTTGTATGAGGCTGTAACTTTACAAAATGGTTTGCTTACAAATCCTGAGAGGGGCGTGATGAGATCTGTAATATCAGAATGGTGTTGTGACCAGGATGACTCTGATGCACTAGAGGTTGCAAGTGTAGACTTTGTGCAAAGCTCCCAGATGGAGGTACCTGCGGAGGAGTCCCCTGCTTAGTTCAAGTGATCCCCTACAATGTGCAGGTGAGTCCTATGATGGGTGTACACAAGTAGCAGAGGTAGAGGCCCTAGCATCCTCTGGATATGAATCTGAGGAGCAGTCAGACAGACTCGTTAAATGGACCGCAGCTGTAGTTAAATATATATCGACATTGATTGTCGGGAGAGGGCGCCCTAAGAGTTCATAGGTAGGGGACATGGGAGAGTGTAGCACCCTATAGAAATGGACGGCAATGTTACAGGGAAAAGTAGGGAATTTTTACACTTTGTGTTAATATTGTGGGGTGGTGTTCATATTATGAGAGATTTTTTTTTTCGACCCCAATGTTTTTCTATGGGTAAAATGCTGGCAAACAGATTACTTGAGATGTTTCTTTTCTTTACACTGGAGTTTATGCATCAACTGTATTAGTGTAGCATTCTTGTTCAACAAAGTTATGTTGATACGATATGAATGTTATTTCCATGATGGAAACTATAATGGAGTGGGATTTTTTTTTTAAATTTGGTCAAAAGCATCTGTGAGGAAAAAGTCCCGAGAAAAGAGAAGCTTGGGGCGTCTGTATGGCGGGAAACACGAGGGAGAGAAGAAGAGAGCGCGGGGTGTCTGACGGCTCGTGTGGGATTCTTCTCTGAGGACAAAGCAGAGGAAAGTTGCGTAACACCACGAACTGGTCTGATTTTGGATTCAGACTGCAGCCTTCGTTAATCTGAGCTTCACAGGGGTTTTGCGCGGTTGCCAGACGGTCACGGGGAGCAGAGTGAAATTAAACTGTGCCAGCTGTGGCAGCTAGCATGGATCGGAGGTAAGACCAGCAAAATTAAACTGCGCCATCAGCCGAAGCTAGCCAGACCTCAGCCAGCTTTGGACCTAAATCCTGTCCGGAGTAGTAGGTCATTCAGCTAACTGGACTTGGTTTTTTCATTGCCCTGGATGTGTGAGTAGTAAGACCTCCGACGTGCACCAACTCGCCGGCATACAGTGTGTGACTCAGCACAAAACCTGGGTGCTTTGTTTCTTTTCCTTTGATCGATTGTCTGTTTTTTGTGGGGTTTCTCCATGAGGGAGAACATTGCAGGTAAACATACACAATATGTGCCTTGGTTTTTTTATTTTTGATTGCTTAGAATTGGATATGAAGGCCCGAGCCACCTGAGCCAGCGTTTCTTTTTTTTTTTTTTTGAGAGGGGGAAGTTTGCACTAGTTATTAGTGTTAACGTGTGTGTGTGTGTTTATAGCCACTGGAGAGACGCACACTATTAACACCAGAGGGAGGACTGAAAGGATTGAACAATTTCTTGTGCCTTACACATCACCCAAAACAGACATGGTAATGAATATTGCATTGTTGATATTTGAATATGCTCATTTGATTAATAATATATACCATAATAATTCAAGCAGAACTGCATATAATCAGGCATAGGGGCCAGCTAAAAGAGAAATATCCATTTCATTTTGCTTGACGTCAAGTTATAGATAGGTTTGTGATGTATGCTTGTTTGTTCAAATTAAAGTTTTTCTAAGATACTAAACTTGTGGATTCAGGAAGGTGGCACTGCTAACTAATTGCCCATTGGTGCAATTAAATTGTCAGCTTCTCTCTGTTACATGTAGTGAATTATAGCAGCAGAATTTCATAATTGTAAACAATACGAAAAACGAAAAGATTTTATTTGTTTTTGTTTGTTCACTTTTGTCCAAAACAACAAACAAGTGAGGCAGATAGTCTCTTCTTTAGCTCTTAAGGAGTCAGCTTAGGTATAAGTGCTGCTCTCCAAGGCTTCCAGTGACTGACCAGTAACAAGTGCCGGGAATATGAGCTTTAAAAAACAGAACCCGAGATGCGAGCATCACTAACAATACAGATATCATGGGTTCATATCCCAGGGAGTATGCATATATTATAACCTTCCCCTCTACTATAGGTCACTTCCAGTGTTAGAGAAGTATTAAAGAAACAGCATCTGTTACTAATATCCATTGATTCATACAAACCACCAGAATTGACAATAACATTTCACTATCCCTTTTTACATCTAATGGGAAAAAAAAATTATAAAACTCCTTGAATGGTTAATATATAATATTAATTTAAAATATCATCCATCGATTCACCGACCCATCTTTTTAAACCAGTCGGGATTAAGAATATCACATATACAATTTAAAGTGGGTAAATTTGATTGCAATTCCAAATTAGTCCACGAGATGGAAACATATATAACTGTCTGTGTCATTTTGCTATTTAACCACAAGATGGAAGCAACGTTTGGCCGAAAAAAACGGAATCCTCAAGATCCTGACGGTAATATCCCTAATTATGATCTAATCTCTAATTATTTCATAAATATACAACCTTAGAGGTCATACTAATTTCCCAAAACATGTAGCAGCATTACCAAATTATATAACAGCATAATTATTAGAAAAACGCTAAGAAAATATGTAATTGTTTTGTAATTACCTTATTATAAGAAATGGATGTCATGCAAGTAAACACTGCCTCTGGGTCACTTACTATTTCATTCTTTTATTTGATTTTTTTTGCCAAATATGGCAATAAGATTTAATAAGAAGTCTGTATATTTAAGGCCCTAAGGAAGTTCAATTTCAGATGTAAAAAACTTCATAATAGGCACATTTACAGCTGCATTACATGTGTTGGCATGTTTTAGTTATTACCGCTTCACTTAGTCATAGCAACTGTTTTGCATTTTTTTAACTCTCAGGATGAAATTACCTGTATATACCTGTATACCTATATGTCAAAAGTACTGGCACAACAGCTTAACTAACATCTCATTCCAATACCAAGGTCATAGGTATGAAGCCTTTTGCCGCTTTAATAGCCTCTACTCTTCTGGCAAGCCTTTCCATTAGATGTTGGAACATTGCTGATGGGATTTGTTGCCGTTCAGGTTGGGTATTGACATTGGGTGATCAGGGGCCTGTACTATGAAGCGGGGTTACTGGCTTATCGGGTAACTTGTCAGATTTAAGGTACCACAGTTTAAATGGACTTCATATACGTTCACTTACGTTTTGCCCAGACTACCTTAAATCCGACAAGTTGCCCCAATAAGCCAGTAACCCCGCTTCATAGTACAGGCCCCTGATCACCCAATGTCAATACCCAAACTGAACGACAACAAATCCCATCAGCAATGTTCCAACATATGACACATGCATATAGATAAGTATGCCCTTTTAATGAAATGGTGAGGCATTAGATGCCCAACATATAATAAGTGCTTTAAAATATATGCACAGCTTTTAAAAAAATTTAAATACCATTCTATATATATATATATATGTATTTTTTTATATTTGCATTTTAAATTCTGGTTTAGTCCTGGTTCTGCTAGCAGAAGGCTACACTGCATGGCAGACTGATTCCAGGCTCAAAGCTTCTAAGACAGCAGTACATGAGAACAAGGTGAAGCAGGAGACACTGGGAGTGACCAGAAACCAGCCAGCTAGAGCGCAGAAGCGGCTTTGAATGTAAGAGATGAACGTCAACTTATCCGGCAGGGCCTCATAAATCAAAGAATGACCTCAAGTGAGCTTCAAAAAGAATGGGTAACATTAAGTATTGTGAAGTGCACTGTTAAACCAATTCATAACAGGCTCCTAGAAGCATGACTGAAGACCCATAAAGCAGGGAAGAAGCCCTTCATTAGTGAGAGGCAGGGAAGAGCCAGGCTGGAGTAAAACATGTATTTTACACAAGTGCATAACCATAAATTGAGAAATTAGTGAAACAAAATTTTGCTGTGGTCTCTTAATTTTTTCCAGAGCTGTATAAAGAAATGCAGTATGATCCTGCTAGGAGCAGACAAATGACAGCATGGAAAAAATGTCTGTTTCTCAAACACTATTTCCATAACTTCCAGTACAGGATGATGGTGAGCCTGGTGAAGGACCCAAGATGCACCATTGATGAGAGATGAACTCTACCCAGGATGCCATTCAAGTGAGTGAGGTTCTGGATTAGGCCACCGTGCCTGAGACGGAAGGTCATTGGTTCATATCCTAGTGATTCCCTTGAGCAAGGCCCTTAACCCCAATTGCTCTAAGGGTGTTGGCAAAGCCTGCTGTCTAACCCCAGAACTTGCTGTCACTGGTTTATGTACCCATGTGTCTCTTAGAAAGCAAGATTCAATAGGAGAAAACCCAGTTTCCCCACAATGGTGAATGAAATCACTATTCTTAGCTGACCCTAACTCATACAGTTACACCTACATTCCTGCACCATGGGATATTTCAAGATGTCCATTCACCTAACTGTATGTCTTGGGACCAGGGAAGGAAACTTGGAAACCCACACAGATACAGAAAGGAGATACAAATTGCACATACACACTGAGATGGGGCAGAAATAAAACCACCATTGCTGCAGATGCCAGCCTTCTGTCTTCGCCCACTTTGATGGCTCACCAGAGATTTTGAATACATTTCAAGTTGATTTTCTGATCACATACACTGTATATGCACATAAATAAATAAGCACTAACTAAACAAAAATGCTGTGCACATTGTGGGCTCCCAGTGATGATTGTTTACAAATTTAAATTTCACTCGAAGGAATGTTTTTACATGTTACGGTTCAGTGTGAAATTGATGGTTTTGAATTGTTTGTGTGCTTGTTGTTTAGAGAGTGCAGTGAGCTGTAGCCCCACAATGACCTGTAGAAAATGAGCCATTCCAAGATGGGAGAATGAGAATCTTTGTTGTAGTTGAACACTACAATTGAAAGTATTGCCACCCATATATAGAAAGTATATTTATTTGCTGGTAGCACAGTGGCTGTGACTGAATTCAGGGGCTGCATCCTTTTAAGGCTGCACTCGAAGACCAAGTGTGTCACATCGGCGCGACAAAGCTTCCCCGTTTCAAAGGCTCTTTCAATTGTAGCCGAGAAATCCATCGTCCTATTCCCACAGTGCGAAGGATGCACCCGGTGGATCCATCGCAGCCCAACATATCCCAGGATTCATTGCACTGATTTTTAGAGAACTTTCAAAGGAAGCAGCCTACAAAGGCTACGCAGAACATGTCCTTCGAAAGATGTAGCCCCTGAATTGGGACACCGCCAGTGCCGTACACCTCTGCGGTTGAAGGTTTGAATACTCCCTGTGAGTGTGGAATGTGCATGGTCTCCCCATGTTATATGAGCTTTGTTCAACAGCCCTAAGTCTACTTGGTATCATTAAGTTACTCGTATTGTTTGAATACAAGTGCTCTCTGATGGACAGGCATG
Organism: Stomatorhinus walkeri; assembly: GCA_026784285.1. Taxonomy (NCBI): domain Eukaryota; kingdom Metazoa; phylum Chordata; class Actinopteri; order Osteoglossiformes; family Mormyridae; genus Stomatorhinus; species Stomatorhinus walkeri. Next base: position 14,012,273 of record JAODUD010000040.1, on the reverse strand, counting down.
CTGTTGATAGTGTACCCCAGCGTTGTGCTTGGCTGGAAGATGGATCAATAAATTATTCCACATACACCCAAGTGATTGTACTGCTGATACCACAAAGACACTCAAGCATTAAGTCCTTACTTCTCACAAAGAGTACACTGATTAGGAATACTTGAATACTTGACTGAAGTACTGAAACTCACATTTCTGATCCCCAGTCCTTATCTATAACAAAAAAAAAACTTCGTTTTAAGATATTTTCTCAATAGGCCACCTCTACACTAGAATCGATAATCAGTTTCAATTCATGTTCAGTATTATTGCCATATTTAGTCATCTGTCTAAAAACACTCAATAACATAAATAGGATAGGAATAAAGAACATAATTATTGAAACATTCAAAGTAGGTTTTACCCATAAGACTAAAGTCATATTTTATTAAATAATCAGAAAGGAAAAATATCTGAATAATACTTTAGCATATCATATTCTGGTAAGAACAGGCTACACTGCAAACGAGGACTGGCTGATAGAACTAACAAGCATTTTTTTCCATCAGGAATTTTATTTTGTCTAATTTAAAAAGGGACATTTAAGGAATAACTAGACAATGTGGCTCAGGAACACTTCACATTCAGCCCATAACGATATAATTTTTGTCACGTAGGAAATTACAAATTGGCAGAAGTGAAACAAGATGCAAGATTTTGCAGTTTGTGTTTCCTGCGCACCTTTTTGTTACAATGGGAACACAGTGCAGTGCTGTGTTTCCTTGTTAGCACAGATATGAGTAAAGTAACTATTAAAAGTCAAGCTAATCCTCAGAATATGTTACAGATTTCATTCATGTATGATATATGCAAGATTTTCTTGACTCCTAAGCAAATCCTGTTTTGTGCCAAAAAATATTTTTCCATTTAAAGACCTGCTTCATGAAAACTTGATGATACTGCATTTATAGTGACATCTAGGATGTTGTCCTGCCTTGTGCCCTATGTTGGCTGGGAGGAATAGCACCCCCCTCCTGCCCATTACACTGTACTGGATAAAATGTCAAAAAAGATTGATGGTCGATTAAAGAAAAGTGTGTGTGTGTATGTGTATGTGTGTTCTCATTAGCAAATCGACAGTAAAATTGCTTCGAAATCACAAACCTGACACACATTTGTTGCTAATTTGCCCTTCTCCTTTACATTGCCAGCATGTAGCACTGTGCATGGTGTGTTTGATAAACATGACTGTAGGCTGATAGCAATGGATTAAGTGTCAAAATGACATCACAATGAGTGACATCACCATCACTGTGACTCATGCCAGCACTGTTTCCTGACAGACGAACAGGCCAACGCAGTCTGTCCTCCCGTACAGCTAGTAGTTTCCGTATTACAGCCTGACTCACTAAGAACGCTACTGTTATTTCTCACACATTTCTAAAACACCTACCATGACAAAGTATCATAAATGTTATCCATAAAAAATATTAAACCTAAAATGTCCTTTTCAACGCAAACTCGGTATAAAGTCTACAACAAGCATAGACATTTCTAGATGTCCTAATCTGATTAAGGATTATTTGTGAGAGGTAAGGTGATCTGTGCTCTGTGACATAATCCCTGATTATAGGCAAAAAAGAGGTGATCGACCTCTACGTGTGACTAGCGGCATTTGGGTACATTTCAGTACCCAAATTGCTCTTATGCACGCATTGACACTTAATTAAATACAACTACACAGTATAGCAAACAGCCTCCTCCTGTTGGCAGCAAACCATGAGGCTGAAGCTGAATCTGATGACTAACTGACTGTCCACTCACTGTTCAGCTAAACAAGCTGGACGTGTGATTCGGATGTTGCTGAATGCGGCGCGATTGTTGGTGCCTGATGGGGTGGGTTCTGCATCCCGAATGGCTGCCCTCCTGAGATTCACGCACTTGCGGCGGCTATAGTTTAGAGAGAATGGTGCAATAAACAAGAACCAGATGAATCTCTGGGTAAAAAAACACCTTGTTAATGAGAGACGTCTGAGGAGAATGGTCAGAATTGTCAGAGCTAGCAGGAAGGCTACAAGTGTCCAAATAACAGATCCATACAACAGTGTTTCGCAGGAAATAATGTTTATTTTGAGGGATGTTTAATTTCTAATCTGGGATTACACTTCCAAGGTACAATACCAGTGAAAAATTTGGACACGCCTACCTTTAAAAAGGTTTGTTTGTACTATTCTTTACATTTTAGAATAATAATGAAGATCAAAACTATAAAGTAACATACGGAATTATTCACTGGCCAAAACATATGAAAACCAAAGCTCTGACCTACTGTAAACCCAATAGGAATGTTGTGGAAGGACCTGAAGCTTGCGGTTCATTGGAGAAAACTGAGCAGCAGGCAATTCTGTATGGAGGAATTGGCTGAAGGTCCTCCAAGCCGACGTGCAGAACTGATAAAGGCCTGCAGACAACATTTCGCTGCAGTTATTGCTGCTAAAGGGAGTCACACCAAATACTAAAAGCAAAGGCTCACATACATTTGCCACTCAGATTTGTGACAATTGGATCATTTTCCTCAATAAGTAAATGACCAAGAATGATATTCTTGTCTCATTTGATCAATTGTGTTCCTGTCACCTACTTTTAGGACTTGTGTGAAGATCTGATGAGGTTACATTTACACTGGAATATGGAAAATTCTGTAAGACTCACTAACTTTCAAGCAGCACTATATACACACACAGACACACACATTTTTTTCCCCGCTTATATTTTAAATGACCTGTTGATACCCATTGTCAGATGCAGTATTTGCTCTCTTGATGAAATGATGCATCCCTCTTTGTAGCTGATTTGGCACATCCAAACTTTTGACTAGTACTGTATATAAAACAAAAACTGGGATCTGTTTTAGAAAATTCCTAAACTCTTTCTATAACAAACGATCTGCTCTAGCATTGTGACACAATTAGTTGAAGGTAGGACCAGAATTATTCAAGTTAAGAAGGGGGGCTGTTATAACAATTAACATCATATAACCATTCCATGGACCTTTGGAACTGATGTCAGCCTAGCTAAGGGCAACCAGTTTAAAAGCTTGTTGTGCCAGATTATTGTATTACGGCTGCAATGATTCCAGCAAACACACACCCACTGACCCACACAAACACACACACACACACACTCTCTCTCTCTCTCTCTCTCTCACATCCACACGCACACACACTGTCTCTCTCTCTCTCATACACACACACACTCTGTCTGTCTCTCTCTCTCATACACACACACTCTATGTCTCTCTCTCACACATCCACACACACACACACACACACACGCACTCTCTCTCTCTCTCTCTCTCTCTCATACACACAGACACACACACACACACATGTATGTAGGGTAAACATATCCTTATGGGGACCGCTCATTCATTTCTATAGGGAAAATGCTAATGCTAA
>JAODUD010000040.1:13956901-13991419 GCA_026784285.1 Stomatorhinus walkeri | reverse complement strand
CCAAACCGGTCCTCAGGGCCATCTCAGCCATTCCATGTGAACACCCTCTACGGCTCCCAAACCGCTCCTCAGGGCCATCTCAGCAATTACATGTATTTGTTATATTTCAGCACCAGCTCTCTTGATTACATAATTTAATTAGTTGAAAAAGTGAGAAAAAATGGGATATTGGTTAGCTAAGGTGTGCTAGTGGTCGAGTCAAAAAATACATGAGTGTATTTGATGGATGAATATTGGGGTGATTTAACAGCAGTTCTGAAACGGCTAAGCTGACACACTTTGACAGACATAATAGCAAAGTTTTGGACCAACATAAAGATCTAAACATCATTTTCTTTAGCTGCCTAAGATTTTTACACTGTACTCTATAAAATGACTGATAAGACTGTAGTAATTGAGACCAAATAGCAATGGTGAAGAGTTGGCGTAAATGTTGATAATAAAAGTTCCAGAGATGTGACTATTGACTGGCAACACTGTTGCAGGAGTGCTTTTCACAGGGGTGTGGACTACATACAGCTACTATGATTTGCATGCACTAAAATAGGGGCTCCCAGACCAGTTTTACCGGTCAACAAAAGGTTGAAATCCTTACACTAAAAGATATTAACAGATAATGCCAACAAACAAAACTGATGCAAGACATATATTAAATACGACAGGCTTTCGCTCAGAAAGCACTCTTTCCTTAATCCTTCCCCTGTTTAACTCTGCCTTGCCACTCTGGCCACATCTGTGACATGTTAATCCCAGCACACAGACATCTGATCAAACGTGCTAAACCGGCTATGAAAAGACCAGAATATAGCCAGAAGCTACTACCTCAAGCCTGCAGCACAATTTCGATCACACAGATTTTTATTTGTCGAAGAAGGCTGCTTCTTGTGGTCATTTGACTAATTCAGAGGTGTCGAAGCCCATCAGCACATAAGCCAACCAGAAGCCTTGGATGCCTACGGTGGTTTGCATGCTGCTGAAAACTGATCATGATTCAGACAGAGTGACAACCAAGGGTGGAAAATCTTTGGCCACTTCCAGGACACCAGGGCAAGGCAAGTTTATATAGCAAAATTCAGATGCAAGGCAGTTGAAAGTGCTTGGCAGAGGCATAGAGATATAGTAAAATAGCGGACATTTAAAAGACAATAAAAAAAGCCTAAAAGTGAAAATAAACAAAAAATTATTTAACTGGGAAGAATTTGCATTGTAGTGGCAGCATATGAATAAACTCTTGCTGATTTAATTTACTGAAAAGCTGTAGCAAACAGTAGCATTTTAGGCCCTGGTGTAAACGTGCTGACAGTTTTAGTAGACCTTCAGGAAGTCTTCCGGAAGCTTGCTCCACAGACAGGGAACAGATACACTAAACACTACTTCACCTTGCTTGACCTTGAATATGGGAACACTGAGTAAACCTTTCCCCAATAAAGATAGGGGGTCTAGATATTTCTTAACATTCAGTTAATAAATAATGTGCATCCATTTAGTGCTTTGTACACATGTACTAATATTTTTAAATCAATCCTGTGATGGGTGGAGTGGTGACTGAGGCTAGGGATCTGTGCCAGCAATCGGAAGGTTGCTGGTTCAAATCTTGTGAATCCTTGGAGTGATTTTACTCTCTTGGACCCCTTGGGACTCAGGTTCTCATCCCTGAGGCGGTTTGTTGTGTGGTGGAAATAAACAGACCTTACCTCTGAATCCTGTGATGTAATATGCTCTATCAGCACATGTGATCAGCTAATATATCTGCATAAATCTAACATAAGTCTTGTCTTAGAATCACACGGTTAAAAATAGCAAGAACAAGGGAGAAAAAACTGCTTACAAGTATTTTTAATAATAATGTAAACATCATAGTAATAACAAACTAGATCACAGCAGAACATGCTATGTGGAGTATTTACATATAATTATTTCTCTTCACACACACAGACAAAAGAAAAGCTTGGTAAAACGTGCTTTACTTGGTAGCAGGGTAAGTGCTGTAAAGTTATAATGACTAAAGAGATTCATTAAGAGCTGATTTGCCCCAGTACGTATTTCCGCTTACATAGTCGATGAGGCTTAGTAAGGAGATAGACTTCCAGTTATGGTTATGAAAGAGGATTTTCTGGATGTTGACTACATTTTATTCTAACCACCTTAGTGATATTTCTATGTATTCACTCACTAATGATTAACTGACATTTTTAACCATACTGTATGGTTTAATTGCTTTGGAAATTCAGAAACAGATCACAGGTTCTCATTGCTCTTTGTACTCTTATCGTCTGTTTACTAATACTCTGCAAGTCACCTCCTTGTAGATAAGACCGTCTGACGAATTTACAAAAACAAATGGGCATTTAATTTCAGTCAGACAGTGACACACACTTTATTACATGCTGATTGCCGGTCTCTCGTATTCTTTTGGTTATGCTGTGATGTGTTGAAAGAATAGAAAAACGGCAGAAAATCAACCGAGTCCATAATGTGCTGTGTCCAGCCACAAATGTCACTCTTTTGAGTAATTCTGACCTCCTCAATTAGATCAGCCTGTACATATTCCAGAAGAAATGGAACACCCACAAGTTCTGTCTTTATTAAATTTATTATTTATTTACATGAAACACGGAATCTGTACAACAAAAGGTCATCCAGAAGCACTGCAAACGTGTCCCAGAATGCCACAGCCATTTGCACACCAGGTCAATAAAGATTGAAAACTCTTGATCGACATTATTACATCATTACGACTGGAAAACAAACAAAGCACTTCCCAATACTCCTTTAATTTAACCAAAATTAATTGATTTGAGTAAAGGACCAGGTTTGTTTATTTCTGACTTCTGCAAGGTGCCATTCTAAAAACCTTTCAAAACAAATTAAATAAATAATGGGGGGGGGTGCAGGGGGGTGCTTTCAGTTGAAAGATGCTAACTGAAGACATTAGGAAAGGGATACTGAAGAAGGATAAGAGATTCATCATATGGAATCTACTGGGATTAATCTTATACGTCAATGAGTTGGAACTGCATTCCCCTCAGTGCCTGGTGCAGCATGTTAACACACGTAAAACATAACAAGGAAGCAGTGCCCTGAAACCCTGGTTGAAAGAGTGACGAAAGAATGAAGGAGTGGCTGAGAGCTGAGCCACATGAGGCGGCCGCTGATCTATAAACTGCCACTCCTTTCATTTCAGTAAAAAAGCTCGAGGGAGACTGTGACTAGAATGATCCCCAATTCATGGATCGTTTTGCTGTTGGTTCTATGTGAGTCTTCAGGTAAGCGACCAGTAACCTTCTACTGAACAGCTAGTGGTCTATAACAGCAGAATTGTTTTTTAATAACATTGCGACAATTATGTACAACCTGTTAATGTAATACCACACTGGGCGTACAGTTTAAAACATAAATGACTGTCCATTAAAGTTTTGTTTACATGTCTAGAATGTTCCAAATAAGCTGTCTTTGATTGTAAACTGGAATAACAAGACAGGTTAATTGACATTTTACATGGTGTTCATGGTGTGGAAGCTTCTTAAATACAAAATACAACTGTACCCATACAGTATATACAAATTGAGATGTCATTACAGTTACTCAGGATGTGTACATGGGCCTATAACTGCAAACCTATACATTAAAAGGTTTTATTTACCAAGACGATTCCTGCTGCCCAGTAGATACGGTAAAAAAGTAAAGTTCTCTCATTCTGGTTCTTTAACTATCTGTGTAAAAGCTGGAACGCACAATACAGGACATACATTCTCAAAAACTGCTTTAGAAATTCTTTGTTCTTATTTTTCTTCCTTTTTTTGTACACTTCCATTTTGCATTTCTCTTTTAAATTGCTTGCATTTATCAACATTCCTTAAAAGTCCCATTATTAATATCGTCTTGCAATTACACACTCAGTTAGCCAAGAGAAAAGGAGACTCTGTGCTATGTATGGTCATTGTGCACGCATTTGTGGATAATCCTGATGTTAAGGTTTTCTAGGTTACTTGTGGGTTGAAGAAATACTTGCAGTTTGTTAGTAAATAGTAATGGCCAGTACAATAATCCTTAGTGGTGTCCTTGCTTCTTAAGAATCACATTTTCACAACACTACTGTTATAAGTGTATGTCACAATGTGTCAATTACCTGTAGAGCCATGGTGTAATCAGGAACAGGAACAAACTATTTGTTCTGCGGGAAGCTGTTGCACAATTGCTGTCGCAGTTTGGTCTCTATTTGGTTCTTAGCTGGCAGAAAGATGGGAACCTTATATGTATGCATGCGTATATATCAACGATCTCACTGACCTAACTATAATTTATTTACATGCATCATGCTCCTGAAAGAGTGTGCTTTTGTTCTCCTAAGGTATAAAGTTAAATACTGTATATTGTCTTTCTTTATGTATACAGTACCGTGCAAAATATTTAGGTAGTCAAAAACTGATGTTTACAGTAAATGATCTTCACATTGCTGTAAAACTATGATATTATGCCTGTCAAAGTGTGTCAGCTTGGCTGTTTCAAAACCTCTGCTAAAGTCACCCCAGTATTTCCAGCATCCATCCAATACTCCAGTGTGTTTTTTTTGGCTCAATCACGACTCCACCTTGTTTCACTAATCTATATCTCACTGAATTACTGATTAACTAATTTAATTAACTGAAATGGCGTTGAAATTTAGCAAATACATGGAATGGCTGAGGAGACTCTAAGGAGCTTTTTGGGAACCAAAATCTCCAACAAGATATCAGAAACTTTTTAGAGAACAGAAGAAATTCCTGTTAATTTGCATATGATCTAACATAATTTCTTATATATTTATACCCCTACCGCCTACATGAATAGCCTTAATTTAAAAAGCTGCCGTCTGTTCTTAGCCCAGTACAGTATATCCATTCATCTTCCAACCAGTTATCCTACTCAGTGTGACAAAGGGGCCTAGAGCCTATCTTGGAATGCATAGGGCACAAAGCAAGTGTCCACCATGGATGGGATGCCACTTCATCGCAGGACAGGATTATGTATCTTTATATGCATGGTAGCTCACTCTGTAGCACGTCAGGGATAGCTTCCCAGCTCCTCCTCATGATCCTGCTCTGGATAAGCAGCAAGAAGAATTATAACGAATAATCTTTTAGTTATCAGTTACCGCAACATTTTTGAAAGCGCTATATTGGTTCAGCTGTAGTCAAAACTGAACGAGTAGTCCAGCAAAGCCTGTATGTTATTCAGTGTAAGTGGTTAAAAAGTGCCATTAGGATACTTGGTGCTCTAAACATCACCACAGAGAACCACAATAGGGGACATAAAAATACCTCTCTTTCTTCTTTGACCTGCCTCGATAACAGCCGACACTGATCAAATGATAGGTGACGCATTTCATGTGAAACTAAGTCTACACGTTGTTTCATAGGAGGAAGCGAAAATAGGTTGCCGGGGCCCAGAGATTCAGCTTGTAAGACTCCAAATTATAAAGAAAAAAATCAACTTGTTAAATCACCCTGTCAGATCGGCATAACCAATGTCAGCACGTTTGGTGTCTTTAAGTAGCAAAAAGAATCTTGCGATGGGACGGAAACCAGCTTCCTAGGCTGATGTCATAATGGCTGGTTTCCCCACAGAAAGCCTCCATAATGAGCCAGAAGGACTGAAGGACCATGTCGTCATCAGGCCCGTCAAGCTACATGCTCTGCACAAGAGAAGCACAAGGGTGAGCTTTTGCTTTTTCCTGAATCCCCCTCTTACTTACAGAACTGAACCACTCCTCTAAAACACTGACCCCTTGAATAAAACATTTGAGCCAAGTTTGAGTCTTACACGAAGGGCAATTTCCCTCTGAAAATCAACATGATCGACATGCAATTCAGGCAGTGCTCTGTCTTGTCGGCAGTCATCCCGACCAGATGTGCTGAAGTACGGGATGCAAGTTAATGGCCAGGATGTCGTGCTGCACCTGGAGAAGAATGAGTAAGTCGATCAATCCAAAAAGTGCAAGGAAAGCACAGATACTCAAGAGAGATAATGCTGAGATGGGGCAGGGTGACGTAAATAAATAACGACAAAAGAGAGACATTCATGCAGCGTCTCTCAGGATGCTCATCAGGCATTTACAAACCATGTGCCTGCAGACGTTTTGTAGGGACAGTAATTTGCTCATCATCAGGCTTTTGGGGTCATTACCAATTTTACAAATTGCTTCAAAAACTAAAGATATACTAGGATTATATAAATTTAATTGGGTCTGGCAGTAAGGAACAAGATGAGTCAAATTACAAAAATTTTTTAAACAGTAATAAGGCAGAGTGAAAGAAACCTGTATTAATTCACAGGCATTTGACTATGGTCAAGTGATGTTTATGAGAAAGGCTGTTCTTGGTTCAGTGTGGTTATCATTATCATTGCATCATCATCACCAGTGTACCTCAACCCATTGTTGAGCAATTAACCTTTGTGAGAAAAGAGCCTCATTCAAACCAGTTGCATACTAGTTCCCATATTACATATGATCAGATTGCAGAACCCTGATCACTCTTTACTATGTGAGTACGAGGTTTTTTTTTGTGTGTGTGTGCGTGTGTGGGTTTGCATAGATCACATTTGAGAACCAAATTGTTCCTAAAGTGAAGTAAAACTTGAATTTTCCCTACTTTTGGGGACATCTTTTGAGGTTTGAATCACGTGATAAAACTGTTTCCAGGGGCAACCTGAGTACAAGCCAATTTGCCACAGTGTCGCCTCAATGTTTTAATCGGTCTAAAACAAAAAACACTAACAAATTCTCCTTCTACCGCATTCCATGCCAAGAGAACGTTAATATTAAGTGGCTGTGTACACAAAACTGACGGTTTAGTAAAAACGTGGGTTTTGGGTTCACGGTTCTGTGCCATTTCAGTACACAAGGGATAACTTGTAGCGCTGGCAGACTGAGGCGTCGCGAAAACCGCCAACGATGAGCCGACTTGCCAACTGGTGCTACAACATTTTATAATAATGTAAGCCTACCACTGACTTATGTCACGCCATGAGGACTTTATTGTCCATGTGAAAGTATAGAGTGGCACAAGGTAATGTTCCCCCCAGGACAACGATGCAACATACAGAGAGCAAGTGACGAGGGGTGCGACTCATAATAATTGAAATAACCGCAAAAGAAAGGACAGCGTACGGAAGGGGGCTGGATTCTATACTGTATATACTGAGTGAGCAAATGTAGGTAAACAATGGCAATAAATAATTTATTTACATAAATTAATAACAAACACAAGCCAAAATTAAGGGCCGAAAAAGCAATCAGACTAGCTATACCTAGAAATGTTATCCCATAATACTGAAGTTCTTCTCACGCTGTTCATACAGCCTCGACAAATGACACAGATACACTCAGAATCACATTTTTTTTTTTTTTTACTTAAAATTGCCAGAACAGTTGACAAAGCCGCCCCCAAAAAACACGTAAAGCACAGTCTCAGTTCCCGTTATTTAAGGAAAACCGCTCACACAGACATACTTAGTCAACATTCTGACTGCAGTGGTGCATGACCTTGTGGACTGAGACTCTGTCTGTGATTGGATGGCAACTAATTCATGGCCAATAGCCCTGGAGCAGGGACAGATACTCTGGGGACGGGCCGACCCCACTTTCTCAAAAATGTATATTACTTTGGATATACATGTCTGACAAAAATATAAACACATGTGATAAAGGCAAACAAGCTGTTTTTCTCCTCCACACATCAGCAGGATTGGGGGTTCAAATCCCACCTCTGCTCTGTGTGTGTCAAATCTGCATGTTCATCCTGAGGCACACAGATGTTCTCCGGTGTTACTTTTCTCCCATAATTGAAAGCATTTTGGCATCTCTTGGGGAGATGTTCTAATAAATTTGCCCCAGTGGGGTTGGGGGTTGCATTGTGATGTACGAATTATTTTACGTAAATTTTTAAATAAAGATTTTGCCATTTAAAATAAGACTAACACTTTAGGGTGCAGTCACACCACTAAACATTACTAAATGCAATAACTGATCACCATGATAAAATAATTTTCCCTTTAGGTATATGTTTTGTCCTTGTGCTCTGAATGTACAACAAATTGGCCTCAATAACGTGCAGGAGCACATTTTTTATTTGTCTTATCCATTTCATATGTATCATTCTTATCCATTTCATATGTATCATGACACAAATGCATCCAAAAAATGGCATTGAGAACGGTGATCGCAAAACCCAAAAATATCGCAATGTGATCTTTTTTCAATATTGTATTGGCCTAAATTGAAATCTGTTCATATGACATTACTGAGTGCATGGTGAAAGCTGTAGAGGGGACATGTAGGTCAGACGTCATGGAGAACAAAATGTGATCTTAACTGAGGAGTAAGAGTGACAGGATGAGGAGGGGGTCCGCTGATATCCCCCCCCATTTCCAGCATCCCTGTGTGTGACTATGTGACTCTGTGTAGGTATAGATATGACGTACACCAGCCCCACGCCCCTTGGAACTGGCTAAAGGCCCCCCGCACCCTTAAACAAGAATTATGTTTTGAAGATGGATGGATGGACTAGAGTGGTCACCACAGTCACTTCTCTTTCCCAGCCTCAATGCCACTCTGCCACTATTGCAGGGAATTACAGCAATACTGAGAGGAAATGTAACACTTCTTTCATCAGTGGCGGTCGTCAACAGACAGACGTTAGTCAAAATGGCTAATAATTGCAGTTAGTAAACATTACTACGATGCTCACCAGTTGATTGGAGACTGTGTCTGGGAAAGTACACCCTTCCTTTCTGAGGCATTTATGAGGTCGACGTCCTGTGTCTCACATTATTAATGTCATTATTAGTACATTGAAGTTATACCTTTTACAGGGACTTGCTGACTAAAGGTTACAGTGAGACAACCTACAATGAGAATGGGGCCCCTATCACTGTCACTCCGAAGGACTTGGTATGTAAGAGCGTAGAATTCCCCCTGGCAGTAAAGGTTACAGTAATACTTTACTGGAGGCAGTACAAATGATGTAGTATTATGCTAATACTTATGTAATAATTAACCACAAACATAATCGTACTGACATGCTGATCGCATGTTCATTCATCATAAATTAATTGTGAGGTATCATTTACTACTATATTTCTTCTGCGAACTACCGAAGGAACTACTGAACAAACTAAAGGAAGAACAAGGAATGGATAAAAGTGAAACACTGATGTCATGATTGTTCATCATTAATGAATCATGATGCATCTTTTATCGGAAATAAAGCAGCAGTTATACAAAAGCACACTAGTGATGTAGTTAACTCCAAAAATAACCAAAATTTAGTTTTTACTAAAAGTCTCCAGTTGACACATAGAGGACAACATGGTTAATGTTAATTTCTTGGACCATTTTCTCCCATACAGGACCACTGCTACTACCATGGAAGAATAGTGAATGACACAGAGTCCATTGCCAGCATCAGCACTTGTGATGGCTTGAGGTAGTGGGCTACAGCTCTGTGATATTTTTCACTATCCACTCGATGAACTTAATATAAGAACAAAATAATGCAAGGTAGCCATTGTGAGTGTAAATATGGGTAGTAATTTATACCGGTTCAAAGGCCTGAAGCTGTGTCTGTTGGTGGATTATTGCTTTTAAATTGTTGTTAAGACAAAGGCGTTAAAGTCAACAAGATTGACTTTATAGAAGCAAATAGGTTTGCTTTCTGACTATTGTGACCAGGGGTTACATCCGGACAGCTGCACAGCAGTATCTGATAGAACCGATGTCAGGGACCGATTATGGAGACCACGCCTTGTCCAGATATGAGGCTCTGAATGAAGAACCTGCAGTCTGCGGAGTCACCAACAGCACCTGGGACCCCGTCTACCCGCCATCCACAGGCAAAATGCGTTCCCGCAGCTCAGTAAGACAGCCATCCCACGCAAACACTCACAGTAACCAAACATCCCTGCTCCACCCATAGAGTCATACACGACTAACTGACAAATGACAAACATGACAAACATCTATATGCCAACATCTTTACTCAGTGTAAACAAAACAAAACAGCCCTGAAGGGACAGAACTCAATGGTGTCATTCATTTTGTCTACAAATGAGAACCCTGTTTTTGTATTTTCCCTGTAGGGGCCATTACTCCTGCAGCAGCAGAAATATGTGGACTTGTTACTCGTTGCAGATAATAGAGAGGTACTCCCAGGAGCAAAGCCGTCTCTCACAGATTTCCACCTAATGATTTCAACACTGCTAGCATATTATTCACCTGTGGTGTCAATTCAGAGAAGTCATCATTCATTTAACTCCAAGTACAGTTTACCATGTTTAGAGTAAAATATTTGTGGAGTCCTAGAAAAATGTATCGGATTGTTACAGCTTTTTAAACAGCTGTTTGCAGACTAAAACCTGCAAAAAATATCTTTTGTCATACTATGAAAGGAGTATTCCATATATGACATAGACCACATTTCCCTTCAGTACAAGAAGATGAATAGCAACGAAAATGAGCTGAGAAAGAGGATATTTGAAATTGTCAACTACGTCAACCTGGTGAGTCATTGTAATTAATGACTAATTTAAGGAAGAGGAAAAATTAGTACGATAATTGTATAATTTTAATGCTAAAAATCATATCACTGGTGACACATTTCGCAGTGTTAGTGATGATCATTGTATTAATCATTGTATTCTTTTATATCCGGTACAAAATATATCCAACCTTCTTCCGGCTGCTTATCCTGGTCAGGGTTGGGGGACGGGATGGGGGGGGGCTTGGCAGGTAGCACAAAGCACACAAGCAGGGGCACACCCTGGAATGGAAGTCAGTCCCTGTAGAAAGTAACACTGCATTTTTTTGTGTGAAACAGGGATGATTCCAGGATTTTATCCATATGGGCATTCAAGAAATACAGGATGCCTCCTTCTATGAAAAAATTTGCCTAGATGAGGGGGAGGGGGGATGAAATGTATACGGAAATACAGGGAAAATTACTAAAGGGTTTAAAAAAACATCAGGGAAGCTGAAACCCAAAAAAAATGATGTCGAACCGTCTATGGTGTAAGAAAAGAAGCAGCCTTGGAGGAACCTGAAGTACTTCTGTAGGAGTAATTAATTTAGATCAATACCCCCTTTGGCATATGCGCAGGTCTACAAGCCTTTCAAGACTTTTATTGCCCTCACTGGGCTTGAGGTGTGGACAGACAAGGACAAAATTGCAGTGACACCCCCTGCTGGAGCGACTCTGGATGCTTTCACAAACTGGAGGAAGACCTCCCTGGTGAAGCAACATGACAATGCTCATCTGCTAACGTGGGTCTAAACATTACTGCCACACTGACTTAATACAAATATGTCACCACTCTCACAACCGGGTCAGCTATTTACACAGCATCTCCTCACAGGGGCATCGATTTCGAAGGGAGCACCGTGGGACTGGCATACGTGGGCAGCTTTTGCGCGACTCATTCAACAGGAGTGATCCAGGTACTCTCATCACACCACAGCCACTATGGAATGACATCTTAGATGACATGTGCATGCACAAGTGGGGCACCACAAAGTGGTGGTGTTAAAGCCACAATCATTGATGTTGTATGTTCATTTATTTCAATGGCTGACAGACAGAGGGTGAAAAACATCTGCAGAAGAAAAACACAAAGGTACATTTTAGGAAAATCAGGCAACTTGCTAATCCACTGAGGAGCATTGCTGTTTCCAATTTGGTCTTTCCCAGGATCACAGCTCCAACTCCATTGCAGTGGGAGCAACCTTGGCTCATGAGATGGGACACAACCTGGGCATGAGCCATGACAGCGATTCATGTGTCTGCGCTGACAAGAGCTGCATCATGTCTGCCGCCCTCACGTAAGAGCCCCTCCAAATTAATTCCAGGACCAAGTGAAACCAATATAGTGACAAGACTGTGATCTGCAGGCTACCAGTTCTTGGTGGTGCCTTGTAGCCCAAATGTCTTCTCATGGACGCCTGTGACAGCTGAAATCAGGACTGGGAGTCCCTGGGTTATGAACGCCCGACTCACAGTCAGCTCACACCTATGAATGGACTGCCATTAATATACATTAAAAAAAATCAGGTTACATACCGAGTTTTGTGATAATGAATGCATGCACGACTTCTGTGACACTCATGAAAATATTGCACAGCTTTAGTGCCTTGTCAGCTAGGGACACAGTTCCATATGTAGTAACTTTAATTATGTACTGTATTATTATTTTTCCAACATACCTACAAATTTTACAGATCTTGTTCGCAACCTAAAGGCTGCCTATATAGTACGTTCCAATATTGTGGCCACTTCATTAGGCACACCTGCTCGCTAACACACAAGAAGCCCGCTCTTCCTAACAGCCAGTCAAATGGCCGCAGCGCAACATATACACCAGAGCGACAGGGTCAAGAGGTTCCACCACTTCTGAGATTAATCATTAGACTGGCAAGGACATGTGATCTAAGCAGTTTTGGACATGGTGGCTCCAGCATCTCAGAAAGAGGCACCATTCCGGGGACTTCGTAAATGTGAGAGGTCAGAGGAAAATGACAACATAAAGAAATGAGCAATCAAGCAGGCTACATGCTGTGTGCAAAACGACACACGTCTCTATGGCGACTGAACCTTAAAGCGGGGTCCTATCTGCTACTAGATAGGTATATCTAATACAATGGCCACTGAGTTTAGTTAAATCAAGTCGTGCACCGCTTTCATAGGAAGATCTTTGCGTAACTGAAATGCTCTTTCCAGGTACAACATCCCGAAGTATTTCAGCAGTTGCAGCAGTAACAACTATGGGGAGTATCTGGATTCCAGAAACCCACAGTGTCTCTTCAACAAGCCAGACTACAACGCAATAATATCGCCGCCTGTGTGTGGGAATGGTTTCGTGGAGAAGGGCGAGGAGTGTGACTGCGGCGCAGTTGAGGTACGTCCTTTCTCCTGTCATTTGAAGAAATCATCTCTCACACATTCTCCACATTCAGTAATGGCTGGAAAAGGAACAACAAAAGGCTGAGATGTGTGGAATATCCAGCACTCAGGAGGATATCAGGACAGATACCTGCTCAGGATTACAGGGGATTAGAGCCTTTTCCAGGCTGAAAAACTAAATAATCATGTAAATAAATATATATGTAAGCAATATTACCTGAGGAAAGCAAATGAAAATATTTGAATGGTATTTTTTGTGCTTGCAGATTTTGTTACAATTTTGTGACATAATTTAGTTTAAGCCTAGACATGACAAATCATAAAGACTTTGGGCTCTTGGTTATAATGTCCAGACATGATAAAACATCTTCAAAACTGCTATGGAATCAGACTTCAAGACAAGCATGCATTCCAGTGGCCGTCCTGCTGCGACTTGTGAAAGACACTATCTGCAATCTATTCATAATCCAAGAAACACCCCATGCTGAGGCAGGAAGAACAGGCTCGCACTCTCCTAGCACATACCTATGATACACAAAGGAAATTCCATGGGCTTCCAAGATTTTATGTGTGATCTCCAGTATGTAATCATCTCGAAAAATTCATGATATGAGGCATAGAGTTTGCCTGGGGCTACTTTCATATTGGTTGTGTTGGAGGCTGAATTTAGAGGCAGGAGAGAATATGACAAGAAGTTGTAACATTCAAATAATCCTGACACGGTTATTGTTTTTTATATTTGATAGGAATGCAATAATCCCTGCTGCAATGCTACGACCTGCACATTAACGGCCGGGTCACAATGTGAAGAAGGAGAATGCTGTGAAAACTGTAAGGTAGGCTACCTGCCGGCACTGAGGGCAAAGGTCGGGGAAGCCAGGGCTGATGCTGTGCTGTCGGTCCACTGTGAAAGCCTAGCAAAGCCTTTTACAGTCATTGAAGATATCATTAGCATTTCATTGATAAATGATGACATTTGTTAAGCATCGGGAGTGGAATACAATCAAAAGGAGGAATTAATAATGTAATAGTCATGTAAATTAAAGGGCTTTAATTGGAATTTAGGGATATAACCCCATACCTGCCTTTGACACCTGAACCATGCACATTGAAACAGGGCTATGAATTTTACCATCTGTTTCTAAAAAAAATAAAGAGTACTGTGGTGATGTAACCAGAGAGGTGATGTGAAAAGTCAGAGTTCACGGGTTTATTACTTTGAGCTTGGGAACTATTTACTGACTGTTTCTGGTAAAAAAAAAAAAAAAAAAGAAAGAAAGAAAAAGGAACGGTTAACAGATATATCCCAGTGTTACAACAATGCAATCAAAACAACAATAAAGTCCCAGCAACAGGAGGTAACCATCCTTTCACCCCTAGGGGCCAAGCATCAAACCTGGGTAGGGAGGGCCACCTCTCTTGGTTCCTTCCCACTAGAAACCTAGTTTTGCACATGTAACAAAGAATTGCCATGGATACCATATGACCTTAGAAAGTCATACCAGCAACAGCACTTTGCCATTCAGGGAACTTATATCTCTAATCTTCCTAACTCTAACTGAAATAAACAAATACAACCCCCCACCTTAAACATCCACATGTTCAGCCCCAGCCTTTCCCAGAATTCAAAGGCTCAGGTAAACCCATACCACCTCTTTGTCTCTCCACATCTCAGTCATGGCTCCTGGGGGAACTGGTGAGGATACCAGAGGAACCCAAGAGAGCAAGAACTATGCAGTTCATAAAAGATCTGACAAATAACTGTTGTCCTTTCCTCAATGAGCATAATAAATTATGCAATAAAATGGTATGTGGGCCTGAATAGGGCTCACAGACAGAAATCAACTTTCAAATATATATATCAAAATATTAAATTAATTAGAAATTAGACATAGTCAAGTCCAGTTGTGAGTTTCGTAGTGTACTTTGCAGGCTAATGTTCTTCATGACTCACGCTCTATCTGCAGCTCATGCCTCCCTCCCGGACGTGCAGATGGCAGAAGGATGAGTGCGACCTAACTGAGTACTGCACAGGGAAGTCGAAAGATTGCCCAGAGGATGTCTTCTCTGTAAATGGCATTCCCTGCAAGAACGGGCAGGGCTACTGCTACAATGGACAGTGTCCTATGCGTGAAAGTCAGTGCATCAAGGTCTGGGGGAGCAGTAAGTTTTTCTCCTGTCATTCTCATCTCTTCACTGAAAGTCACTCACACATCAGGCTCATTCAGCACTCATGCACACAGTAAGTGACAAACCAGGAATATTTAAAAGATCTTTATTCCACAGATGCTCAGCTGGCATCTGATAGTTGCTACGACCAGAACACCAGAGGAGTCTACTATGGATTCTGCACACGTCCATCCAGAGACACCTATATGGGATGCCAGAAAAAGTATGCCCTGACAGTTAGAGCCTCCTATTCAGCACTGTACTCCATAATGGACTACGACTGACTACACTCCCATTTTCCTTGTAGGGATGTGATGTGCGGAAAGCTGTTCTGTATCAATGGCAAAGACACCCCCAACTATAACCGCCTGGTATCATTCCCTGGCTGCAAAGCCATATTCAGCGATGACCCGAACACTGACTTTGGACAGGTGGACACTGGGACCAAATGCGGTGACGGACTGGTAAGACAATAGCCATCGTTCTAGGGTTATCTAGAGGTAAACAAGAAAGTGAGGTGAAAATAAGCTATGATTGTGCGAATGTTCCACACCTCGTCGGGATTTTTGTGTCGACTGATCAAACCTGTCATTCCCAGGTCTGCATGAACAACGAGTGTGTAGATCTAGAGGCAGCCTACAGAGCCACCAATTGTTCAGCACGGTGCAAAGGCAATGCAGTAAGCTCACGGGATTGGGGCCGACAGAGCATGCTCAATAGGCTGCCTGCTTCTGCAGAAGGTAGTGCAGAACTCAGCTATGAGGGATCCTGCAGGGACAGAACCAGCCCAATTATTCAGATTCAAATGTGACAAGATAAAATTGGTAAAACAGAACAACAGGAAAAGAGCCTTGGTACTGAATACCTTTTAATCGACACAGAGGTGTTAATCTTGATAGCTGCCACTGCTTTTCATTTTTACTACATCTTGCGGGGCACATTTTGCAAAGATGCAAATGCTGTATCGGGTCAGTAAGCATTGTTCCATGCCATATATTTCAGACTCTGAGTATTTAACCTCTAGCAGCCAAGCACATGGAATGAAGTAATTTGCAAAGATTTCTCTCATAACATCTCTAGCATCACGGTTATTTACGGGCCCAGCATAAACACAGTGACATCACATCCTACAGGTGTGCAACCACAGGCGGGAATGCCAGTGTCAACCAGGATGGCAGCCCCCTGATTGTGATCGGATGGCTGAAGGCTTCCAGAAACCGGCTCCGGGTGAGTTCACAGCTATTTCCCTGCGTCTTAAACAAGATGTGAAACATGAAGTATTACCTCAGGGCAAGCTATTTCACTTTCCTTTCTTTTCCTTTTTCGACTGGCTGTCTGACTGGCAATTTCATTATGATATACAGAGGCAGACATTAACAAGAGAGCGGCAGCTTTCACATTTCAATCCACGGTGAAAATGGAGCATATCTGAAGAACAACTGCTCACTGTTTTCCAACTAATGACATTACCAACTCATGTTCCATAATGTATTTCAAACCTGACAAGGTCAAATATCTATAGAAAAACATGCAGATAAAAACTCGATATGTTAATTTTCTCTGTGCTAGCAACAGAATGTGACCAGCTGTTTTATGTCAGCCATGATGGGAAATGTTCCAGAAAAAGTATATCAATTAGAATAATCAAGTGTTTTAAATATCCACATATTAACATTTAATATGACCCTAACATTGCAAAGTGTATTATCATGAACTGCCAGCACTGACAGAATACCATGGGGTCTTGTTTCAGGAGTGATTATTGCCATCACAGTGGTAATCAGCCTGCTGATTATAATTGCCATTATTGTGGTGCTGCTCTATGTTCTGAAGCGCAAACGCAAAAGCTCAATTCCCCACAGGTACGTGAGTTCAGACAGTGTATGCCATGTATACCCTTAGGGACCAGGATCCAAGAGATCTCATCCTCTCTCTTCTGTCCCTGCCTCAGACCTGCACGTTACAGGGAGGAGATGGATTCCGGTGTAAACAATCCTGCCTTTAGCCAACGATCGACGCCAAACTTCCAAGTCAAGGTAACTCATTGTCCCAACTCCACGTGACTGTATTTCAAGTTTCAGTGTCGCATGTGTTCCAAGGAACACAGTGAAATTCTTTTGATATTGACAGGGGGAAGGATGGGTGTGTGGGTGGACAGAGCAAACAGTAGTGCAACAGGAGAACGAGAAATGATAACTAATAAATAGGAAACAGAGAAGCTAGTCATGCTGAACACAGATTTTCCATTCCATTCCACAAAATGTTCACACTGTAATATTAGCCAGGTCTCAAAAATCTTTAAAAAAAAATCTGTTATACAAAGGTAAAGCGGTGCCATGTAAGGCTGCCCCTATGAAGGGTTTATGAATGGTGTCACGATGCGGGTGCAGCGTGCCTAGATGTAGGCAGCGTAAGGCAGGCGAGACAACAAAAGGCAGGAAGATCCAGGGAAACGGGGTTTATTTGGGGACGGACAGGGAGAAACGCTACAAAACATTACAATGACAGATCTGGGGATACGAACTCAGACGCGGACTAAATACGGAAGACTGACAGATAACTAATCGGGCAACAGGGAATCACAATCAAACGGAAGTACAACAGGTGGTTTCAATTGGGATTTGCACATGAGGAGCAGGGGGGCGTGGCATACACGAGGCTGGAACGGACGGAGCGTGACAAATGGCTTATAATCTGGTTATTAATTATGTTGTAACACTTTATTAATAGACAATTTTAAACAAGTTATAACACCGTTTTCTTTTTATTAATGAGTTACCACCATTTACAAGCAGCAAAAGGGGTCCTTATTGCAAAGGTGATATTTGGGGCACGGACCAAAGCAACTAAGTCCAAAGAGTTTACTTAGTACATCTCCATGCTGAGTGTAAGGCTGGTTGATGTAATATCGATATGATATCACTCAGCCCTAAGTGTATATTTTGTCATACGCCTTGTCTTCAGCAGTTCCACATACTACTAAAACTATACAAACTGGCACATTTTGGTCCCTGACCCAACAAAACTCATTTCAGGTTCCCAAACCAACAGTAGCTCCACCAATACCTCCACCTCCTGTCTCCTTCCAGCCTGGGTCACAGGCCATTAACCCAGCTGCTACAAGACAGGTAAAGATGGCAGATAAAACGTTAATAAGGATAATACCAAGAAGATTTATACCAAAACAAGGTAAATAAATTGCATTAAAATGACAATATACATTGTACTTTATCCTTCATCCAAAACTCATTTCAGGTTCCCAAGCCAACAGTAGCTCCACCTATACCTCCACCTCCTGTCTCCTTCCAGCCTGGGTCACAGGCCATTAACCCAGCTGCTACAAGACAGGTAATGATGTCAGATTTATATAATAATGATATTTTTAAAAACAGGAGAATACCTAGATTTGCCATGAAAACAATATCGATAATAAAGAGATTGTATCAATATGACAATGCTGTCTCACTTTATCCTAAAAGGAAAATCAGGAAGTAACTTTTCTCAGTAGTATCTCCACAAATTCATGCTATACTGAACAAATTACATATTCGTTTAAAAAGGAAAAATTAACTATTCTCTCTGGTATATTTAAGTGAAGCCAAATGATATTTGGGACACTGACCAAAGCAACCAAGTCCAAAGAGTTTACTTAGTACATCTCCATGCTGAGTGTAGGGCTGGTCGATGTAATATCGATATGATATAACCCAGCCCTAAGTGTAAATTTTGTAATACGCGTTGCCTTGAGCAGTTCCACATACTACTAAAACTATGCATTTCAGGTTCCCAAGCCGACTATAGCTCCACCTATACCTCCACCTCCTGTCTCCTTCCAGCCTGGGTCACAGGTGATTAACTTAGCTGCTGCAAGAAAGGTAAAGATGGCAGATAAAACATTAACATGGATCAAACCTAGAAGGTTTAAACCAAAACAAGGTCTATAGTAAAGAAATAGTACTCCGGTCAATCCTATAGGCCAGTGGTTCTGAACTTGTTTAGCCTCAGGTCATTCATTATATCCTGGTCAGTAAATCACGACAAAGTCATGATAAAAGTTGTCAACCATTGATGGGTGGGGGGTGTATATTATTTTTTTATAACCATACACTCCATCCCTGCTTTTGGGTTGTGATCCACCATTTGAGAAACACTACTATTGGTGACTGCCTAGCGTGCCAACTTAACGTACCAGTATCACTTTGTCTTGAACAATGAGCACCATGCTGTCAAATGAAATAATTTCATTATCAGTTGGCTACATTGATTGGCTGTCTGGTTAAGTTGTAACAAGTTGTCCTCTGTTCTTAGGCCTTGAAGCCACCTCAGGTGTGAAAGCAAACCAGCAATGGAAATGGCTTCATGTTGTTCACACCAGAGCAGGGACCATGGACCGAAGGGATGAACGTTGATGTATATAACATCTTTAAATAAGGAGATTCTCAGTGTACATAAATGACACACATGAACAATCTCTCTGCCAGTAGGTAATTTCCACCTTGTTCATGAAGATTCATCTTTAACAGGAGCACTCCTATCATTCTGTTGTTTAGTGCACTGGTTCTCAACCTTTTTTGCTCCATGGCCCAATTTTTACCACGCCAGCTCAGTCCCAACCCTGTATCAAGTATAGGTTTAAATTAATGCTATGATAAAGCACACAGTGTAGTCTGCAATTTATGCTAATCATTGCCATTCGCACAAATCTGATTGGATGTGCTAATGAATTTTAAATTTTAAATTAAGCATCTGTGGTTTGGCTGAGTCTTCACTAGTTTTGCACTAAGGATTTGCAGACCCAAGACCTGTTAATATAGGTTAATTCTAGGATTGGGGCTGGGAAATCTGATCATGGATCAGCATAGGAGCTTGTTTTTAAATTGCTTACATTTCCAACTCTGCCATGCAACCCCTTCAGAACATGCCAGAACCCTAATTTGGTTTGTGACCCATAGGTTGAGAATCACTGGTTTAGGGGTAGTGCAATGTAACATTGATGATGGTTAATCAAACATTTCATTTCAGCAACAGATGATTATACTTCTCACAGCCCTACTGCAGTTCCCACTTGTATTACATGAACAATTAACATTGTCATTAATGACCAAAGCTGCTGCATTCTACAGAGGACATTAGGAATCAGTAATAACTTGCAGCTGAAATTAAGTCCCTGCACCATTTTTTTTCTGTTGTGTTTATTATTCTGAAGAGCTGCACAAAATTGCAGCTTTAATGTTGCACATATTTGTTCTGTTTTTTTGATACGTTGAATAGTTGCGCATTGCTGTGTTAGTTAATGTTCGTTTTTAAAATGTACTACAATGGCAATTTTATGTTCACCTTCAAACTGCAACAAAATGCAAACTTTTATATTTAATAAACAATTTGAAAATTATACTTGTGTAAAGTAATTCAGTAAGCAGTTTTTTTCAATATACTCTACTGCCAATCTCCCTGCTGCTAGCTTAGTTTTATGCAAAAAAAATGTTTTGTTAAAGTGCGAGACTATTGCTTACAGTAGATACAACTTACCAATGCAGAAATGATGACTAATATAACTGGTAACAGTTTAACAAGTTTATTGCATCAGGGAATAGTTAGTTTGATAAGTTAAACATGTCTGGTTTAAAAAAAAAACAGGCAGATGTATACTGGTACCTTTCTTAGCAAGCACTACGACAGAAACAGCATTAACTTTTAAAGTCAATTTTTAAACAAGGGTGCATCTATAGTAACCCTGACCTACACAAGTTTGCAAAGGCAGATATACAGCACAATAACTTATTTTAAGAAACGACCAACTAGATAGTCAGGGCCCCAAAATTACTTCAGTCTTAACAACGCCCGTAACCCTTCCCAGGTTGGAAGCACTACTGACCCCTGTTGGCAGCTGATGGGCTAAACAAGCATCTAAAAACACAAGTAGTGAGGCTTCAGTATGCCACCCTCTGGTGGTGACACATGGTAAAGCAGACCAGAGTAGTGCACAGAGTAGACCTCCAGCTGTACTGAGTTTCACTTGGGTTAATCACTGGCACTTATCAGTCACTGGCAGATTCACATACATCCTTAGATGGGGTAGGTGTCTTGCTTGAGTTAATAAATACAAAGGCAGTTTAAATAAAAACAATCCTTTTGCTATATTTTATTTTTTGGAGCAATACATCTACATAAATCATGAATTAGAGAGACCTTGCAGTACAAGCACTTCTCTTCCCTTTTGTAAATTTTTAACATACTTTGCACATTCTGCAACTTGGACAAGAGAAATGCAGCCCCCCCCCCCCACAAGGCCCAGTTTCACCTTACTCTTTAGTATTGTTTGCAGAATCTGCATAGCCCCTTTAGAAAGCAGAGGACATGCCCTGCAATTACAGACCTGGAATAATAATAGCAACAACAATAATAATAACAACAACAACAATAGCAACAACAGCAACAATAGCAACAACAATAATTAAAAAAGACTTTGGACTGCAAAAAATGATCCACAATCTGAGGTCACTTTAAAACAGGGCCTTCAATTGTACCATTCATCTGAAGACCACGTGGACGAATGTTAGTGGCAGGACGGCACCCTGTGATGTCTCTGTTCAGCCTCTGGGTGCCCAGACAGCTCTTCCTCATTGAAATAGCATGGCACGTTTCCTTAATAGAAACGCATTTCAAAAAATAAAAAAAATATGGAAAGTCCTGACATGACATTCAATATATCTTTTTCTAATTCACCCCCATAAAAGCTATGAAAACAAAACTGTAGGATAAGGACCAAATAAGTTTATTAAATCTGTCATACCCACAATTCCACTCCCCTGGACTTTGACTAGTGTAACAGAGTGGGGGTGGGGAGATAAGGAATTATATTTTCAGGTGAACTAGGATAACATTTTGTCGATGACTGAAAGATAGATTTTACACATCACTGGCCTTAAATAACATGACTGAAGAATCAGGTGTCGGACATAAAAAAGCACATAAAAAAACAAAATAACTTTTTCCTATGGGATGCAAATGTATATTTTGGATTGGTATATGGATGTCTAGCCAAATGTGGAAAAAAAATAAACCATAGGCTGGCTTAGGTGAGAGGATAATAATAAATCACAATAGGAAATAGTCCAACAGATGTTTTGCTTTCTGATTGTATGCAAAAACATTTTGCTCTCTGACTACCTGAACTTTGATGGCAAGCAGGCAGGAAAAGCTGAACATCAGCTGAATTATTTACCAGAAAGTGCATTTTTCCCCCTCACTTCAAAGGCAGCCCAAAGCACTTGCAGAGACGCACAGACCACACTGCAGCTCCACCTTGTAATCTTGCCACTTGTGGATCAGCTATCCATTTATTCATTCATTCATTCTCATGAAGAGAGTGCCAAAGCAGAGGTCCAAAGAGATTCCTCAGATGAGATCGAGAGCAGTTGGAGAGAAAGCCTGGGCTCTCTGATTAGCCAATTAAAGCTTTATTTCTGTGTACTAAATCACACAGCAAATCTACGAAAACATCAGGCGTCGTTGTTCATCCTAATATTACAGACACATTGTTACCAGTTACCTCACGAAGAACACTTCAGTCCCCATTCTAGTGCCATACCAATAGGAGCGGACAATGTTCTCTCTCTCTCATTTTGGCATGCAGGTTGTGTTCAGAGGAAACTGGACTCTTTACCCTTGCTGTTTTGGTATGGTCTTCCGGCTATGCCTGAAGTTCTCTTAATAAGACACACTAGAACTCTCCTTATAAACAGAACGGGTCAGACCAGCCACCTCACTCATCAATGTCTTTGCAGAAGAGAAAGATGCTAAAAATATCAGTGCTCATACAGTCCTGGCAGCCGACCATTCATGGAACAGCACTAACAATCCTGTCCTTTTGCATCTTCCTTTGTTTCAGTAATACCACAGGAATGCAGTCTCGCTCTTCACCAAGGAAACATACTGGAGGCAAAAAAACAGCATCTCCAGAACACGGCGCCGATGGAGAGTGACTGACCAAACATACAGTGGAATGGAAATATGGCATCCTTCAGGCCAACGGCGCCAAAAACCCAACCCCTTGTTTGGATTCTACCATTTTCATCTCAGTAACACCTTTACTTAGCTCTGCGCCGAATCAATCAGTTAAAAAATTAACTTTTAAATGACTGCATTTATGTAGGGGAACGCTCAAGTACACATACAGGAGTCTGTATAGCAAAGCAGCTCCAGGGAATGTGTCCATTCAAGTTCATCAGATGTTATTTCACCACCAGCTTTATGGCAACGTGCAGCTGCAATATTCTAAATCACTCACCTCCTAGATAAAAAAAAAGTGATTAACATTGAAATCACCTCCTGTTTTGGGCTAATTGATATTATTTCTATCAAAATGTGCAGGTCACATTTGTAAGTGCATATTCAGTAAAATGTTCTTTTGCCAAACATAACCATAGTGGAATTCAGTCCCTCGGTTCATTTCAAGTCATTTTCAATTATATCAACTTATAACTAGACACTTACTATGTGTGGTGGACATCGCCACCAATTTGTTTTCATTACTCATTTTATGATATTTAACTAATATATTTCATGTTATGAAGGACAAACTGAAATATTTCTAATTGTTACTGAAGTGGGCATGTGCATTAACCCAGCTTGTCCTTTGCCTGCA
Source organism: Stomatorhinus walkeri (assembly GCA_026784285.1). Classification (NCBI taxonomy): domain Eukaryota; kingdom Metazoa; phylum Chordata; class Actinopteri; order Osteoglossiformes; family Mormyridae; genus Stomatorhinus; species Stomatorhinus walkeri. Next base: position 13,967,671 of record JAODUD010000040.1, on the reverse strand, counting down.
ACCAACGGGAGGAAAGCCTCCAGGGGAGGGGGAGAGAGAGAGAGAACACAAGGGTGATGTGTCTGTTGGGGGAGAAGGGGCACTACTGTGAATGGAGGTCTGTGCCATTCTTGCTGGGAGAGTTGGCTGCGTTGATAGAGTTGAGGGCAGCACTGCCAGCCTGCTGGCCATCTTTGCGAGGGGGCCTCCTTTCATTTATCCGGTCCAGGCCGCGCGCCTCTTCGAAGCTCCGGATCTTATGCTGGGGAGAAAAGCCCTGGATGGCTGCACCAGGACACATACACAAGAGGGGAGGGAGAAAGACCATACAGCGTAAATGCAATACGTTTCTTGAAAAGAGTGTGAAACTGCCCCGCCAGGTCACAAGCCATGTAACTCACAGACCCCAACTTATATGATGTTTCCCATCTCTCCTCCTTTGACAGTCTAAGACTGATCTAGGAGCTCCAGCCCACCACAAAGCAAGTATGGCATCTGGTCCACCTGCTTGGGTCTAACACATTGCTCTTAGTGCTCGGAATCTATGCTGGGTAGAACATGACCCCTGTCCACTCTGATGGAACAAGCCAAACAATAATTCATAAAAGAGAGAAGAATCATGCAATTTATTCACCGATAAAGAACAGGTTGCAGGTGAGCTGGGATACTTACCATTACTGTTCAAAATAAAACAGTAAGTCAAAGTAAGCAGTCGAAAGCAACATTAAGACAAAATCATTGGGACCTAACATAGATGGTCAGGAGACAGGTGACAATGGAAGGCAGACTTCTAATAATGCTTTTTACTCAGTAGAAGCATAACTCTTACTGAAAATGTCAAACTAGCAAGTAAATTCAGGCTGTGATTATATGCAATATGATCATTAGTGTGGTCACAAAAGCATGATTCATTAAAAACAATTTTTTCTTATTTTAAAATTGCTAGTGTCAGTATCTACAGGCAACACACACCACCACATGACACTGACTTTGAGAGACAGAATAGAGGGTTTTTCAAATATAAAAAGCATCTGCTGCAAACGCGGGTGACTCTGTAGAAGAGGCTATGAATGAAACACACTCTAGGATTATTCACTCAGCTCTGGCTAGAAAGCCTGTATTATCACAGCTTCAAGAACTCTCTGTGCATAGGAACTATAAACTGAGGTTCCCCTCGCTGATTACAGTGCTCTGACAAGAGAGGGAACGCTGCAAGACCATCTGTTTACTGTGAGCACTGACTGATGGGGGCAGCAGAGCAGTGGGCTTCATGAGGAAGAAGGTGTTGGAGAAAAATGGCCGGCTAAAGAATCCTTAAACTGCACTGTTTTCTCTGAGGGTGAATTCCAAACAGATGCCCAATCACACTCAGCTTCTGCACACTTGGGGAAATCTGTATTTTAAATATGAAGTATGTCATTTTTGGATGGATCATCAACATATCCAGCTTATTACTGTAATTCCGATATAACCTTACTTTATACTTCTGCCCAGCAAATACATCTAAATAAGCGGAATAAAAGTTCTATCGATGTAAACAAGCAGGAAGAATAAAACTGTGAGCAAAACTTAGCCCCAAATGTTGCGGTACAACAGCTGATGGCTAATTAGTTACACAAATCAGTGTGAGATGCATGTGTTGAATGGTTCATAGAAGCAAATGAGGATGCTCATCAGAACAGCTAGGACAAGGATGAGCTCTTACCAGAAACAGGTGCACACAGAAAATACATTAAGCACACAGAAAAATGCACAAAAATATTCAGCTATTACAGTCCTCATGACATGACCCTAAATTTATATGCATAGCTATAAGCAAGCTTGTATTACGCATGTGGTAATTATCTGTTTCATTCTGAAATAAAACAGCCTTCCAGTAATGTTAGTGAAGGACAAGGGCATGGTCTGCAATAAGTAACAAGAGCAGGGACAAAGGGCATTGAACGACCCGCCTTTACATGTAACATTTTTCACAAACAGCAGAGGGCATCTCTACACAACACTCTTACTCACCCATATAAATGGTGCTCCCTCTGTCCAACACGTTAAGTGCCGTTTAAAATCCCAGGGGTTGCATTTAACTTTGACCCACGCACTACACTAGCTGTTTACTAAACAAATGTGTTTCAGCAAGACCCAAAACTTGCGCTTGCAGCAGACAGGTGCTTTTTATAAAAGATGCTGCTAGTACAACTTTAACGTTAAACTGACAGCTGAACAGAAAATAAAAGAATGACTACAGAGGCACCCGATGGCACCGACAGAGACAGCTGACTCGGGGTCAGGTGGGCAACACCCATCCAGGGAACGGCGCTCTTGCACAACCAGGTGTGAGGTCAGTGGTGGACAGCAAGGCCCGGAAACGGTTTAAGGGTGGAAAGGCTATCCCAGATGCGCCGCGGCCCCTGTCTGCTACTCGTGTTTGCCTAGTGGGGCCGAAGAGCATGAATGCAGAATTTGGAAGCAAAGCCCTTCCTATCGAGATAAGCGCGTTTGCTGCTGAAGGAAATAATGAGATTAGGCTCTAAAAATACCCAGTAGCTGGAGGCTGGGCTAGAGGTAGAGGGTTTGGGGCAGGTCGCACGTTCTGGAAAACTTAGGACATGAGAGCATGGCCTAAAGAAGTGATGTGTGGTTCAGCAGGCTTTGGTTAAGTTTTATCAGCTGGAAATAGCTACTGTACAACAAATAAGAAGCAGTGAAAACACTCAGAGGTGGGGGACTTCTAGCTGGTCTGGGACCAAACAGTCCAACTGGCCACTCAGTAGAGGTCCCACTTGCTCCAGCTGTTATCAGAAAATTTTTTTTTTTTTCCCCAAGGGGCAAGGAGAAAAAACAACACAGAGGGAAACGCAAGACACTTTCATGCCTTTTATCAAGGAGTATGTTTTGGTAGCTGTAATCCAATTTCCATCCATTTTCCAAACCGCTTATCCTTGGGATATCCTGGGTCACGGGGGGGGGGGGGTCCGGAGCCTATCCTGGAAGCTACGGGCATGAGGCAGGAAACAACCCAGGACGGGGGGCTGGCCCATCGCAGGACACACTCACACACCATTCACTCACACAGACACACCTACGGACAATTTAGTAACTCCAATTAGCCTCAGCATGTCTTTGGACTGTGGGGGGGAAACCAGGGTACCCAAAGGAAACCCCACGATGACACGGGGAGAACTTTCAAACTCCACACATATGTAACCCAGGCGGAGACTCGAACCCCAGCCCAGAGGTGTGGGGCTACAGTGCTAACCACTGCACCATCTTGCTGCCGCGTAATCTAATTTTGGGTTTCCAATTCAAAGGGTTATCTGGAAAATAATTATATAGTGATGTGAACACAATTGTTCAGTTTTTTTATCACCCCAGAAAACGCACAACCCCCACCCTAATAGCTGGGATATACCAATCCAACCCAGGGCCCACCGGCAGGGCAGTGCCTTCACAACCCCTCAGACACAGCAGTCACTGGTGGTGCAAGAGAAGCCCTTCTCCACAAGGTGTTTCAACAGGACCACATCCAAAATCAACAAGACAACGGAACAATACAGAGAAACAGGTTAATGCAGAAAAGCCCACACCAGGAGACAGACAAAACAAAGAGAGATCCACAGACCACTTGCATTACCTCGTGCCTCTTCTGCTTCTAGGGTGGCTGTATAAGCGTGAGTAGTTGAGCCATGCCGAGAACGAATGGAGAAAGAGTGAATTAAAATATCAATGCAGCCAGAGACATCCATTGCATTCCAGGCTACCCCTGCATCACATCCCCCCAACTGCACAGAATTTTCCCCAGGGAAATTAAGCACGCAGAGTAGATCAACGGTTGCAGCAAGTCAAAAATAAGTATGTTCTAGATTAAACCCACAATCAGTTATTACAGGACAGGCAATTAAAGCCCTGCTGGAAACTGTATGTGTTATAAAACAGTATGATGTCTCAGAGCGTCATGCAAGCAGAGAGCATACACGATACTGATCAGGCACTTCCAGTTCAACAGGCAACCAATCATGCACATATTCATGCAGCACTTACATCCACCCTGAACTACGAAGCATTTTTTTTTTTTTTTAATTAAACACATTCTTAGTAAGCATTAGTGCATATTTTCTGGAATGGTTAAGACATCATTAGCAAGGTGTTGCATAAATCCTGATTAAATAAAGGTGTGACCAATAAGGCCTTCCAGCCTTAATACTGACGCTTTCCTGAGAAGCGACTGAAGGAGACTGACTCCACAATCACAATTACGCCAGAAGCTCACCACCGCTCTCGCCACTGCCGCGCTTTAAGCTTGTTAATGTGACCATCGTCATCACACAGTTTCAATGACAGGTGAATTAGACCTTGGTGAGTAGGAGAGCACGGCATGACGGAAGCAGCCAGAGGCCTCATACTTTCTCCAGCATTAATCCCATGTAAACAGAGAAATGAGTAGCAGAAATAACCGTCTAAGATGGCAAATGATCTGTGTGTAAGCACACATTAAATATTAGATGACATTTCCATCCAGACCTGACACAAACAGGTGGTTTCTATACCGCATCTCATGTTCCTGCGTTCACATACCATCTGACAACTTTGTGTCACACAGCACATTACTCTGGGAGGTCAGCATAAAGCTTTAATTTACATGCATGCCCAGATTAATGTAGATAAAAATAACTAGTCTGGCCCTGGCTGCTAATTAACCTGTAACACGCTGATCACATTTCACTTTATTCATTTATAATGACATATGAAAGCTCCACGCAAACAGTGAATTATTGAATAATGCACCACTCCTTACATTACTCCTTAGAAAAATAAACATTTTAGCATCTTTTAATATTAAACTTATATTTAGCCTTATTACACATTGGTGCCGTTAACACTAGATGAGACAGTAAAACAAATTTCTGCTATTGGCCTGTAAACATTCTAAGCCATGTAAACCTAAGTGAAGCTCTCACTGCACCATCAACTGCACCTAAGTGAAGCTCTCACTGCACCATCAACTGCACCTAAGTGAAGCCCTCACTGCACCATCAACTGCACCTAAGTGAAGCCCTCACTGCACCATCAGCTGCATCCAAGTGAAGCTCTCACTGCACCATCAACTGCACCTAAGCGAAGCCCTCACTGCACCATCAACTGCACCTAAGCGAAGCTCGCACAGTACCATCAGCTGCATCCAAGTGAAGCTCGCACTGTACCATCAGCTGCACTTAAGACTACTTCAGGACATTTGCTGGACTGGGTGGTGGTCAGGATCAGCTGGGGTTGAAACTGGCACTTCAGGTCATTCAGATAGATTAGGACTTACCGCTCTGCAGCGTCTGCCGACCTCCTGACAGCACGCCCAGGGGCAGCGTCCCAGTGGGCGTCAATCCTTTCAGCTGCAGTACACTCTCGCTCTCCTCTCTAACAAGACAACACACATCAGCAGGGAGCACCGCCATTTACAGACACCCGTCTGGACTGCAACAAGACCGCTGCAAATCCAATTCCGGGAAACACAAAGCAAGAGACTTTGGCAAGCGGCCTCCTACATAGCTTCCTGATGAGAAGCTCAGGTCTCAGGAAGTGGGACGAGAGACCTTAATCCTGTGGATCTGTAACCACATCTGCTGCAGTTACAGTGACTACAGATGCACATTATCGAGATCATTCCCACTGTATACAGCCTGGAAGCTTCATCTACCAAATTCTCTCCAAATCATGTACAAGGGAAGAGGATGCTCACCGGAGCACGGAGAAGACCCTAGCCATCTTGCCGATGGCACGGATCTTGTTCCTGATGACCTCCTTCCTTGCAGCTGGGGTGCCACCTGTCAGGAACGCAGCTTCAGTTAGACACTGACCTCATTCACTCCACAGGCCAGGGAATTCATCAACACATTCTAAGGAGCAGTGCCCATCTTTTTTTTCTGAGAAATGAAATTCAAGCCAGTCTTAGCCAATCTGAGCTCCATTAAATTGACTCCATTACACAGGGGAAATCCTTCCTATTTGATGAACCAAGAACATCCTTTCATCTCAGACTTTTACATATGATGATGTGTGATATGTCCCACTAACCCATTACTGGTTAAAATGGGTGACAGTAAAATGGCAGCAGCTTCACGTTATTTCTGGCTGCTCTCAAGAGTCTCCTCAGAGCTCCTGAATGAAATTGTGGATGACCCTCCGGAATGATTGTGTTGGAATTAGCAAAATTCCATTTTTAACAATTTAAACCCCCCCCCCATTTAGTCACTCACTGACTGACTGAATTTGGTCTTAAAACCACAGGCTGGTTCTGCAAAACACTACTGTTAAAAATGACATACATCCTCTGGCATGCTTGCTGTTTCCCACACTCTCTTTCAAAAACTTACAAGTCTTAGAGCACAATGACTGACCAAAAATGAGCATCGGCAGAATGTTTTGTCAATCAGTTAATATCTGCTTTGGTGGGGAGTCACTGGAGCGTAGAGTGCAACAGATGTTAGACTGGTCAAATAAACCACTGATATTACTTACAGCCTTATCTGTTGGGTATCTTGTTTGGTATGAATAGTGTGAAGCCTGAACTTATTCCTCCCAGAGTTAGACCAACACCGCGATTGTTAGTGGTAAGCAGCAAATTAGAAAGCGTTAACATTCTTTCACACAGTTTATCAGAAAGATAAACTGATACGCTGGCTTGGGCTCTGCAAACAAACTTAAAAACCAAAACAATATGCACTGGCTACCAATCCCCTTGACAAGGCGCTCACTGTCGAAGCAACACGAAGCTGCAGACGCACATCTGTAATAAACTCCACTTTGACCGTATGCTCCTAGCAGTACTGCTCACGCATCATGCATCCACGCACCTTGGCAAGATCCTTTTGGTAGTAAAATGCAATCTATTACAACTACTGACATGCCGGCAAAATAGGAGGGCACAGCAAACTGCTCAAACAAAAAAAATAAATAAAAAAACTAATATTTTATGTGGTACATATCTGCATACAGAACAGGATATTATATGAAATGCAAAATATATATCACATAAATGAAACACGACAGTCCAAGTGACCAAAGGGCACAGCAAAAGTCTGTAACCACGATGCTCTAGCCAAGTACATCTGGAGTTAGAAGAGAAGCAGATTCACACTCACTCCTCCTCTCACTTTAATCTATTCTTACCTTCCCCGTGGCCATCACATTTGAACAGCACTGTTATTGGCCAATGCAGCAATCAAAAATAAATGAGGGAAATGATTTGGTATCCTAAACCAAACCAAATAATTAAACCAAAGTATCACCAACAGTTAGGTATACAGGAGATGGCACTTCCTGACTGTTTACCTGCCAGTGTGGGTGAGAGGCTGAACATGGTACGTTTGCGATGGGAAACACTGAATAAAAACTAACTGAACTGCAAGAACAAAAGGCCTCTGAAGATAGCATTAAAGAACGGTAATGAGGGGAATCAGTAAAGCGGGACTCATCTTTCCACATTGATGACGTTGAATGGATTTATAGGAGAAATGTGCCCAAAGACCTTAATGGTAATTAAACGAGATATACAGTATTTTTGAACCATGCTTGGTGAATCAAACTGCTTGTTTTACCCTCGCACGTGTCATCTCCCTCGGACATGAGTTCATCATCGGAGCAGATGTTCAGCACGTTCACCAGCATCTCCGTCACTGTGAGGAAAAAATGAACAGGAAATGAATTAGCTACACAACTGTATCTGTACTGTCAAATATACTCTCTCTCTTTCTCACACACGCATACACGTACTAGCACTTATTATTATTCAAAAGAATGCAGTGGTTTTGTGGCTAAAATATTCCTGGGCTTCAGTCTAGAGTTGGTCTAGGATATAAATATCTATTAACTCTTTTCCAGTCCATAAAGTAGTTCATATTGTTTCCCAGCATCCCACATATGGAACTATGCTAAACATTTACTGCATTTCTGCAAAGTCTAATCCATTTACCACTGTTTACAATGGCCTATAAATTTATTGGGACAGTACAAAAATAAGACCCAGATCTGCAGACACTCTCTGTAGCTCCTATTCATTTTTGCATAGCATCAAATGCAGTTTCCCCAACGCACATAAAGAAACATGTCCAGCATAACAGCTGTTAACGTCACTGTTTCAAAGTTGGGAAAATAAGAGCCAGAATAGATACTCAACTCATACAAGAATAAATTAACTGGGAATAAAACGGCAAAAATTTGCCATACACACTTTCATAAAACAATGTTCACCTTTCTCTCCCACAAAGGGCAGCGACCACGTGAAAACGTCCATGAAGTTGGGCAGCCAGTATGGGTGAGGAGAGCAGTTAAATTGTCGGATGTTCATTACATTGTTCTCATACTTCAAAACAGCAGCTGTTGAGACAAGGAGAGCCATTATTCAAGTCGTGAAAGTCACGAGTGACTGTGCAGCTTTGGTTCAGGTTTGTGAATAAGTTATCAAGCACTGATAACCCTGCAGATGATCTAGTGAATGCTGATTCGTATAGGAGTATTCTGGGGCTGGACAGGATAAAAGAGGCAGAGCCAGATGGTGACCTACAGCTGGGTGGCTCAGGAATGATACACATCCCATCATCACAGGGAACACAGCAAGACCATTACGCAGAACGTGGTCCCCTTTGGGATATACGCAAATAAGGCAACACCGAATCACTCCAATTAGAAACGCATCCCAGAGTTAGTAAAAGGGCACCTTTATCTTCTCATACCTTTGTTGTTATACACGTCTAAGTAGTTTGGTGCTGAAAAAATAGTGATTAATGAGGGAAAGCCGGTCGTCTGGCTTTTTCTGTACATTCGATACCTAGAAGAGAGGGAGCAAGAAAGAGTATATGAAAAACACTGATGAAACACGTGGCTAATGATACTTCCACATATAGTGAAATGCAAAATGTATTAATAACCAGAGGAAGAGAACCATAAAATAAATATATAAAATAAAAACTTTTGTTTACCCCGCATCCTGAGCTTCATGTGCTCGTATTACAGACAACAAATTGTTGTTTAGCAAAAAGTCACATACTGCAGGATAGCTGCAAGGCAAGAAAAGCACATTAGGAGAGATGGACGAAAAAGTCTCATAAAACCCGCATTTCATGTGTTTTGAATTTTGCCCGACAGCCATGTAAGTAAAGGGCCCTGTAAGGGAGCAATTAGTATTTTTTGATCTTGCTGATCCTACAATTTTCAGAGTATGGTTTTGTTTTCTTTTCTGTGCCATGGTTTCTGAGGTACGGGCAAATGATCTCCTGTATCAGGAGTTGGAGCTGGAGTAATGACTGGGTATGAACGATGCTTGGGGGGATAAAAGAGCACGTTAAACAGAGAGAGTATCTGATGTGGTGGTGGGCATTGAGAGGGGTGTTCTCCCAGCTGTCCCGGACACAGCTCCAGCAGTCACAGGACCACCTGCCTTTCGCTAAGCTGGCAGCTCAGTAGGTCTGCAGCATGACGCGGCTGATGAGAACAGCTCAAAGGGATTCCCCCCAACACTCAGACCGGCTCCAACAGGGCTTACACTACATAACACAGGGCGCAAGATTACCAGGATTTCCCATTCACACAAGACTAAATCCTGTCCACTGTAAAGCATAAGCCTTCAACAATAAAATAAAATATCCATTTAAAAGTACGGCTAATATGGCAAGGATAACACAATAACTGCAATGAGTGATACATATGACTCGTTTGAAAGCTTGAAAACTATTACCGTGTTCTGGACATTTTGTTTACCTGATGAGATGTTTTTTTAATGAGGAATTAAATATTAAGGTCACTGAGACATTTAGCACTGCTTATTTACAACGGTCATGGAGGTCAGATATGACCTGTACCTGAAAAAATAGGAGCAGCCTCTCACAGCGTTGTGGTTGAAATGTTCAGAGGTCTTCTCGTTGCCATAGTCCTCTCCAGGGTCTGACCACAGCAGGTCACACATGGGCCCAAACGCCGGTGGCTCCTTGAACCTGTCCAACTGCAAAATGCAGCTTGGCCTGACTCTGTAGCACTTGGTGTTCTCAGTGTCAAAAGCTGATCCCAAGTTTAATACAAAATCACACAAGTTGAGAATTCCTACATGATTTAAAAGCTGATAACGCCATTTTACGTGCTTTCTGGAAATAAAGGCATATCACACAGCATGCCATGTTAACTGTGCTAATCTGGTGCACCCAACCATGACCTAAGCAAATGACTGGTAACGTCATCAACGTGAGTACATTCTGTCCGAAATGACAATTTTCATACAGGTGAAACCCGAATCTAAAGTTGATTCATAAGCCTCTAACTTGAGCACCATATCCAAAATTCACACCTACACAAGCAAACTCCTGGTGTGGGGGGTAGGAGGCCCTGACCGCGAGACACGTACCTTTCGGATGTCGTCTAGGCAGTTGATCTCTGGAGACAGACCTCCATGCACACAGAGAAACTGCTGGTTAAGGAGAGCGGCAAGGGGCAGGCAGTCGAAAGCTTCCATACAAGCGTCGTACACCCGCTCAGAATACTTGATCTTACCTGTGAGGGGAAGGGGGGGGGGGGGGGATAAACCAGTGGGTGAATACAAGCACCCACTTGTCTGTGACACTGCTGTCAGCCTTGCTTACATCATGATAGGTTTTAGAAAAAGACAGAACTTGTTTTTGACTGATTTTGCACAAGGTTGCACCAGCTAGACAGGTGTGTAGAAACTAGAACAGGTGTGTAGACAGGAGTGCAGAAACAGGAAACAGGTGTGTAGACAGGTGTGTAGAAACTAGAACAGGTGTGTAGACAGGAGTGCAG